>JPKZ01000532.1:68744-92326 GCA_000803305.1 Toxocara canis
ACAAAACTCTTCAGCTTAATTCTGGCTTCTTCTCTTGACTTTAGCTCGCTCTCTACCGTTCGCTGTGCTATAAAACTCTTCAACTTACTTCGTGCTTCTTCTCTTGACACTTTTTTCGGCTGGCTTCACGAAAATGTGGTTGGTTCTGACCACATCGCTGGGCAAAACTTGACCTGGAAATTCCACAACTGTTGAATGAGAACGAGTTTTTTTTTGGAATTTACCTATATTTCAAAAACGAATCCCTTTTTGCTCAGAAGTGCGCGGTCCTCCAGTTGCTGTCTGTTAAGCTTTATCTAAATCTTTATGCGAGCAGACATTTCACATATCCTAACACTAATAACTTCCCCCTTATCGATGTATAACTTGTAGCCACAGCTTCTTACCTCGTTTCTCGCGATTTCACAGTGCTGCAAATCTCACGGTAACTGTTCACCTGCAAACTTTTTTTTGCGCCTTCGATAACGCTCTGTGGAGGTCCTTTCCCTTTATTCCTTGCGACTTACTTTTATCAATTGTACATTGAGTGCAGTCGTCGAAGACGTCGACTTGGACCCGATCTTTTGACTGAGGTTCAGAATTTGTTATAATAAAACACTTGGGTCTGCCACAACCCTCTTTCGGTTTTCTGATTTTGCTGTGGCCGTAGGTGCTGGTCAAGGCCGTTGGTGACCTCATTTTCAACTCAATTTTCTTTCTGTTCTCTACTTTGCATCTTTTCTTCTATGTCGTTTCTCCTTTTTCGCGCTTACTTTCGAAGCTGTTGCCGCCTCAACTCAGTTTGGAGGTTGGACTTGATATTCCCGCTTCCTCCGTCTCCCTCTCCCTCTCCCTCCTCTCCGACCATATTTACCACTGTGCCCATCTAGTTTGGAATGGGAGAAGTTGTTAAGTACATCTAGGCTTTCAAAGACTTCTACTCTTATATTAATCATATTTCTCAAGAAGGTTTGACTGTTAACAGCCTTTTTATGCTTTTTTTTTTGTTAGTAATAAGCCCTTCTTCGTTTTCGTCTGCCACATGATTTGCTACTCAGCTATCTCCTGTTCACTTCCACCAACTCATTTTGTATCCGCACAGGTCGTACCATCTTGTATGACGCCATTGATGTTGGCAGGCTATGTCCCAACCAAAAATGGTTATCCCATCTACGGATTTTGGGCATTTGCGTTTTTTTCTCACATCCCACATTTTTATCGCGTACGGTTTCTAGACCGTACGCGATGAAGGGACGATTGTTTCATGTGCTTCCTGATCTGCTGAATGTGCACCACTGGTGAGAAATGCTGCAATATGGCTGCAACTCCTTGACTCAGTGAAAGGAAGGGATGTCCATGTTTGAATCGGACTCTTTTAACCTGAGAAGTTTTTTGCTGACAGAGCAAGAGAAACTTTTTTAAAAAGGACTCTTTTGCAAGTTGGGAATGCATACTGTGTTGCTGTTTAACTCTTCTCAAGATTGTTGCGTGAGGCAATATATAACTTTCGATGTTTAGAAGACATTTTAGGGGACGTGTGCAGGCTTTGTATGCACCCCGTTTATATAGCTCGGTGCTAGCAAATGGTGTTAAGTTTTATGTAAGTAGCACTCCAATGGCCTCGCAGAGAAATTTCTGTGCATTATTTTTAGAGACTTGACTGATTCAAATAAAAGCTACACAAAGTAAAGCTTGAAATGAATTTTAAAAAAGTTAGTAAATTGGTAAACGCACAAAATTCTGAGGTATTTAATGGAACATTCCCGATTTAGGAAGAGAGGTGGAGAGATGAAGAGGATGGGAAGTGGAGCGAGATAATATACGCATATAGTTGGCCGCATTCGGAAATATGAGATGGGAAGCGGAAGTGGGTACAGTAGCGGCGATCTGGGCGCATCGTCAGTACCAGCGCATTATTCACCACCCAGTATGCTGGCAGTGCGCCAAACCGGCTATTACCTTACCAACCTCAGACCTCATCGTGTACTTCTGAAGGAGAACCGGTTGTACGCATGGGGTATAATCTCTCATAAACGGTCAGAGTGGCTGGCATTTGTTGATTGCTTTTCCCAATTTGTATGCAAATAAAGCGAGCGAAATGAATGATGGGCGAAGTCATTCGTACCATTTTGTTAAGCAAAGGATGGCGAGCTTTATAAGCGTGAAAACACAAACTGCATGTGCTGGTCTCTCTTCACTGTTTTCTTTGCGTCCTCCCTACCCTCGTCTTGTACCTTTATTGCTTCCGACAGCGCTCGAAAATAAGCTTTCTCGATTTCCGGTTCATACATCGACATTTGATCATATTTCTAAACATACAGACGTAAATTTAGTGATCTGTTGGCGATAATTAGTTTTACAATTATAAGGGCAGATTAGCACCTCACTTTTTCCTTCGTCTACTAGTCACACTTATTGCTAGCGAAAGTTCTTGAACTGTAGAAACGTTGATGTTTGTTTCTATCCTGCAAGTATTTGTTTGGGAGGGTATGGGGAGTTGCAACTAGCAGCTCGACTTCGGGCTGAGGTAATAGCCATTGCGGGAAAAATTTCATGAAGTGATGGGGCTTAAAGCTGGGCTCTGGCACATAGCCAGAAAGAGGGAGTGAACTACCTCTTCCAGTTAGCCAAAAAGTCGTTCATTTTTGAAGTCCTTAACCATAAAAGAAAGTCGTTCATTCAAATGAAAATCATGTTAGTTTAAAATTATTGCTGAGAAATGGAGGAAAGATTGATTGATTAGGTAATGGATAGAGGAGTACAAAATGATTGCAGATTGGCTTGCCCATGTTTAACACTTATATATTCCCTAGTTCACTGAGGCGGCTTGCAGTGAAACTTGTCAAAAACCGGATGTTTGCATGCATACTTTTTCTCCGGCCGCTTCTCGTTCTGCATTTCTATTTACGAATCGCGAACTACCTCCAGTGTTACATATCGCAAGTTGGTGCCGTGTAACACAAGAAGTCCACTTTCGCTTTTCGTATTTGTCTAGGAATTGTGCTTATTTGCACGTTATGCTGTAATATATTTAGAATAGTGAATTTTTGATGCATCGCTGGTTTGGTTGAGGTGTAATTTTTTTTTTTTGAAGGAAACACGCCTCTCAACTCTCTCATCACTTTTCACCCATGTCCGCCATCATCGTCACAGAAGTTGCTTCGTATTGTTCAAACATCTTTCGTATAGTGTGGCTGAGTTTTTTTCAGATGTTATATACAACCGAATAAACTGTATGCAGATATACGAAAAATATGCAATTATACAAGCAATTATACAAAAATTCTTTTGTATGCCGTGTTTTAGCTTCTTTTCTTCAGAAACTCAAACACAGTATATGAAAGAAACCAATCGTAGCAGTCGTGTTTAATGCTTACCCTGATAGCCCGCCAAAATTTCGCGCTTATCGCATATCCAATCAATCCGGGAGAACTGTCCATATGTTCTCAGTGGTTCAGATGTGTCTCGAGAAGCTCACAGTTTTTCTCTAAACGAATCCGTTCTTGAGTTCTTGCCTTCAGAAGTGAATTTCCTAAATTTTCTTCAAATTTTGGAGCGGATGCATGTTTATCCCCTCGGCCATCCTCTGAAACACTCGAAACTGCTCCCCTATCCTGGCTTGCTTTTCAAAGGAGAGTCTTGGTTAACGACCTGGTTGAGGTCACCATCGAATTTTGAAATTGGGAAACGGAAAGCCTCTGATAGTCCAAGTATGTCCTCATCCGGTCATATGCGTACACGTGATGCAACAAATTAAATAAGAAAGTAGAGGTTGAGGGCTGGTTTAGATTCGCCTGCGAGTTTGGTCACTAGATGGAAGGGGTAATAGATAGTCCAAGTATGTCCTCGTCCGGTCATTCTCCGCTTTATACATTGGTGTCTGCTCATCTTGTCGTTCATAGCTTGTCCACTGTCTTTCTGATTCCGGTTTCTCCGCTTCGTGTTTTGTCTGAACTGACTTATTTGGTCAAATTTTCAAATTCCTTACAGAATTTGAAACGACTAATTTTTCGAAAAATTTCATTCTAGCGATGAACTTTATAGTTCATAAATCTTTTTTTAAACCTACGAATTTGGCGTTCACATTGTTTCTAAATATGCAGATGACTCAATAGAGCGTCACAGATAGGAGAAATGCGATCGGTATGTTGTAGAGGTCGGTGTCGTTATCACTCAGATGCGTTTTCTATAGTCTTCGTAGGTGCATTTTCTTGAAAGTGAGTGTAAGTGCGTTGATTGTGTATGATTAGTGGGGCTTGCAAACAAAAAAAAACTGCTAAGTGCGCCACGGGAAAGCGCATAGTGCGGTGCACGGCAATGATTCTGTCCTTCTCTACGCTCTCCACTAAATTCTTTGCTCTCTCTTTTCAATCGTTCAACTAGCTGAGGTCTGCTCTGCAACGCTTTTCTTTTTTGTGTTGGGACGTCTGCCGTTCAGTTTTTCAACATATCTGCCGGTCTCTATTTGATGCTCATTGTTGCATTCGAAATCTTTGCCGCACGACCAATTTTTGCGTTACATTTCTCAGTGTAAGCCGATAACGAGTGGAAGAATACGCGAAAGGCGTGCATGAGCTCAATCACCCACTTCTTACTCTTCACCTCGCCAATTTCAAGACCTGTATGCGACCTCAGCCTCCACCCGCATCGGTTTTGTGCCATTTTCTTGCTTTTTTTTCTGTGCTGTTTTTGCAGCAGAGTTCTCTCTTTGCACATTAATTTTTCATTTCTGCCAGGCTGATTGTAACTTAGTCTGCATTAGGCGGCGACTTGCTAGTTCACCCTCCCTTCTTGAATTGAGTGGATGAATAGTATGAGTTTATGTATAAAGAGGAGATGGGAGAATTTGTTGGACTCCTTTACTGTATTTAAATAGGAGCAATATGAGGCCGAAATTCTTTTGTATCGTTTTGAATTACGTATTAAACGTTCCGGAAGTCGCTCGTTTCGTCAAGCTTCAAGGGCGCACTTCGCTATATCCTATAATTTATTGTTTGATCATTTATGGGGAACGATCAGTTCTCAGTTCATCCCACTTTTTTTTAAAATTTATTGTGACGAAATGGCTGCTTTAACTAAGTGTGTGTTTCTGGTCATTCGAGTCTGAAATAAAAATGGGCGCCTTCGTAAAACACGAGTGCAGAGTTGATGTTTGCTCCCAATGCCGATTCGTTTTGGAATTGTGCATTTTGCTATTCTCCCTACGCGCTATCACAAAATCTCACTACTGGATTTTTATCCGCCTGATGCATTCGCATGTGCACGAAGAGCGTTCTGCGGTGCAATTGCTTTAGAAGGATTGTATCCGTTCCTTTATCGAAGACGTGTCTTGATCTTTTGTCGTTATCTAGCGTGGGCAACGACTGTTATAGATTAATAGGTGGTAGCTGATGGGTTGTCCTTATGCGGGCTGTGCGACGCCAGACAGCGTTTGTGTGTGCTGCAGACGAGGGCACTTCAGTTCGTTATTCCCAGCGAGCATTTGCACGGTGTCGTTTGCAACGTCATCGGAGTGCGCATTGAAAATTTATTTGTATATACGCGTGTATTGCATATTCTGTGGTGCTTCTCGCCGTTTCTTTCTCTTTTTGTTTCTTCGAAGGCAGCTTTACTTAAACGTATGCGTTTGTTGACATCCACGGTTGCATGTTTTTTTTTGAGAGGAGGGGAGGGATACCTTAGGACAGTGTTAACAATTCATCCCTGCATCATTGGGCTTTGTGCTATAGGCTATAATAAGAAATTAATGGATTTTAGAGTAAGGATGTTTGTGTAAAAGTGGGGTCGTTTCCATGCAAACGGTTTTCCACCATTCGGATCATTGGACCTTCTAAAATTTAATTCTTTGTTTTGTTAAAATTCCTTCCTATCGAAATTCGGTGCAGTCCTACTCTGTGGCGCGTTTTTTGATTTGTTATCGCTTCTGCGGACGGACTATTATCAGTTCGATAGCTTCTGAGGCAATTTTATGCTTCTTTATTTGCTTATGTTTTTTGAGAAACATTTTTAGCTTGCAGTTTCCTTCTTTTCAGATTATATAGGTCTGGTATGAAATGAACGATTACTGTTGTTGTCCTACTGTTTTTAATAGTCTGTGAACTCATCGAGATCCTCAGTTAACAATTTCATTCTTTTCCGCTTTTCGTTTGAAAACCTAGAATTGCGTAGTACCATTATAAACTAAAGACATGATTAAGAAGTGTGAAAGACGATGAGAGTTGATATCATTATCAGTTGCAGAGGGTTTTCTTTTGAAGGGGAGGGGTGGGATGGGTGAAATAAAGTGGTTTTTTAAAGAAGGGGAGAACTTGCATAATGTATAAAGTACGAAGTTCTGGCTGAAGGGAGGACGACAAGAGGCGCGAAAAGATCTGTAAATAATGACTGGTCAATAAAGGACAGCTCGCAAATGTTGCTCGTCGTGAGTCAGTTCTGCTCACGTCACCAAGCTGTGCGCTCTGAAGGCGACGCTGCTAGCACAGTTTTGCGCACATATCATTTCGACAGTGCGCATTAGTCATTTCGCTAGCTAGCTTTGCACTCTTAGCTGGGCCTGGAAACTTAATGAGCTTCCTTGCAGTGATCCATCTCAACTGGGACGGAGTGGTCGTAAGTACCGTTTCGATTTCAGGCTGAGGGGGGGGGGCGACCCACTCAATAAGTGAAAAAATCGTGTAAAAAGAAAAAGGGAAAGAGAGGAAAGAAAAACGGAGGGCCGGTTGCGAGTGGTCGTAATACCGTTTCGATTTCAGGCTGAGGGGGGGGGGGGGGCGACCCACTCAATAAGTGGAAAAATCGTGTAAAAAGAAAAAGGGAAAGAGAGAAAAGAAAAACGGAGGGCCGGTTGCGAAATCGAGCTGACAGAGCTGAAATTGCAGTCGCAACCACAATCGAAAATTGGGGTTGTTGTTTTTTTCCGCCAACAAATCGTTTGTTAAAAGGCAATAATAGAGGCAGCATGCAAAGTGGCCCAGATTCTATAGGAGGGAATGGCTATAGATGTATGGGATGGTTATTCGTCGGTTTATGCAGTTGTTAGCGTGCATTGATATGCGGTCGCATTGGCGATTAACAGATTGGGAAGGCAAAACGAGTATAGGTTGGTGCACGACAATTCGCACGACTGTTTTGTCAGCCGTCGGTCGGTTCGTTGCATCAGACGACACTCGCTGGCTGAATGCTGCTCCGTTCGTTCGAAAAATTGACGCATCGATCAATTTTTGCTCTTCCTATTCGCTAGCGCTCCTGTTTCCTTCACAGCAGCAGTTGTTAGCGTGCATTGATATGCGGTCGCATTGGCGATTAACAGATTGGGAAGGCAAAACGAGTATAGGTTGGTGCACGACAATTCGCACGACTGTTTTGTCAGCCGTCGGTCGGTTCGTTGCATCAGACGACACTCGCTGGCTGAATGCTGCTCCGTTCGTTCGAAAAATTGACGCATCGATCAATTTTTGCTCTTCCTATTCGCTAGCGCTCCTGTTTCCTTCACAGCAGCAGTTGTTAGCGTGCATTGATATGCGGTCGCATTGGCGATTAACAGATTGGGAAGGCAAAACGAGTATAGGTTGGTGCACGACAATTCGCACGACTGTTTTGTCAGCCGTCGGTCGGTTCGTTGCATCAGACGACACTCGCTGGCTGAATGCTGCTCCGTTCGTTCGAAAAATTGACGCATCGATCAATTTTTGCTCTTCCTATTCGCTAGCGCTCCTGTTTCCTTCACAGCAGCAGTTGTTAGCGTGCATTGATATGCGGTCGCATTGGCGATTAACAGATTGGGAAGGCAAAACGAGTATAGGTTGGTGCACGACAATTCGCACGACTGTTTTGTCAGCCGTCGGTCGGTTCGTTGCATCAGACGACACTCGCTGGCTGAATGCTGCTCCGTTCGTTCGAAAAATTGACGCATCGATCAATTTTTGCTCTTCCTATTCGCTAGCGCTCCTGTTTCCTTCACAGCAGCAGTTGTTAGCGTGCATTGATATGCGGTCGCATTGGCGATTAACAGATTGGGAAGGCAAAACGAGTATAGGTTGGTGCACGACAATTCGCACGACTGTTTTGTCAGCCGTCGGTCGGTTCGTTGCATCAGACGACACTCGCTGGCTGAATGCTGCTCCGTTCGTTCGAAAAATTGACGCATCGATCAATTTTTGCTCTTCCTATTCGCTAGCGCTCCTGTTTCCTTCACAGCAATTTTTGTTCGTATATATGGAGACCATCCGAAGAGTCCCTTTCTTTCTCTAGCCATCGTTAATTAATTTAAAGCCAGGCTTATTCTTGAACGCCTTATATAGCTGGTTGTTTGCTAGTGTTCTTACGAATAAGCTTTTAATCTGAGACGAGACTTGTTTTTAAAAGTTTTCATTACCGTTTGCTAGGCTTCATTCCGATTAGGCCATTGGTAGCAAAACAAAAATGCAGTCAAACAACGTAATGTACTAGGTAAACAATTGTAAGTTAGCTGAGGTGGAAAAGGTTTGGTAATATGTTTTGCATGGTGAGTCGTGTAAAATGCTGATAGTTCGGTCACAAACGTTAGTAGCTGAAAGCCGAATAGTGAAATACCCATAATAACTGTAGCGGATGTAAGCAGTGAAATAGTCGAAAAGATTTTAAATTCTAAGCTGTTTCTTTCAAATGCTTTTTAAAAATATGGATGCTAAGCTGGCAGAAATCGGTTGGCTGCATTGGGCGTAGACGTTTGAGCGAGAAGTGTCTCGCTAGAGAACACTGTTAGCTGAGTCTTTTTGCTAACTTCATTAAATTCTTGAAAATGTTCAGATGAGGAGATGAAATTTTGAATGTTTAGAGCTAGCTTTTGTTGTTATGCGGTGAAGTTTAATGGGATCTTAGTTTAATAACCTTCCTAGCGCATCTAATGTGATAGTTTTTTCGTTTTTTTTATATTTTTATCTTGTGCTTGATCTATGCGACATTAGCGTCTCGATTTTCAGGCGTGAGACCGCTATACATTAATTGTTGCAAATGGGTGCGGGAAAGTGGATTTCCGTCACTTTTTCATTAATTTTTGATTTATATGTAAGGTTAGTATATACTTCCCCTCCTCAAGCGGCCGAAATTTAATCGAACTCTTAGCATTACTAAATTTTCTCTGTGTCATAATATTTCGCCTGTGGGTGTATTCTGTGATAGCTACCGTTTAGCAGCTGCAAATCGTGTTTCTGAGTGCTTCTTTCATCGTAAAGTTAAACAGAACATGCATATTTGAGCGTCTGCAGGAGGACTCTACAAGAATTTGAATTATTTTTTCTCATGAATTTTGAGCAATTGAATAGATGCGGCTTCATAATGGGAGGAATTCTGAAGGGGCGAGGAGAGGGGAGGGGGAAATGGAATTCCGAGTACGTTCTCTTCCACTGATATGTCATTATTGTGTTAAAACGGCTTTGTAGCGACACCGTTGCACTGTATGTAGTGCAACGTGGTCAGTGAACTAGTACTGCTTTTTTGCAGCTTTCTGGTTTCGTTTTTTGTCACTGATTCACGTTGAAATATTCACCAAGTCGTTCTTTTGCAATTGCTTTTGGTAAAGATTCCATGCTGTTTAAAGTAGTGTTAAGGAGTTGCAAGAGTGAGAGTAGAACTGTGTAGCTAGTTTTATCTGTGTTTACTATTAGTTTTTATGCACAAGTTTACACTTGTAGTTCTTTTATATGAAATTACCACAACTTCAGTAATAGTCCCTCCCCAGTAAGACTCCTCCTTTCATCCCAAACGCCATGTGGTTGCGCTTGGAAGAGTCGATTAATTAATGAAAGTTATGAATTTAACAGCATGATTTGAAAACTCGCTGTTAGTTTACTGCAGCCAGACTCGAATGTGCTCGTTTTTATTATTATGAGGTCCTTTGCAACATAAAAAGGTACTTTTTAATCTCGAGCAAGTCTCCATAAAACGAGAAAGTCGACATCGTGGGATTCTAGAGAGATTGTCCGTTACTTTTAGATGGAATGTGCATGTTCAGCAAGATTAGCATTCAATTACTGATTTTCACATATACACATCAGTAATTTCACACATATTCACACATCTCCATATATATATATATATATAATGTATATATATGTACACGTGTATATATATGTGCATATATATATATGCATGTATATATATATATATAAATATATATATATACATATATATACATATATATATAATGTACATATATATGTACAAGTGTATATATATACATATATATATATATAATGTATATATATATGTACACGTGTATATATATGTACATATATATATATATACATGTACATATATATATATATATATATACATATACATATGTATATATATATGTACATATATATATGTACTGCTTTTTTGCAGCTTTCTGGTTTCGTTTTTTGTCACTGATTCACGTTGAAATATTCACCAAGTCGTTCTTTTGCAATTGCTTTTGGTAAAGATTCCATGCTGTTTAAAGTAGTGTTAAGGAGTTGCAAGAGTGAGAGTAGAACTGTGTAGCTAGTTTTATCTGTGTTTACTATTAGTTTTTATGCACAAGTTTACACTTGTAGTTCTTTTATATGAAATTACCACAACTTCAGTAATAGTCCCTCCCCAGTAAGACTCCTCCTTTCATCCCAAACGCCATGTGGTTGCGCTTGGAAGAGTCGATTAATTAATGAAAGTTATGAATTTAACAGCATGATTTGAAAACTCGCTGTTAGTTTACTGCAGCCAGACTCGAATGTGCTCGTTTTTATTATTATGAGGTCCTTTGCAACATAAAAAGGTACTTTTTAATCTCGAGCAAGTCTCCATAAAACGAGAAAGTCGACATCGTGGGATTCTAGAGAGATTGTCCGTTACTTTTAGATGGAATGTGCATGTTCAGCAAGATTAGCATTCAATTACTGATTTTCACATATACACATCAGTAATTTCACACATATTCACACATCTCCATATATATATATATATATAATGTATATATATGTACACGTGTATATATATGTACATATATATATATATACATGTACATATATATATATATATATATACATATACATATGTATATATATATATGTACATATATATACATATACATATACATATGTTTATATATATGCATATATATGTATATATACATTCACATATATGTATATGCAATGTATGCATATATACATATATATGCGTATACATATACATGCACATTACACATGCAAATTTAACAGCACGAGCAAGGGATTAATTACGAATAGCACATGCGTGAATCGTATTGCGGAGTGGTGATATCTGAGGCGAATTGCTGCTATATGATCTGTTTTATAGATTTTAAATGCTACTCCGAAATTGTTGTCAGCTGGTCATTTTCATTTTTTGTGAAATTAATTTTAGATGTTGCCGATTCATACGCAAAGATTGCCTCATGTCTGGAAAAGTCGGCCGCTCAGGAGACGGAACGCGATGTGCAAAAACTTTTAGCGCGTGGAGCTGATCTCTTCGAAAAACTGAAGAAGCTTGAGGTACGTTGATAGTAGCTGACGGATGCGTATTTATTGCATCACGATTGTGGCTCGTGTTTTTATGCTATGCTCACGCAACAAACGCTGTAAAAATGTGGGCGTAAAGTGATGTAATTTTGCATTGTCCATTCATTAACAGTTTGTGTGATAAGGGACAGTATATTTAGGGAATATGTGCTGTGATTATTTCTAAACATATGTACCTCTCCGTAACCATTATCAGCTGTCTATAGCATTATTGCGAATATCTTTTCTTGGTTGACGAGGTATGGATTAGGTTCGCGAACATGTGCGGGGGCATTTGGTAGTTGCCAGTTTGTGGTGAGCGAACTTCCACGTCGGTGTCATTGGGGAGCAAAAATCTTAGGTGGAGAAACTCGCCCTGATTACAGACTCAGTAAAGCTGGAAGGGAATAGCAAGTGATTGGGCGAACATCGCTTGCCTCTGAGTTTCTCAATGTTCGAGTTTTTCATTCAGTCATAAAACAAACCATGTTCTTATTCGCATTTTCGAGATGATTTAATTGTGGAGAGGCTAGTGTAGAAGAAGCTGTAAATTTGATGGCAACAAGTGCACCTCTACAGCGATAACTCAACTGATAAGCTGGAGCAGATAATTTTTTAGTGCTTACTTTAAATTGCTGTCTTCTATAGCACAATTATTGTTGCGTATTGCATCAAACGGGTGACGAGTATCATTGAACTGTTGCAACCTAAGTGTCGTTGTTGCTATAGTTGTTAGGATTTTTATTGCTGATTCGATAGTCACTAGCTTGAAAGCGGAAATATTGTGAGTCTATATGGGTTAGTTATCCATTGAACGAAAGAATGATCCGAATTTTCGTGGCATTTTTGCGGTCCAGTTTTGCAAAGAAGGCTTAATATATTGTAAATTTGCATTGGCAGACGTTTCAAGACTTGACGCATATGTATAAGTGGTAGAAGTGGAAGGCTGTGTTGCATAATATTAAAAAAGGATGATCGTTCTTGCACGTCTGGTGGTGCACGTATGGTTTAGGCTGGAAACGTGCGCAGTAAATGTGTAAATGTGGAAGGGGAATAACAAATAAGAGTCGGGAGAGTGTCGAAAATCCGGTCCTTTTACCTTTACAGGCACGCGTTGGTACGGATGAAGAGCTGAAGCTGAGCGATACGTTGCGCTATTATATGAAGGATACTCAAGCTGCGAAGGTAGTGCCAAGCATTCAATTCATCAGAATGCGTTCTGCGTTCTGTTGGGCCTTTTTTGAAAACTTGTTTTGCGTTTATGTCGCAGACATTTCTAAATATTTCCATAATCGATGTCCAAAATCTCTGGAAACTATTTTGCATATCTCAGAGTCTTGTTCAGTTAAAAAGGAAACCGTCATACAACTTCTTTTTTTTTTCTTTTCTATAATATTTGCGCAAAAAATATTTCAGGACCTTCTGTATCGGCGAATGCGGTGCTTGGCTAACTATGAAGCAGCCAACAAAAATCTGGAGCGTGCGCGAGGAAGAAACAAAGATGTTCCTAAGGTTTGTCAGTGCTTTCGTTGTGGCCTCCACCTATAATGCATTCGTCCATTTTGGGAATTTTTTTCTCATTAGTTCGTGATGCGTTCCTCTCGCACGAGTTGGCTGGTGACGAGAGAATTTCTAAAACTGATGAATGTGTGTGTGCGGAGCTGCGGAGACTGCTCGATTTATCCTAGAACTCTTTTTAAACAACCGTAACGTCGTTCCGCCCTCAGAGGTTCTAGTTTGGGGGATAAACTTATTGTAGCGAGCTAGGAAAAGAAATAGTGTTTTATTTCTTGTCTTAGCTGTTGTCTAGTGATTTACGTGTTCGTTAAGCTGTCCTCTGAACTGTTCTTGAAATAGCAAGCAAATTTGCGTATAGCAGATATTTTAGTTTTTTTCCTAAATTTGTGTGATGGTTGAGTTTGTTCACTGTCGATTTGTAATGTGGAGAACGAAATGAAACGAAGAACAGAAGGATTTCATTCCACGAGGAAGTGAAAGAACATACCGCGCTTTTTTTTCGTTTTTTTTTTTGCATTTATTGGTTTTTTTCCCCTGTCCTGAGTTTGCTCGATATTTTGATGAACTTGTTGCTTTTACAGTTTTTGCGTTTTCGTAGCTTTTTTTCTTCAGGACGAATGAAAACGATGACATAGGGGAGGAGAGTTAATTTTTATGGTTTATTTGAATATGCGACCGAAATTGTGATATTTTTGCAGTGAGATTGAAATTGGCACTTGTTGTTAACTAGCGTATTACTTTGAGACTTTGTTGTAAAATAGTTAATATTGTATAGGGCGTTTAGAAACAGTATGGTTGCTAGGGGATAGAGAGTATATGTTATGTTGTTTTGACAGTTTTGTAGTCGACTTTCAGTAAACCCTACTTGTCGCCCGATATGGGCTGGTTTGAATGGTACACTCGTAGCTTGCAATGAAATTACATTCCGAACTGTTTATAACTCAGACGATATTCATTTTTGTGAGTGTAAAGTGAGAGCTAACGAAGTCGATCACCGAGTTGAATTTTGGGGAGATGTTTTGAATTAACGGCCTTGTTGAGCATCGGTTCACACGAGCTGTGAATAAGCGTTTTTTTGATTAATTGCCGTCATGCTTACTGCACACTTCTACGTGCTTCGGGGAGCGCGCGAGTGCGTTGTCAGTAAATAGATGAGGTTGTAGATGGCTTGATTGTGGGGTATTCTGTTGAGAATTTCCTGAATACAGTATTGGTTTTAATAGCTCGATTGGGGTGTCTCTGTTGGATGAGGATTTCTGAGGCCTTATTCATCGGTCGTTGATTAGACGATGTTATTTCAGAGGGGTATGACGGTGTGGCGCAGCCTCCTCTCTTGCCACTTCATATTCACCGTTCTCACTATCGTTTATGTGTCTCAAATCCATATTTTGTTGTATGCAATGTGAGGCTGTTGGTTTCAGGCTGAAGCAGAGCAAAGCGAAGCGTGCAAGAAGTTCGAAGAAATAAGTGAGGTGGCAAAAGGCGAGCTGCAGGATTTGAAAAAGAGGCGACTTGCAGCATTCAAAAAGAATTTGATCGATCTCGCTGATCTCGAAGTGAAGCACGCTAAGGTTCCTTTTCACAGTAGAGAACTCAATGTATCTGCCGTAAAACTTCGAACGCATTCCCCTTTCTTTAGCGCATAGATCCTAGCTGTCCTCCGTATCACGTACCTCAGAGGAGAATAGAAATTCATGCAAACTGCATCGCTCCTCGAGTTCAATCCCTCTCCTATTGGTCCAGCTTTTGGACTTAGTTCTTGTGAACTGTATTTGTCAAATTCGGTTTTTCATCCCCCTGCAGGGCATTTCAAAAGACCTTCTGTATCGGCGAATGCGGTGCTTGGCTAACTATGAAGCAGCCAACAAAAATCTGGAGCGTGCGCGAGGAAGAAACAAAGATGTTCCTAAGGTTTGTCAGTGCTTTCGTTGTGGCCTCCACCTATAATGCATTCGTCCATTTTGGGAATTTTTTTCTCATTAGTTCGTGATGCGTTCCTCTCGCACGAGTTGGCTGGTGACGAGAGAATTTCTAAAACTGATGAATGTGTGTGTGCGGAGCTGCGGAGACTGCTCGATTTATCCTAGAACTCTTTTTAAACAACCGTAACGTCGTTCCGCCCTCAGAGGTTCTAGTTTGGGGGATAAACTTATTGTAGCGATGCTTCGTTTGTTCGTGTTTTCATTTGTTTGTTTCTGTGCCTTTTCACTCGTTTGCCACACATTCTTTCTTATGCGGCTTTGCCGACTTTATTTAAACAAGCAGTTTGGATGAGTTTTATGATTGTTCCGTCGTATTGTGATCTGGTGTGATGCGCGTTGCTTAATGTGTTCTTTTTTTTGTTTACTGATGTTTGATTTGGGGGAGGGGGGAGGGGGGAGAGAGATGGGGGGAGAGGAGGAGGAAAGCGAATGTGACTGTGACTTCTGTAAGTGACTGTGTTTTGGAAATTGATGTATCGGATAGAGTAGAACAGCGCAGAGCAGTAGTTCTGTGTTATTGAGTATTCGATATTTGTTTATTGTCATTAACGAACAAGAATGAATAGAACCGCTAATATTCTACCGCTGATGTGCCACTTCGACTGTTTCATTAAAATTCATACTGCAGTTGTGACACTTTCTCGATCTTGCGTTAAACAATATGCTTGAAAGGCATTGATGGTTTGGTATGGAGAGGGGGAAGGAGGGTCACTAAAATGCGAGAAGTGACACGTCGTTAAGTAACGGACAGGTGGCACGAACTCACTTGGTTTATTGCGTTCCGTTTTTAATCAGTGTTTATCGATATTGTTAATCCTTCGTTGTGCTCTCTGTTTTATTCGTTTAGATGCATATACGTAAACATAGAGCGACGAAGAAAGCATTTGTGATTTAGCAGCCGCATAATTGCAGATTTATTTAAACGAGTAAGCGAAAGAGGAAACTGACTAAAATTCGTACGGTACAAATTGTTGTGTTGAGCTGAAATATACGATTATTACAAGGCGTTTCTTAGGCAATAAAGTTGCGTTAAGTCATGAGATAAAATTCACTTAACCGCGTTCGCATTTCGCACCAAGGAATATCGTTTGGATGTTAGTCGCATTTTTTGCGTTCTTTTATTTTGTCAACAACAACGAATAGCAAAACTGGAGACTCAGATTGTTTTGGGGAACGCTTCAGATGATTTAGGATGTTGGTCATTGTTAGCGAAATTGTGATGCATTCCTCGAAAAGAATACCCTCTGAATATTTCGACTCATCGGTGTTGATTTTTGGAAGAAAAAGTGTTCTTACGAAACGCGTCGTCATTTAGTGAACAATAGATCATTGTCAGTTGTGATGAAATTGGAATAAAGAAGTTTTATCATCGGTTTCTTTCTTTTTTAAATTTTTATTAATTTATTTCCCTTTTTGAGCAAAAACATGTATTCCTAGTAGCGTTGTGGTCGAAGATAAGAGATGTTTTGATACGCTCGCCGCTTTGAATGTTTTGTTTATTTTTTGTTTTCTAATAGTCATTTTCTTCAATTTGAACACATTGCATGCAAATATTAAGCGAATAAAAATAAATACTCGTCGAAAGAGATGTTTTCGTTGATCTTGTTAAAAACCAATGTGGCCGCATTGCACGAGCCCACTGATCGTTGTCTTTCTCTTTCTCATTTTTCGGCTTCTCATTTTTTGTATCCATTCTGTTACTTTATTATCTTCGTTCGCTTAATAATTTTCAGTGGAAAATAATGGTTTATATCGAATTTATCTAAATTACGTAACATCCAAGTCATATATGAAATCTCAGCTAATAACGACGTGATTGGTGACAAGTAAAGAAAGTTCTAAATTCTTGGGCGATTTTTTTTTTCAGTTTTATGGAAATTAGTATTTTCGGCAAGATTTGCAGGAATTGTCGGTTTTCTTCGCCGTTATCTGTGCACCATTTGCAGCTCACTCTCAAAAATCCGAAATTAATGGAGTCCTTCTTAGTTGGTGGATGGGATCGAGGTGTATAGGCTGCCAGTTTGATGTCGTCCATCTTGCAGTGCTTTAGAGGAGGAATGAGATTCAGGGTTTTGATATATAGTCAAGAAAGTTCTAAATTCTTGGGCGATTTTTTTTTTCAGTTTTATGGAAATTAGTATTTTCGGCATGATTTGCAGGAATTGTCGATTTTCTTCGCCGTTATCTGTGCACCATTTGCAGCTCACTCTCAAAAATCCGAAATTAATGGAGTCCTTCTTAGTTGGTGGATGGGATCGAGGTGTATAGGCTGCCAGTTTGATGTCGTCCATCTTGCAGTGCTTTAGAGGAGGAATGAGATTCAGGGTTTTGATATATAGTCTCAGAAATTGTCCTCATCGTTGCTTGCTGGTGTTCGCATTTAAAGGCATCATTAGCGAACTGGTTTTCGGACAAATTCTCGCGTTCCGATAGAGTCATTCATTGTTTTAACACTGATCGCTCACCCGAAATACCAGCCTTGCTTGACGGTTGTTCCTGATTGGTCTTGTTGAAAATGGAGTGAAAAAAAGTTATCGGATCGCTTTTATGCTTGGATAAGCCGTGTTGGTAATTGAGTTGAGCAGACGAACACTGGCAAATTGATCTTACCTTTTAGCCGTTCGTCGGAACCATGCAGGCATTCGTCCACTCCATCCCTCCTTTGTTTAGGAAGTAAACATTTTGTGCTGTAGAGCTGAAAGTTTATTCGAAACACGTTATCACTGATATATTTTCAATAAACTTTCTTCGACCTAACGAATAAAACTGACTGATGCAGGTGTTATGGTACGGGGTATTCAGAGGGTATTAAGCCGCCGACATCTTATTGCTCACTTTTACTTATTTTTCGAGTGCAGAAGAATGCGGTATCGATGCCTAATGATGGGGGTGTGCAAATATTGTAAGACATAAGCGCCACTTCAGTGAGCTCCATGACAAAAAGGACGTCTAAATTTGCACATAACCCACATGATTATAAATGCGACTACGGAAATCACCAGTGCAAACAATATTTCAAAAGGGGTCATGACGCTTAGATATTGCGCCGTATGGGAATCACATCTTGAGGTCTTAAAGTGCGTAATGACTTAAGTTTTTCTGTTTTGGACACCAAAACCATGAATATTAGCTCCGTAGAGGTGACAGGACGGCAAGAATGGCGAGGAGGGGAGGGGTATGAGAGGTGAAAGCCTACTTAGTAATTGGTAACTTTTTCATCATTTACTCAATCATATTTATTAGTAACTTATTATTTGAATATTCAGCGTTCGTTTGGTGAAATCGTTTGCAGAGCGAATCATCCTTTCAGAACAGTTTAATTGTGCCAAATGTAAAGTATAAAGTATGGTCACTTCTATGCGATTAGTTTTATCGATACCCAGGAGTAGTTAAATGTTATTTTGTTTGCCTCTACAACGCAGCAACTATCACGTGAGCTTACTATTGAGTGTGAGTGTTTATCAACTGGGTGCTAATCGTACCACTGTTTGCGATGAATGATAGCAATTATAATTTCTATTGCCTTGATGAACAACTTTATAATTGTTTTTGACGATAGCTGAAGCACTCAAATGCATACCTATAGAGCTGGCTATACCACCCGAAAGTAAGGTATTCTAAAACATTTTTGGATAACGGTGTATATTGAGTGCGCGAATAGTGAAGCTCGCAGGTTAAGTTACAAGTTTCACAAATTTTATGATTGTTGCATAAATTTACTTTCCCGATGTGGTGGTTGTATTTTACGGTGCACACTGAATTGTTGGTTTTCATTGATGACGGCGAATATTTTTAAAAAATTTGATTGCTTAAAATGCAGGGTTTTCCACTGCTTTGTTATTTCTTCGAGTTCAGTCGTTAACAGACTAGCTTCGAGAGCAGCTGGCATCGATTCACATTGGTTTTTGATCTTGAAGGCTGAAATGGCTGGGTTTAAAATATAAGTTGTTGTTGAGAACTTTTAGAAATTGTTTTGCTGTCTATCCGGAATGAGCTTGCATATTGCCAAAACCCCTTTCCGTTCCACTGTTCTCGTTGCAAATTGCTGCATCATTTCTAGCTATTGTTACAAAAAGCTTGAGAAATTTTTTTTAAAATTCTATGAAGAGGAAGAAGGGATGAGAAAAGAAAAGATCGCCAAATCGTTTCATCGGAAAGCTGAGGTGGCAGTCAAGTGCGGAATTTGAGGGATAGGTGATAATCCTCAAATGTGTTGTTGTGCTCGTTTCGAATACAATTTGTTTGGTGCGAATGCTAGGTTTGTGGTCAATTGAATAAGATTATTTGGAAGTTGGCGAAATTACAAGGGCACTTGTATAGTTTACGAAAAGAGCGATTCGATTGTTATCAGAGCTAGATGAATGAAAGTCTCAGTTTGTTTAGTCCTTTTTTTTGCAAATGTAAATGATTATTTTTCGCCCAATAAACTAATTGATTTATTACATTTCACATCGTTATTTTGGCTTTCGCACGATTTATAAAGAACATTTCGTTTGCTTTTTTAAGGAGTTTTTTTTTTGGCTTCTTAGTTGCAATGCAAAATCTGGCAATAGAATTCGAATCAAACTGGCATCGTTGCCCTTGTATTCAGCACACAAAATTGTGGTAAAGTATAATTTTTGAAAATTTTCTTATTGATCGGTAAGCGATATGTAAAATTACAAAAAATTTTCACCACGTTTTTTTCCCTTTTTTAGTTAAATTTTTTTTTAACGATTTGCGAAAGACTGTAGAAATTGTCAAAATTGTTTGTTGTCCAACTTGTCGTCTGTGGTTCGTTTAAGGGTCATTAAAGGCGTTAAGGCATCTGTGTGATCGTTGTAGCGTGAATAGTTTAGTTCAGTTCAGAAAAAGGTTCGCTTCGTTTTCAGTAATTCTAGATGTTTGTTTTGCGTCGAATAGTTTGTTGATGGAAACCATCTGAAAGCAAAATTTCATCACCATTTGTTAGGAATATATTGTATCATTTTTTTTTTTCTACTGAGAAGAAAATGTGCTATAAAGAGCGCACAAAATTTCGTTGCAAATCAATATCAATGATGAGGTGTGCGGAAGCGATCGAGGGCCAATAGTGCATTCGTTTTCGTTCACATAATTGGCCACAGATCCGTATAAGTGGTTCACTAAATATTCTTTTTTGGTTATGATTGCAAGGCTAAATCTCTTTAGTTGCTTTTTTTTGTGGAAAATACTTCATTTATTTGACAATGGCATTCGTCTAGCTATCTACGAATTTGCACCTCTTCTTTGCATCTCCCTTTTCCACATTTCCATTCTTTTCCCCACCGCACCCCCCCCCCCCCTCTCCCTTAACTCCTTCCCTTTTGAGAAGTTGTAACAGATTCCACTCAAATGTAGATTTGGTTGCATGATTACGTACTAAATTTGCGTGCTGAAAAATTCGGCTAATGCTGATGATTTCAGGGTGATGACTTCATCGGAGACGGGGGATGGGTCAGTTCCTTGGCCCAATAAAAAGGACGATTACTCGTTGGAGGATTCGATTGGCGTTGGTGCCACTGCCACCGTTTACAAGGTTCTTTGGGCAGTGATTTGTTGGTAACCTGGCGCGCTATGAGTCGGTACTTGAAGTAGGTCCACGTACAGATACATTATTCGGCTGAAACTAACTTTTGGCTTTCCACTGATCACCTGAATGGAGAAAATGGTAACGGCATCTTTCAACTAGCGAAAGGGTCATTTCAGAGCCACAAGTGAGTAAAGAAACAATTTGGAAGAGACATTTGTAATCGAATTTCTTCTCCTTCCGCCCCTCAATCTATAGGCCCAGTGTTGGCAATGGCAGTGAAAACGGTTGGCATCACTGGAGCACTCAAATTAATTCAATATACCAGAGTAAAAAGCTTTTTTTTTCAGATGAGAGCGGGAGGGAGGAGGGCCATTTTTATCTGAAGCTAATAAGGCATGTATGTCGTGTCCCTTAACTGAAATATTGATTGAGACATGGCAAGATTCGCAGTGATATTGTCGAAGTCAGTTACCGTAGGTAAAGCACCTTCACTCGTTTTGATCGAGTTTCTGGAACCCCAGCTAAGGTAATCATGTAGGAGTTTAGGCAGGTTTCGGAAGGGATGAGTTAGAAGCATAGAAATTTGCCCATGATAGCAACCGCAAGTGCAAGAAGCTTGTTTCTCGTACGTCTGTGTTTGAAGCATACAGTTAGTAATTGAATGTTTTGGTTGATCGGAGTTTCTTTTGTTACGAAATGTTTGTTTCGAAACAAACTACTCGTTTTAGCATTACGTGGTTACTCTAGACAGAACGCTACATTCCAAAGCAACTTATCGAATAATTTGCTGAATGATCGAAGACTGGTTGAATGAGATATCTTCAGGCGCTGTGTATACCTCGGAATGAATATTGTGCAATAAAGTGCATTAATCTCGAGAAGTGTCAAACTTCAGTCGATGAACTCTCCCACGAAATACAGGTACATAATCATTTCATCCCCACCTTCTCCCTTTCCTTCATCTCCGACTCCTTCCCTCTTTTTTCGCGTTGGCAGTCAGACTTCTGTCAGAGTGTTTTCATCCAGTATGAAAGCATTAGCCACCAGTATCGTTGTGCAAGAAGTCGAATACCTCAAGGGAATCCGAAAATTGGAGGAGAAAATGTGCTTCCGTCGAAAATCACTGGGATACTGGTGGGGGGAGTCATGCAAAGGAAGGGATGTTTATGCCATCCGCATCCGTTTTCTCCACTTAAGTGGCTGGCAACAGTCGCTTGACAGTATTGTTTATCGGCTATCATCACGCCCCTCTCGCAGCCAATATCACAACTGAGTGGACGGCCTGTTGATCTGTGCACCAGGGAAGCAGTTATTTCTCGGAAGAAATCTACATGAGATTGCGACTCCGCTGCGTTTTGTTTTTGCCGAACTACTTCTGTACTTTCGATTTGCTGCTGAAAAGTGAAATTTGAGGATGGTAAATAAGGGAGCATTCAGAGTGCTTCTAAAATGATTCTCGTTCATATAAGCTCGTTTCAACCACTTTATTGTTGATCTTTTGGCCTATAAACATATTTAAAAGCGAAGTACATACCAATAAGTATGATGAAGGAAAGAAGGAAGATTAGCGGCGATTAAAGGCAATTATATCTCTGCGTCGTGCGGCAATTATCACTCTAATCCGGCCTTTAAAAAGTAACGTTCAAGATTTTTTTTAAAGGCGATGTCGTTATGCTCACATCCGAACGTCGTTAACTATTATACGTCTTTTGTGGTCGGTGAAGAGCTTTGGGTGGTTATGCGACTTTTAAACTGTGGCAGTATGCTCGACATATTGAAGCGCAGAATAAAGGTAAGCTTTTTAGGTTTTAACACTAACGTCGCAGAGTAAGTGGCTTGCTAGGATTTCATCCAGAGTTTAGCTGAGTTTAGGATTTCCAGAGTTTTGTTAATGGTTTTGTCGCTTTTGTTAATGGTTTTGGAGGGCTTCCTAGGACTTCATCCAGAATTTAGCTGATGGCCAGTAAAAGTCAGTTCATGTCGAATTATTCCTCTCAAAAATTTTAACGAGCTGTCTTCGTTCTGCTATTTACTGCTGCGTCTTTCTGAGCGTATATGCCGATCGTTGTTTGCGAACAGATACGCCTTCTTCCTCTGGTCATCATGCAGTGTTCTCTGTTGTGGCCAGTTTAATTTCCAAGACGATACGGTTCGAAGTGGATTCCAAATGAATAAGTAATGGTCTTTATAGCTGATGCGTTCTTACTGTTTATTTATCTGTTGAGAGACAACTGTTGGTTGAATCCAGTTGTTAATAAAATTGAGAAGACGTATATTTTCGTTGCTAGAATGGTGTAACGGTATGCGTGTTTGTGAACGATAACAAAGTTTTAGGCAATGGGTAAAGAAGCGGCGATGTCAGGTGTGCTTGACGAGGTAACGATAGCCACCGTACTGAAGGAAGTGCTCAGGGGATTGGAATATTTCCACAGTAGTGGTCAGATACATCGTGATATTAAGGTGGGTTTTTTGTTTTTCATTCTAAATGAGTTTATTTTCGTTCTGAAACCTACTAAGGTTCATGACCTAAGCCTCATCTGCTCATGGCATAAGGGTGAGCAGGACGGGAGGCTTAGATTACAAACTTTAGTCCCGATCATTCCGTCTTTGAATCTATTAGGTCATCTAGCGAGTGGAAGATCGCTTTCAGTTTGGTAACATGGAATTTGCGCCTGTGCCGGTCTCTGTTGTTCATGGACCGTCCGACCACTGAACTAAAGTCTGTCTCCTTTACGTTGTTGTTAAATAATAGAAACTTCAGTCAAAGCTGTGAGTAATTGAAAGTGGTGGATGAGGAACGGCTGCATTTTTTTTTTTAGCTAGAGAACTGAAGCGACTTTTTTGAAAAGAATAATAGAGATCGATTGAATGCTTGAAACTTTTTGAATCGATTATTTACAAGGGCGCGCATGGATTTGCCTCTTATAGCATTACTTCGTTCTCTTCAGTAAGCATTAAAAGTGATGTTTAGAAGTGAGCTGAATTGAATTTACCACCTCCACTATTCAGGGCGTTGCTCGCAACTCGCAACCTGGGCGTGGTGTGAAACGATTGATTGTT
>JPKZ01000532.1:98534-110571 GCA_000803305.1 Toxocara canis
GGGGGTGGTTAATTTTGAAGTTTAAAAAATTACCATTCCTTGCTTATTGCCGAGGAACTCACAGCACTCTTGTTGGCAATCGCTCAAGAAAACCACATTCAGAATCTGAACCATTTTTCACGACCATTCGGAAATCTAATTACTAGCTTTTGTTGCTTTAAACCGTATACCCAGTTTTTTTCTTTGTTGTATAATAACTCGTTTGATAAGATTGCCAATACGGGGGCAGTAAAAAATGAACAGTTTATGCGCTACTCGGAAGTACGAGGTCAACGAGATTGTGATTATTGTCAGCTATTTTTTACGTTACAACTCATCTTGGCGCTGAGCAGTTATTTGGGTGAGAGGGAGGGGAGGGGGTTGATAGAATAAATCTTAACTTGTTAATTAGCTAACCTCGGGCTTATTTTTTGATGTGTTTTAAAATGGAGAAGAAAGGCATATTTAAATTTTGTTGGGCGAGTATTGCAATTTGCACGACTACGACTTCATGCCGAGCTAAAAGTCTTTTTTGTCAAATTGCCTTCGTGTACTGCCAACACCTTATTTCTGGAGTTTTCTCAACAAGTGAGATTTGTTGGAGTTCCTTCAGATTGAACAAATTCCCTTTCAATGAAGAAGAACTAGAAAAAAATACCGACAAAACTGGAACCCGTGAACAGATTTATGTCCTCTTGCGTTGCACGATCAGCAATGCTAACTGGATATATGCAACCGACTTGTTAAATGAAAATGTGAATCTGTTGTGTGGCCCGTGCAGTCGCATGATGTTACGTGCTTTGAAACGCTTTGCGATTTCCTTGATTATACTTTCTTTTTTCTTGATAATTAGAGCTTTTTTGTTCTTCAGCCATGAGTGGCCAAAGATAGCTAAAAAAAATTAAAGTAAACAAAGCTTCATAGTGAGCACATCCTTCCTCTTTTCGTTTTGCTAGGTATCTCATGAAGTGCTGAACGCTACAGTACAGTACAACGTTTACGGCTGGTGTGGGAAAATTGCTCATACAGCCACTGAGTGGGTTTAATTTCTGATTATTCATGGTTTGCTAATAGTTAATATTGCAGAAAGTGCGTCATACGTTCGTTGGGACACCCTGTTGGATGGCTCCTGAGGTGATGGAACAAGTGTCCGGATACGATTTCAAGGCAGATATATGGAGTTTCGGAATATTGGCTATAGAACTCGCCACAGGCACTGCTCCCTATCACAGATTTCCCCCTATGAAGGTAAGTGGGATCAACACTTTTCTTTCATTTGTTAATTGAAGAGCGTTTTACAGTTATGAAAAGAGAGTGAGTGATGAATTTGCTGCAAATGTTCGGAGAATCAGTTTGATAATGATCATGCGGAAGTGTTCTCACAAGCATAAGCAAATGTACGCAAATGACGCAGTAAGTGGGCTGGTAGCCACTGTCGTGAAGAAAACAGTGTGCCAGTTTAACAATAATGGGGAGACGTATGTGTCTTTGGGATTGAGCTTTGCGAGTGTTCTAATGTGAAAGAACATAAATTAAGATAATAAAGTCCTAGCGGATGGGGTGCATTCGCCATAGTTTAGTGTGGAGCGTCTTCCTAGCAAATGAGAGATCCAGGGGGTTCGAAAGCTGGTTGCGGACGTTTTCGCCCACTATGGCCGAAAATATTAGCTTTAATCCAAATTTAAATCAGAATGGGCTCTGTTGTGAACATGTAACTAAATGAGAAATTATGTGCAGTTAATGGGGCAAGAAGTAAATAGTTCGTCCCAAGAAATGTTAACCACTTTATCATAGGCGAGGTTCGGCGTGTTAGTTTTCTTGCTCGTTTGTTATCTCCCCTAAGCACAACGATTACCGTTTTGTGCTCAGACTGGACATGAAGAACGCTTAACGCATGCAGATGATGCGTTTTGAGCATCTTTGTTTGCAGATTTGAAATTTGATAAATTTATTGTAGTGTTGACATGTCTGACAAGGGAGCGGTGTTTCTCATTGACGCTTTTGACCTGGTTTTGAAGGTGGTCGCGTTAGTTATCGATAAATTTTCGGAGATTTCTTTTTTGTCTAGGATGAGGTTCGATTAATTTTTATCACTTTAAAACACTCCTCGTTGAAACAACGGTGTCCTTCTCGTCTAGAAATGCATAAAACGCTTGCATTAGATCATTAGTGTTTTATGCGAGCTTATGGCCGTAACTTTCCTATAAATGTTTCACAACGTCTTGCATTTTTGTTGAATAGGGCGGTAATTTTGTCTACCTTTTCAAACTTTACACTTCCACTTTATGTTGCAAGCTAAATCCAGTTATAACATTTGGAGTTCAGGTACTTATGCTGACACTACAAAACGAACCACCAAATTTGGATACAAATGCAGAACGAAAGGATCAGTATAAAGCATATGGGAAAAGTTTTAGGCACGTCATCAAAGACTGCCTTCAGGTATGAGCTCTTTTTCTCTCTTTCCCCCTCACTCCCTCCCCCCTCTCCCTCTCTCCTTTGTTCTCCTACCCACTGTGCGATGTATCGGGAATAGGGCGGGGATATTTTTCACTCTGAAAGTTATTAGATCAATTCGATATGAAGTGCGTACACCGGAATCAAAGTATTTCATAACATTGAAATACACTGTAGGAACTTTAGATTTGTAAATTAAATTGCACATTCGAAGTTCAATAAATGTATACCAGTTTTTAAAAGCGTCCTGATTATGCACGCATGCATTAGTGCTAGATCAGCTTTCGTTTCGAATCATTGTGGTTGCAATAAACTCTTCCTGAAAGCGGTAGCGCTGCCTTAAACTCCATTTGAGTGTTCTTATTTGTTCGGACGGGTGATGTTGGCTTTGTGGTGCGATTTTCGAATTGCTTTTGTCATTTTGTTGCGCGTCACTTAATCTTTCTAGACTTCACTTGTGCTTTGGTGCGATTTGTGGCTTACGCAGTTGTTTTATGGTAGGATTCCGTTGAGTAGTGTTGATATGGCAGGGGTTGATTTCCCGCGAAGAAGTAGCTGCTTGCACTTATAAATGTACCACTACATAGGTCAGTAGCCATCAGATGAATTTCGGCTTCTTGTATACCTAGTTATCGGAATCTCTTTCGACGTGGAATAAGTGATGCACCAAGCCATCGCTTTCTGCTTAATTAGCTGCAAGTTAATTATCTTGATATGAACGGCCAAAGCTGTTAATCGAAAACGAAAATACAGCCCAACAGGGTGGCGGTTAGCTTTGATAAAGGGAAATAGAGTTTAAAGAATAAACGGGGTGGTGATGAATATCTGTGGTTCAATGAATTGATATATATATATATATATANATCTCCTCCTCCCTCATCTGTTGAAGTGGCGTGTTGTAGCTTATGGCTGTCAAGCGGTTCTTCCATTTTCTTGTGCAGAATATTTTCATATACCTGCATTGGTTTTTTTTAACATTCGATTATTTCTTACATCCTGCGTTTAAAAATATTTCAGAAAGATCCATCAAAACGTCCGACGGCAACTGAGCTTTTGAAATACTCGTTCTTCAAGAAGGGCAAGGATAAGAAATATTTGGTGCACTCGTTGATTGAGAATCTTGCCTCACTACCACTGCCTTCGTCCCATCATCATCATGATGCACCTAAGAAGGTTGAAACTTACACTCTCTCGGATTTACGCAGCTCTCTTGTTCAACTACCATAACATTTTTTGCCCCCAACGATGGCAAAAGATTTACATGGTTGTGGCATGTCGCGTCGTCAATTGACATATAGAGTGCTGTGCCTTATGACTGCGCTATCATCCTATCAGAGCAAAACACTCCTGTAATACCGAACCAGCGATGGAGTTCCCGTAAATGAGTCATCCATTTGACTTGTGCTCTTGTTAGAAGAATGTCTCGCTGTTTGGAAATGAGACTGTCGAAATTTTTAATTTGCTGATAGTGGATGGATTGATGACTTCGTAAAGCTCATGACATTTATCGTTGTTACAATCTGTGCTTCACCGAAACTCTGAGTATCGAGCACAGCTGTTAGGAACTGTTTTACCGATGAAATACCAGCTCTGGCTTAGATGGTTCTATCCAGATTTGAGATGTTCTCCATTTTATAAAATGATTCGCTCTTCCTAGTAGCCAGTGCTTCCCATTTTTGTTTGCTTATTGAAATCCGTTCCAAACATATGAATTTGTGACACAGCTTTGGGTACAAAAGGCAGTTTGTGCCAGGTGGATTTGGTGCGGTTATAAAGTCTTCCCCAGTTTTGCTCATTAGGACATCACAGTACGGGGGGGAAGGTGCGATGTTCTTTTGAAATGCCAGTTTTATTTATTGCAGTCAGTGGGAGCTGATGAGGTTCGAAGGCTGTGAGGCAGTATTTTGAAGAGTTTGAGGGGTTAGGGTCCATATCAGAAGAAAGCTGCAGAGTGAGTTGAAGTCAGAAATATCGGACCCGTCGAGGTGGATGCGCTTGTGATGCGGTGCTGATAACTATAAAATGTAATAAAATCCTCCAGCGCGGTAGCTTGTAAAGTGCAGTAATGTTTTTAAATCTTCTAATTTCCTTATTATCTTCAAATTTTGATGATTGTTTGACATGTGAGCATGTGATTTTTGAGTGAATCATTTTTGACAGACTAAAATCCTTTGAAGGGTTGGCGAAATTCCTTCCTCTCTTCCCGTTTTGGCGCTTGCCGGACAGTGGTTATAACTGATTGCCATCTGAAGCCATTTTGAAATATTCTTTAGCATCTCTTGTTTTATGAGTTTGCGGGAGTGGAGTTCAAATGCTTTTTTTGACCATCTTAATTCGCTTCACTGGATTGCTGTCAGTGAGCGTAATGTAGCGGGTACTGTGGTTACAGTAGATTGGTTTGCTAAGAGCATGAATCGGAATCCTTCGTGTAGTTCATTTTGAGAAAATTATCCGTTGTTTACCTTTATTCGTTTTTCACATTCACCTATACCAAAAGCTGTATTTGTGCAGATGGTGCTGGTTGAAGATTGCACAAATAGTATTCGAGAGCACAAATGAAGGACTGGAAATTGTATAGGCAGTAAAGGTAGAACGTTCGGCGAAAATATATGATATAGTCTAAGTGTATGGCGAAAAGGACAAGAGCTCGGAGGCGTTGTAATGAAAATTTAGAGCTTGCACACAAGGTTTGGTCGTCTAATTGTTATCCTAAAACGTATACAAGATTTCCTCGATGAGCGCACCGGTTTCTCACTTCGAAGCGGTTCTTGCAAATAGCAGGTCTGTATCGAGCTTAACTGAAAAGCAACGAGAAATGAAATGAAGAAAAATCCGGTGAAAAATAAGGTCGAATTCGGCCTCAGAGATCAGTTAAAGTTGCAGTCTGGTGTCAGAATTTGCTTTGTAAGATCTGGACGACTTTTAGGTGAAGTCATCAGTCTAAATAAAGTAGATATATTCGCAATTGAAGTTTCTTAGGAGACTTACGCATGCATGTAAGTAAGTCGCTGTTTGTTACAGGTGGCATCTGGTAAGCTGAAGAAGGACAAGGATGGTAATTGGGAATTCGAGCCAGAAGATGCGGGTGATGCCGAGGACAGTGATTCAGACAGCGATGAACCAGAGAAGCCGATTGCCGCATCAGTTCCGGGCGTTGCGGTCACACCAGATACAACCCTTAATTTGGTTTCTTCCTCGTTTTTTTCTTTCATTTGTTTATGTCAGCTTGGCTGGTAGGTTTCTTATTAATTAACACGTAAGTCGTTGTTTCGAGCAGAACTATGACTGCCTTGTTCTCAAAATGTTTTTAACGGAATTTTCAAAAATTCTCTCAAAGGTCGCTGAATCGTTTACAGGGAATTTATGTAATGACCGTACGAACAGCCGTTATGTAATATACGATTAGTGTTTTCGCGGTTACCCTTTATATGTTATCCTTTTCTTTGTTTCTGGTGATAATTTGTCGTTTAAGGCATTGCTCTAAAAAGGATAAAGTGTCGATTATGATTATTATTATTGCATTACTGTTAAATGGATGCAGTAGCTGAGACTTTTGTCGCGTTGTTGTTAATAGATTAAGGACACCGAATCGGATTTAGCCGCTTTTGCTTTGTTTAAGGTGTTACGAGTGCGGAATAATGCAAGGGAGTTGAACGACATAAAGTTCGATTATACGGCTTCGGTAGATACCGTGGAAGGGATCGCGCACGAGTTGGTGACCGCTGAGTTGATCGATGGTCATGACCTCGTGGTAGTGGCAGCTAACCTGCAGAAATTAATCGACCTCGCTCTCCAGAAGAGTGATCGGAAGTCGGTGACCTTCGCTCTCAACTCGGGTGTTCTCCCCAACGAAGTACCCGATGAGCGTGCGCTTATCGGTTTTGCCCAGATTTCGCTTCTCGATTAACTGTGTTACGTAATGGTTTTATTTGGGTACAGCTTGCTCATGAGGTGAATGGGCTGGAAGTTGGTGAAGATATGAGACTTATTCTTCCCTACTCTTTCTTTATCCGGTGATATAACGGGTTTGGGCGAGATGGAACGGTTTTAAGAAGTTTTCTGGTTGAAAAGGATCGAGACAAGGCAAACAATCTGGTCAGAATGGGGAGCGGAAACGTCCAAAAGCTTTTCAACCCCCCTCCCCCACCCTCAAGAAAAAAACGGAGGCCAGAACATGGGGTCAAAATGATGCGAGCACCTTTATCGGAACGAAGCCGGAGTGCCTAAAAGAGTTGGAAGTCGGGACATTAGTGTTTATTTCTAGTCTGTGACCGCTGCATGCCTTTCATGGACGAGTTGTTTCGCAAATTAGTCATTACTCGGTCGTTCTCATCTCTCTTTATGCTGTGCGGGGTCCTCTTTTATATATGAAGTATTTGGGCTGTGACTTTATTATGTTTTTATTTGATGTTTTTACTGCCGAGAGAGATCCCTAAAAGAGTGTCGTACTTCGCACAGCACTGATTCGTTGACACATCCACATGTGTTGAATTGCTCTCCTCTTGTTTCTGACGATTGGTCGACTTTCTAGCTAGCTGCAGCGCTGCGGACTGATTCAATTCTAATTCAGTTGCCTCATTTCAGTATCTTTTCGTCTTTCATCTCGAAATAACAAATGCAATTGTTGCAGAAGTCATAAATATGTCTCATAATCCTGGATACATAATTTTTTTCGGAACTGGCGAAGAATTAGATTTGGAAAAGACGTCCCAAGATTTGCAAAAGACGTCCCAGGCGAGATTTTTGTTTGATCTTTCCACTGATAAAATTATTTTCAGTTTGTAACGATTGTATGATTTCCCTTTTTTTTGAATCGCATATTTCAAAGGATCTATGGAAACGAAGCATTTTTCCACTCAATTCTTGCAAAATGTTTCCCAGTTTGGCGAAGTTTTTTTTTAGCTTTGTCACTTTGTTGGCTGTAGCTAGCTTTGATAATTTGAAGAATTGTGGCGTGCACAGCATTGTTCTTGAGATGAGGACTCACCAAAATTAGTCGTTAACAGTCATATGCAGACTCTTCTAATCTCCGGTATCGCTCATGTGGATGTAGTTGCTTTTTTCTCGACGTTTTTTCTTTTCGGTCGTCATTCAGCCAAAGTTTCAACTGGGTATGTTGTGGACACAGAGATTCATCAGTAAGGTTAGCTGGTCGATTGTATGAAAGAAGCCACCTTGTCGGTTCTTCTTAATGATCTTGTCATTTTGAGATTTCATGCAAACGTTTTCGCTCGGGAAGCTGCATGGGTCGAGTTTTTTTCTTTACTAGGTATTCTTTTTTTTTTCAGGAGGCGTACGATAGTTTCAGCTTAGAGTGGTGCAGAGCAAAGCCAATCAATTGTGCTCATTGTTAAGAAAGCATGCTAAAAGTACTGGCTATGATGCAGTGATAAGAAAAGATGTTGTCGATAACGGCTAGCTTACTTCTTTTCCCGTCCTGTCGAATTCAGCCCTTTTTCATGCGCTCATCGCATTTCATTGCGATTTTTTTTGACAGGCAGAGAGTGGATTGAGCGTTATGGAATCTGAGTGGTGAAAATTGCACGTACTTTCCTCATCCCTGTGCATGCGTCTGTTGCGGATGTGAATATATAACTGCATTGTCAATGTAACATAGGAAAGACGATTATGATTGGTGCGATTCGTGTCGATATGTAAGTGTAGACGATAACTGCGCTGAAACGGGATAGGAAGGGCGTCTTTTCAAGAACTGAGGATCCCCTACTCTTTCTTTATCCGGTGATATAACGGATTTGGGCGAGATGGAACGGTTTTAAGAAGTTTTCTGGTTGAAAAGGATCGAGACAAGGCAAACAATCTGGTCAGAATGGGGAGCGGAAACGTCCAAAAGCTTTTCAACCCCCCTCCCCCACCCTCAAGAAAAAAACGGAGGCCAGAACATGGGGTCAAAATGATGCGAGCACCTTTATCGGAACGAAGCCGGAGTGCCTAAAAGAGTTGGAAGTCGGGACATTAGTGTTTATTTCTAGTCTGTGACCGCTGCATGCCTTTCATGGACGAGTTGTTTCGCAAATTAGTCATTACTCGGTCGTTCTCATCTCTCTTTATGCTGTGCGGGGTCCTCTTTTATATATGAAGTATTTGGGCTGTGACTTTATTATGTTTTTATTTGATGTTTTTACTGCCGAGAGAGATCCCTAAAAGAGTGTCGTACTTCGCACAGCACTGATTCGTTGACACATCCACATGTGTTGAATTGCTCTCCTCTTGTTTCTGACGATTGGTCGACTTTCTAGCTAGCTGCAGCGCTGCGGACTGATTCAATTCTAATTCAGTTGCCTCATTTCAGTATCTTTTCGTCTTTCATCTCGAAATAACAAATGCAATTGTTGCAGAAGTCATAAATATGTCTCATAATCCTGGATACATAATTTTTTTCGGAACTGGCGAAGAATTAGATTTGGAAAAGACGTCCCAAGATTTGCAAAAGACGTCCCAGGCGAGATTTTTGTTTGATCTTTCCACTGATAAAATTATTTTCAGTTTGTAACGATTGTATGATTTCCCTTTTTTTTGAATCGCATATTTCAAAGGATCTATGGAAACGAAGCATTTTTCCACTCAATTCTTGCAAAATGTTTCCCAGTTTGGCGAAGTTTTTTTTTAGCTTTGTCACTTTGTTGGCTGTAGCTAGCTTTGATAATTTGAAGAATTGTGGCGTGCACAGCATTGTTCTTGAGATGAGGACTCACCAAAATTAGTCGTTAACAGTCATATGCAGACTCTTCTAATCTCCGGTATCGCTCATGTGGATGTAGTTGCTTTTTTCTCGACGTTTTTTCTTTTCGGTCGTCATTCAGCCAAAGTTTCAACTGGGTATGTTGTGGACACAGAGATTCATCAGTAAGGTTAGCTGGTCGATTGTATGAAAGAAGCCACCTTGTCGGTTCTTCTTAATGATCTTGTCATTTTGAGATTTCATGCAAACGTTTTCGCTCGGGAAGCTGCATGGGTCGAGTTTTTTTCTTTACTAGGTATTCTTTTTTTTTCAGGAGGCGTACGATAGTTTCAGCTTAGAGTGGTGCAGAGCAAAGCCAATCAATTGTGCTCATTGTTAAGAAAGCATGCTAAAAGTACTGGCTATGATGCAGTGATAAGAAAAGATGTTGTCGATAACGGCTAGCTTACTTCTTTTCCCGTCCTGTCGAATTCAGCCCTTTTTCATGCGCTCATCGCATTTCATTGCGATTTTTTTTGACAGGCAGAGAGTGGATTGAGCGTTATGGAATCTGAGTGGTGAAAATTGCACGTACTTTCCTCATCCCTGTGCATGCGTCTGTTGCGGATGTGAATATATAACTGCATTGTCAATGTAACATAGGAAAGACGATTATGATTGGTGCGATTCGTGTCGATATGTAAGTGTAGACGATAACTGCGCTGAAACGGGATAGGAAGGGCGTCTTTTCAAGAACTGAGGATCATAGAGAGAGAGAGGGAGAGATCTGTATTTATATTTGAAGTTTTGCGGATTGTCTTCGTGGGATTGTCGAATGCTGGCTGTTAATTTTTGTTTGATCTAATATCAGCCAGCACACATGTAGCACACATGAACTACTTATATCATCTCAAATGTGTGGTTTTTATACGAAATTTAAAGCACATATTGAGAACTGCAGAAAATCCGGCTTCGTTACTATTGTCAAAGCGATGAAGACAGTTTTTATGTTGGCAGTCGACAAAAAGGTTGGGATCGTTAATGAGGAAGCGTACCATTGGGGTTATGTGCGTTATATGTATGTGTGGTGGCGGCTAATTTGACACTTAGGTTGGGTTCAGTATTTTGCTCACTTAAGAGTTGGTCTTCTCGGGAGCGGTCTTTGGATTTCTTCTTTGTTTTTTTTTTCTGTTCTGGTACATTTATTTCTCGTAGCATAATGCCAAGATTAATCTTAGTGGAGGACTATAAGAGAGCGGGCAGCTGTGTCGGTCTTTATAATTGAAGTTGGCATTTGCAATGTTGTACGTCAGTGGCGGTAGTCTTTATAGATGAGCATACTACTTCCTTCCCACTCGTTTACCACTGTGAGACTATCGATTGCAAGTCGTCGCTCGATTTCGGGCTGAGACCACAATTTTCTGAAGAAGCCAAAGAAATAGAGTGAAAGGAGTGATTTGGGAAATAGAAAAATGGAGATTAACCCAAGAATAAAGGAAAACGAGGTCGCAAACCGATATATTGGAAAGTGGAAGCTGCATCCGAATCCGAAAATTGGGGAGCGATGTGCTGCTCATCGTCGTTGGCTTGAAGCAGAAATAAATTGCTTTTATTGTGGCAGCTTGTTTCGTTTCATTAATCGATTTTCTTAAATATATTTCCTAGACACGTGGTCTTGCAAGCATGAGCGCTTATTTGATTCGTTGTATTTTGAGTATAGCGAACGCGTTCTACTAACACAAAGTAGCAACAAATGAATATTTACATGTTTTAAGCGTAAGTGAGTACACATGTTATTTAAGTGCATATGAACTGTAATGCGATAGGCATTCGTTCAAGTGATACTATTCAGCAATGATGTTGTTTCTGTACAACTTTATCGCTATATGAATACCACCACTGTATTAGAAAATGATGTGGATATATTGCGCTTTGTCAGTCACTCCTATTTTTCGGCGTAATCAGTTTTCATTCTGTTACGCGACAATGTAGAAAATAGAAATATCCTTATCACAATGGCATCAATAATATTCACTTTACCGGTGTTTTTGGTGCGAGTGCCGAACCGTATCTTCACCCAAAGATGTTATAGATACTGTACGCTATCTGCAAATTTTATCTAGTTAAGCATTCATTTATAACTCTTTGTGTCTAGGTTTTGTCTTGCCTATCGTTGCAGTAAAACTGTCCTTAGATGTTGTAACTGTATAATGACTGGTTGCTGAGGGTTTAACGGATACGTGCAGGATGTGAACGAGTTAAGTAATAGAGAGTGCCGGTGTATATGTTCTCGATGGCGCTCGTGCTTCGCTTAAATTAGTCGTCGAGTGAATGAATTCAAATTTAAAGAGTTCGATGTTTCTGAAAAGCATGGCGTTATGAGGCGATCATCGAAATGCTACTTTTATTTAGCGAAATTTGATATTTCTTTTTTTATCTCTGTAAAAGGTATTTTTTGTCATATTGAATGCGTTATTGGATTTGTTGCGTTATTTGTATTGTGCACTCTCTCCCTTATAATAATGATTTTACTACTAATAGGCTTCTTCGCAAAGCCTTTTCGCAATGAGCAATTTCAATACTGTTTAGTTTATCAATGGTATTTGTCAGTTTTCGTGTTTGTTAATCGCTCATAAAGAGTTTATGTGCATCTAGAGATGCTCATGAGTGCGCATGTTTTGTAATGAGGTGTTTTCTGGTTTATGATGCTGCAGTTCTTTTATTAGGCGATCAGTAAAGGGAAAAAAAATTTTTGGAATTTTGGAAAAAAAGTTGCAGTCAACAGACAAGTGATGCCTTTAAAACAGAATGTAGTTAGAAGATTGGCAGGGTATGCGCTTTTCCAGCTCACTAATTAAACCATCTGGCTGCATAAATGAATGTCCAATCCGGAGTCGGCGAACTGCGAACTTATTTTAAAGT
>JPKZ01000532.1:113434-162356 GCA_000803305.1 Toxocara canis
TGAGGAAGGTTCCGATACCATGGCTAAGGCCAGAAAATGTGGCCTTTATGGCTCCGCGAACAACAAGGTGAGAAGGGCGAAGGACACCGAAATGTAGTGTTACATCTTTGTACGTGAATCGCCGAGACATAGGAACTGTACCGTCCCAAGCCTTCAGTGGTGGCGGAATTATGCAGCGCTGGTTGAAAAAAAAAGCGGAAAGCTTCAGTAGCCAATCAATGATTGCAGCCAATTATTAAATGTTTCAAATTTTTCCAACAAATTTCCGTGGCATCGGATGGCTTCTTAAAAAGTCATTTACGTCTAACGACATGCAACGATAGGATGGCGCATCGAATTAGAGGGATTTGACGATTGCAGTCCCTCATTGTCGTTTGGATTTCATCATTAAGTAATTTTATGACAATTTGGCCATAATTTTGTTTTTTTAATGACAAGGAGGCGCTTAAAACTTGCAATTTCTTGCAACTATGGGTAAGTCGGAAAAAAATATATGAGCAGTGAGAGAGAAAATGTAGTCGTCTAAAGGCGACACATGGAAACCTTTTTTTTAGTGTGCCGCATCATTGCAACGTTGATGTGCATTTGTTGACGAAATTTGTTTACTGAAATGAGTCGTTAGGCGCACTCAAATTTCGTGTTTATTCATCGCCTTCCCAACCCGAAAGCGCTCTAGTGAAAACCGTTCTGAGGGGACTGCAATTGAAAATTTCCATTTTTATATTCCACTTGCGCTTCATCCATCACTTTCAGATACGATCATACTTCTTATCTTTCTCGTGTCTGAAGCGGTAATGTTCGACTCGTGCATTCTTATTGAATTTAATAAGCACGTTAAAAGTAAATGATGCGTTTCATGAAAAAAAAAGCAATTCATTTCGATTCAGTTCAGTTCGATTCACATAAGATAATAAAAACGATTCGAGAATGGTTCGGGGTCTTTATGTAAGTAGTACACATTTAGTGTATATTAAAATATACGTCTGATATGAACAGTGTAAAGTATCACTAATGATATTTAGAGCCAATACGGTGTACTATATAGACACAGTATTTGGGATCTACGCAATAGTATTTAAATTCGTTAATTTGAAAAGAGTTTTCCGATCAGACATTGTTGTTGTCAAACGCCAAAGCAGTGAGAGTCTCCAGACATCGTCCAACGTGTTTCTTTATAATTTGTAAATGTAATCCATAGTAAAATGTAGTGCGACTACAATCATTTAGTTATTTAGTTATTTCGAAATGTGAATTTTATATTACATTTTTTAAATTTAATATATTAATGATAATTTGAGTATGAATTTTTATGTGAGAGTAACACAGTATTAAATGATTTATAGCAGAGTAATATCTATGAAATGTAATCGAATAATATTAAGTTTTGCATTCTGATCGGTTTACTCTTTCATTTCTTCAACAATAAATTTAATATTTTTTTTGATGGTCACTTACGTGGATTTATCTATGATCTCAGGTCGTTCCGGTTCATCGGTGATCGCAGGTGGTAAAGGCACTTCTTGTTTGTCTTCTTCATCAACCTCAACAGTCTGCTCAGTAGTAGATGATGTTCGACGAGAATCGGTGGTTTTTGTCGTTCTGATCAAAAGTTGTTGCCAGACTGGTACCACTCGCGGTGTCATACGCGATCTTGAACTCGAAGTTCTTCGTTCCGAAGATTTCGTTTTCACTACTGCCGTCGAAGTCACTAGGGCAACCTGAATGGGAGTCACTGGAGACGCGTCTACACTAGAATAGAGAATTGTTGTCAGCGCTGTGCAATCTTCGGTAAACTACAGCACACATCTGCTTTAGCAGAATATTTTTGCACCGAAATTGATTCGATGTGATTGGAAACCGATTTGGCCTCAAAACGCTTGAATCTGGATCAGAATATATTTGATCTTTGTAAAATGTTTTTGGCGGTCACATGTGAATGAATTCAGAAATTGGAAGGTCCTAAAATATACTTCGAGGGTCGTCGATTCAGGCGAATGCACTGGAATAAATCAGCAATTGCAATCACTTCGAATCGCTTCGATTACGAAATAGTCCTTCGATTCAGTGGTGCAATTTGCGACAATCACTTTCTGGTAGTGGATGAACCGGATGCTCGCTAATTGTAAGTATGTTAATTTGTTGTTTAATTATGCCAAGAAAATTTTAGTTGATTTCCTTTTCCACTTGCACAGTTCTCTTCTTTTCATGGAAGTGCCCGTGGTGCAATGAGGATGCAGCTGTTGTGATAAGGTAATTTATAGGCAGACAAGCAGAAATGCAAAGAACTCGCACGATTCACTCACCAGAGATTTCGAGTGTGCTTGGACGGTAGAGGGTCGAGCTCGTGTCGACAAGGACCGTTTTGTCGAGACTGTGGTGGTGGGAATGTTGAATTTTGCTGTTAGCAAAGTGATCGGTGAAGCAGCAATTTGGGATATTAGCGGCTCGTCGATGTCCGCTAAACTCGAATTTAAAAGTCCTGTTTGCTTATTACAAATCGATGTCGCATAGCATCGTGATATCATCTGCAATCGACTTATTTGACGAAAATATTAAAATTTGAAGCTGTAATTCTGTTGGCTATTTTTGCTTTTCAGCTAAGAAGGCTAGTAAACGTGCAAGTGAGATAGACTTAGGAGCACAGCACATTATACAGCTTGCCGTAAGAGAGTGTGATACAGTAGGGAATATGCTACAATGATCATATTTTGAGGAAACAGACAATTGAATTCATTCGCATCAATCCTTAACCATTCGGACAAATTACCATGCTTGTGACGCGTTTATGGGAGCGAAAAAAAAAACAAAATAAACGATTTACATCTTGCGTAACGTTTTTCAAATGCATCTGTTACTAAAACACAGAAAATCTACGACAACCTGGTGGATGAATGCTTTAGCTTTATATGAATCTTTCTTATATTTGGCGAGTGCTACATCGAATGAACCAGCTCTTCTGCAGTAAGTCGCATCAGATGCATCTTGACAGCCATATACCAATTTTTCACCTGTAATTCGTTCATGTCATAAAGTAAAAAAGTGATATGTACATATAGATGACAGTTATCAATAAATGTGACAGTTAGCAATCACGTAAATATTTGAAATTTAACGGAAAAGGCAAAAACTTCTTCCAGTAAACCAAGAAATTCATTTTAATGATGAGGTTTTTCTGGAAGAAAAAGCAAACGAAACTTACTTTAATAAAGTTTCACCGCAATCCTCGAAATTTTTTCTTATTAGCAAATTGTTTAGAAAACTACTCGGAAACATTAAAAGTTTTCTAATCAGTTAAGCTCGAGAACGACTTTTGTAATTATCTGAACCCGTCGCGTTTTGTAATTGTACAATGCAAATGTAACTTTTAACAACCACTAGACTAACATCGGTGAACACAACCGAAAATTCATCCTTCAATCACAAATTTTTTTAAACTTCAAAGTTTGGCGCTTAGTTTTTTTGTTCACACAAAAACGCAAATGCTTCCATATGATAGAAACGAAATTCAGATATCTTTGCATCTTTTAAAATCCCATACTGTACGTCCTTGAAAACCGTTTGCGATCAGGAGCATTAAAACAGATGAAAACGAAACGGATGGATGAAAATGTCATCTATATCGTCGTGAAGTTGCAAAGGATTCCTCAAAAGATTGCAGAGTCATCGTCATCTGCGCATGAACAGCAAAGAGCGTAATCATCTAATCTTATGAGAAAAATTTGAGAACTGAATGGTAAATTGTAATACATGCGCTTCAAGGTGGTTCATAAGGTTACCGCCCTTTTCCTCTGCCTTCCCATACTTACTGTTTTCAATGTTGGTTCACTTAGTGGTATCGCTTCGAATCTGATGCAATTTTGAAGCTAATTTACCGATGGCTATCTTCAAAATATTTTTCTCAGCAATCGATCTGATGGCAGTGACAACCTCTATCGTTTTTTATTTGAGCCTAACGCAAAGAATACTGTTAGTTTCAGTAAGTTTATTTTTTTGTTGTTTTTCGGCAGTTGGAAGCACGATCACACTCTCCTCACGTTGTTTGCATTCGACAATAAAGCTAAACAAAACATTGCTTGTCATCGAAAACGTTGTTGCTTTTCAGTTTTCGTGCGGCGCTATCAGCGTATAGCAAGCCATTGAGCTGATCCATTGCTCTCACCACAACTGTTCCGTGCAGATTTTGTTCGATGAACACATGTGATGCCAATTCACCAATTTGCAGTTGACGACGGAATGCCAGATGGAAAATGGATGGTTGCTTCTTTGGTTATGGAGCTTCGAATAGAGGATTTGAAAGCTTATGAGAAAAAAGCAATTGGTGCATCGATGAAACATGAAAACCCAACGACCGTACAACTATGGTGGCCGGTGTGGGGAAACTGTCGCGGAAATTTTCGATGAGCAGCGCTAAGTATCGTTCGAAGGAGCTTCAATAAGATGCTATCGAATCAGCGTGCTGCTGCATTTGCGGAGCTTGTTCACCAACAATGAAAGCACCGTTAGTAACAAGCAATTTTGCCTACAAGCTTCAGAGAGAATTTTCAAACAGCCGCCCAATACTTCGGTATATGTTGCGAAAAGATAAGACCCAAAACAAAGGATGCGATAAAACGATTTGCGCAGTACGTAATTGCGGGAGCGGTATTTGAACGGTTAAGAGGAGTGTAGTAAACAAGATGTGCTCTTCCCAGTGCTTATCATTTCACGTTGCAGAAATGAGATAGCCATCAGCCATCACAACGTCAACATAAACAACAAGCTAGCGCTGTAGGACGACTCATGGAGAGCGGTAGATCTACACGCGCGTTCAGATTGTAAGCAGAGCGGTGAACTGCATCGACTATGATAATGAAAGCGACAAATGCGAAAAATTAATGAGGCACTTCTGGTTGATCTACGTGAACTGAAGACATGCAACCAGCAAGGCAATCTGCTAACACACAGGTTGAGTAGTTATGACCTCAAAAAAGTAGTTGCACCATTATGTATCTTCATTGACTTGCACGTGCATAAACCTCTTTGTTTAAGCAGAAGGAGAAAAGAAAGATAGCCGTAGAAGTGGGGAAAATCTTTAGCACACGATTGGAAAAGTTGTTATCCTGTTAGTATTTACCCTAATTTTTATTTTGTTTTACCACTTTCTAAAAATTTTTTATGAATGTCATTGAACACTTGATTTGGAGCTGATAAATTCTAGTTATTTCCTCAGCTATATGATATTTGATTGTTGTTGTAATGTCTCAAGCAGATATTAACTTGTGATGTCTTTAATTCCATCATTATTTTTAGTAATTGTGTGGACCTGAGCTTTCATTTACGCCTACTGGTTGAAGTTAATATGAATTCGAATGTTTTGTGAGTTACTTTTGTAATGATTTTGCTTCATTCTGTCGTCAGTTTTATTTGGTCGCCTTAAGCTGGCCACCTCGTTCAATGGATTAACGCAAGTAAACATGAGGCGTCGTGCTCTGTGTTGCTTTACGGCACAAACGAGACTGCCGACGACTAGCTGCTAAAATTGCGAACCGTGCCAATGCCGTCACGCGACACTATTTAGCTACTCATTTAGAGGATGATGTTACGTTAAACAAACGGCATTCCTTATCAAACGGAAAGATGAAGTGCTCTTAAAAAACACTCAGCATTGGGTAACGCAGTGAGGTCACCCAAGAATAAACAAGTGGACTACTCCTGAGCGTAATTGAACATCGGATACACAAGAAATGATGAAATGCTCAAACGTAGTTTTGTCGTTGACATGTTACAAATTGCCCTTCAATTTGATTGGCTAAAAAAACTGTTTCATATAAAAGGTATTTGATGAATGAAGGCATAAACTTGATGCGTTCATGCTTTCGTTACCACCGACTACCGTTGTCATGATGCCAACTTTCCTGAATTGTCCAACCAAAATTTTCGTTTTATTTTGTTTTACCACTTTCTAAAAATTTTTATTATGAATGTCATTAAACACTTGATTTGGAGCTGATAAATTCTAGTTATTTCCTCAGCTATATGATATTTGATTGTTGTTGTAATGTCTCAAGCAGATATTAACTTGTGATGTCTTTAATTCCATCATTATTTTTAGTAATTGTGTGGACCTGAGCTTTCATTTACGCCTACTGGTTGAAGTTAATATGAATTCGAATGTTTTGTGAGTTACTTTTGTAATGATTTTGCTTCATTCTGTCGTCAGTTTTATTTGGTCGCCTTAAGCTGGCCACCTCGTTCAATGGATTAACGCAAGTAAACATGAGGCGTCGTGCTCTGTGTTGCTTTACGGCACAAACGAGACTGCCGACGACTAGCTGCTAAAATTGCGAACCGTGCCAATGCCGTCACGCGACACTATTTAGCTACTCATTTAGAGGATGATGTTACGTTAAACAAACGGCATTCCTTATCAAACGGAAAGATGAAGTGCTCTTAAAAAACACTCAGCATTGGGTAACGCAGTGAGGTCACCCAAGAATAAACAAGTGGACTACTCCTGAGCGTAATTGAACATCGGATACACAAGAAATGATGAAATGCTCAAACGTAGTTTTGTCGTTGACATGTTACAAATTGCCCTTCAATTTGATTGGCTAAAAAAACTGTTTCATATAAAAGGTATTTGATGAATGAAGGCATAAACTTGATGCGTTCATGCTTTCGTTACCACCGACTACCGTTGTCATGATGCCAACTTTCCTGAATTGTCCAACCAAAATTTTCGAAAAGATTTTGAAATAGATCTGATTGTTCAGAAATCGCCTAAGTGGTGTATGCTTCATGTAAATGTTTTAAGCAAAAAGATAAGCACACACCTTGTTCATGGCAATAGTTAAAGCACATTATACCAAATCCGAGTTGTTTGCAAGCACCGTGCCGTGCCTTGAAAATATTCGCACATGTCTTCTTATACTGAAAAATATACATTATAAAATCAAAAAGCATTTACATAGCTAAACCCACAAATCTTGAAGGTTAACGCCACCGATTACTCGCGTTCACAAAAAACTTTATAGGGCCGATAATTGAAAGCAAAAACTTAGCATAAACAATGAAGCCGAATTTCTTCGTGGAGCCCCAGTGAACGCGTTGCAATTATAGAAAATATATGTCAAGCGACTCTTCAAGTACGTTCATATTTATCAACTTCGTCATATGTCCACACTAAGGACAATTTATCTGGGTACTATTTAGATAAACCAGTAATAATATAAGTGTAAATTTACGGGTGCATTGCTGAAGGAGGTAACAAAGTCTGTAAGAAAGTGTCTTCTTTAAACGACATGATCAATCTATGAATATGATAACTTATGATGTAGAAGTTAAAGCCTATATGGTGTTTATTTATATGGAAAGCTGTATTCCTGGGGACAGTGATAGTCTGTAGAGAAAATAATTTTCTTCGCTTCATACCATTCGTTTGTTTACGGCTTCCTCGAACAAATACTGTTCAACTTTTCAATTTTTTATTAATTTTTTAATTAATGTCTTAGTCAGTCTCAATGATAGCTGATCGTTCATTCTTGTCTCACATTATTGCCAGCCTAGTTTTGCCTCGTAGTGTTTCAATGAAGAGGTGTTTGCACGTGGTGATTTCTACTGAAATGTACTGCTGCGTCGGGGCTCCAGCTTTCAACTTTACACATCGTGGATCTCCTCTCGCAAAGCTGGAATAATCTGCTTACTGATTTCTGCTTGATCAATGTCGTATAATGCTTTTTTTCATAGAATTCCACTGCTTTCACCTGTCGTTATTTGTGGACTTTCTGGCTTTCAAGATATCCCAGTTCTTACAAGACCAATCGTACAAGACATTTAGGATGAGGCCCACTCACTGAATATTGTTCAGAAAGGCAAGAAAAATGCGAAAAACGTTTGTGACTGAAATAAATGTGTGATCCGTTTGTTGAGCAAATCGGTTCAAATGTCTTTGTAAATAGATGTAATGCATCTTTTTACCACTATCATTTTTTCTTTAATATTCCTATTTTTCATTGGGATTATGCAAATATCTCGTTAAAACTGTTTTCACATTTGTTACGCCAAACAACGTTCAGACAAAACATTGAGAATTTGAAATAAGATCGCTTTCTGATTCGCACAAACCTCGCATATAAAAAATATCTTTCCACCTTTTATGTATGCTCTCGGGTACAAATAGATAGCAGGAAGCAAAATATATTCGTTTCGAGAAAACAACCAAACGATCACTCAGCAAACTGGTTAGTTTCACAATAGCAAAGGGAAAAAATTTGTTTGCCTTCAAATATTTTGCGTTGCAAATGTAATGAAGTGCCAGAAAAAAAAAGAACTCTCATTAAACAGGTCAGATGCAAGCAGCTTGAAGTGGTTGGAGTAAAAATACCAGCAATTACTCCACATAGAAAAACGTGTCTCATTATTCACTCTATTTCATCCCACCTTCCATTGGAACAGTCGCAGAAATCACTTTGTAATGAAATCCAAAATATTTCAGCCTACATTCCACTCTCAACTCCATCTATTTCATCAACTATGTCTAATTTGACGCAAATCGATCACTTGTTTAGCTCTTGAATCAAAATTGATTAGTAGTTCAATCTCTTTTAATGATCGTCACGAAAACCGCGCTTGCGATTAGTCAGTAAACGAATAAAAACGCCTCAGATGCATACAGCTAATAATGAGTTGAAAATTGCATAAATTATCGCAACTTTTTGAGAATAAGTTGAAATTATTGCTTAAGGTAGTAGTATATCGTGACGAATGTCAGACCGTGTCATATGGTCAAGAAGGAAACGAATTCGCAACAATGCAGCCGAACACGAATGCAGCCTCCCTCCTGTTTGCTATACGGTTATTCGTTCGATAATTTTAGCTGTATAATCGCATGAGCCATAAAGATCGTTTCAGATTTTTTAAGAGCTTTATGGTGACAGTTATTGATCCGAACACAACATCTGGTTCATTGCACTGTTTGTCATCTGCTTCAGGGGTCTTCGACATATCGCTTCAAAGAAGAGTTAAAATGTTCTATTTGAACACATCGGTATTATCTCTGTTAGACGATAATAAGTCATATGTTGATTTCTGATGCACTCCTCATTGCACTGTTTATCATCTGCTTCAGGGGTCTTCGACGTATCGCTTCAAAGAAAAAGAGTTAAAATGTTCTATTTGAACACATCGGTATTATCTCTGTTAGACGATAATAAGTCATATGTTGATTTCTGATGCACTCCATTAGCTTTATGAGAATCTTTTCAAATGCACTTTTTCCAATTTTTTTTTCGCTTCTATTAAATGCATATGAGCAATGTGTATTCATCTATTTTTATCTTATTGACGTCTTCTACGTATATTCCTGTACATTTTATTACTAAATGCGTATGAACTTTGGAGTGGAATAAAATCGTTCTATAATATAAGCAGTATTCATCGATTAAAATGTATCTGCCCCTTTCCTGCCCAGTCTTTCTTTTTTCCTCGGCATTCGTTTTTTGCATGTTGCGATGCGAGCGTACTGGTGTCTCCAAAACTCACCGTAAGCTTCTAATAGAACGTTAAGTGTTTTGTCCTACATGGAATTTGACTGAAGTTTCAGCTAAGAATTCGCTTCAATGTACTGAAATAAGAATGACTTCTCGATTCATCAAGCTGGGCTTGCCCTTCTTCAAAAATTGAGTAATTCTAAGTTCTGTGTTGCTTCTGAGTAATTCTTCTGAGGAATTCAGTGTTTCTAAGTTCCGTATTGCTTTTCAAACTTAGTTACATTCTTGAAACAAAAAGTTGGAGGAGGAGGAGAGGAGTTTCTGTTGACAATGATCTTCTAAAATGTCGAATGCGATGACAGAGCGCAGAGGGGATACCATATAAATGACAGATCTAATAACAACGCTGTACAGTGGAGCTTTTAGCATCTAGCAGTCGCTTTCTTAAATTTTACCTCGTAAACTCTACATCCTGACTTTATAAACAAATAGTTTTTTTGCTAGTGCTTTGTTTTGCTGATATTTTTTGTTTAATAATTTTTAATTTAATGTTTTGCCGATATATCCTCTAATGTTTTCCTCTTACAGCGATACCACATTGCGAAATGGTTAACTGTAATTTTAAACGTAAATATCTCAACTGTTCCTCAAAAAAACGTCCTAATACTTATGAATGCGAGCCACCGATTCACGGACTGAAAGTTGAAAGTTTCTAGCTATTGAAAAACTACTTTTAAGTTGATGCAAGCGTATTAAAGGTCCTAATTTGCATATCGCTTTAAAAAAATATTTATTTTGCAGCCTCGCTCACGTTTATAATAATCATCGACGATACAGTGAGAATGTGCCAATGAATGTGGTAGAGGTAATGCACTGACGTCTTGAAAACGATAAGACGAGGTATGATCTAACCTGAAAATTAGAGCCGATTGGTTCCCTTGCTCCAGAGCCTGGCAAAATCCAGGTTTTGTCAAAACTGCGAATGAGATTGTTGAGCCGACGCACATCGAGCTGCTGCTCACTTCTGCTAGACTTCAGCTGCAATGATGCGCGAGCACTTGACGTACCCAATTGACGTCTCGTCGAATCTATTGCGCGATTTACTTGATTCACACGATCACCTTAAATTTGAAATTCTATCACCTTGATTAATTGGAATTAAATCAATTGAAATCACTTAAATTGATCCTATTAATTCTCTAAGTTTAGTCACAATTATGCACGAAAGCTTTTAGTGAATAGTTTGTCAAAAGTGCCCTCTGATATTCGCAAAGCGATATATGATTGAATAGAGTGACGCTGAGGATTCTCTTGAAAAAGGTTTTTACAATGCAAGATGACAACTGGCTGATCAATTTCGGAAGCTGAATGCTGCAAGTGCATCTATCTGCTCTGGCAACAATTCTCGGTTGACCGTATACTGATTCTTCCCCCCTTGGTCCCTCCCTACTTCCCCTGCCCCACTTCCGCTCTCCCACACTGATCCTCATATACACATACACACATGTACAGAGCCGTTCGCTGTTTCACCCGACCTTTTTCCTGTCCTCAATGCGCCATTATTTCTTTCGGAAAATCTTTCTTATGGGGACTCTACTCCCCAGTAAAAATCATCTGTTCCTTTTAGAGCAGGCGGCAAAAATAAATTTCATGATACTGCAACTCGCAGGATCATGCTTCAGCTGCCTTCATTTTCCTTCATTTGCCTTTTGCTATCGTTCACCGCAACAGGTGTTGTGTCATTCTTTTAGCCTCAGGTCGTTATCCGCCCAGAATTACCAACCGCTTGATTGTTTCTTCTGTTTATCATCACCTCTCCACTAAGCAAAGTTCTGCCGCGCAAAAATTAATATAGATCAATGAAGGCGTTCGATTTGATGAGAGACGAATATTCAGGCAAATGCTTACCGTGTATGGGCGAAAAAATCGTAAATACTAAGACAAGCGCCGTTCTCATTGTATCTGAAATTTTTTGGAACAGGTCAATAGTAGATATATCGTTCCCATCGCGAATTGTAGACACTTAGGAATTTATATGTTCTGGTCTTTTTCGCTCCCCATTTGAGTAAAAATGAGCGTGAATTTAGAGATGCGCACAACTAGCTGCTCATTGCACGTGTAGTATGAAGCGAAAGGCTTTATATATTCACATCGTAAATGTAAAGGTGAAGGATTATATATCGCATAGATAATAGGTACTTCATTCGTGAAGAACGAGGAAACACACAATGTCCAAACTTTTCTATAACTTTTGTCGTACAAAATGGCTCAATGGATTACAGGACTGAGATTTTGAAAGTAATAGGTTTTCCACTTTTGGGAACACTCCTCTCAAACTGTTCTTATAGGAATGTGCTGAAGGAGGTTTTTTCGTTAATGCTGCAATAAAAATTTGTTCCAAAGTGAAACCATTAACACCAGCTGAAAATGACGTTTCACATTCTGTAGAGAACTGCGACAGTAAAGGACTGAATTTGAAACACTTTTGAAAGATCTCGTCATCCAACTGAAGGCAACATTCAGTAGGATTCTGCTTAGTTTCGTTTTTTGCTCGCCACCCATAAAATAGCGTAAATGTTTTTGCTTGCTACGGTAGCTTGAGAGTGTCTGGATAAAAGAAGTGGTTAAAACTTGAGATAGATTCAACTACTGATAACAGAGCTGAACTCAGCGCAAGTGTACCGCTGTTCCATTTCATCGTAACTGATGAATGGAACGGTACGAAAGGCCAATCCAAATAAACGTTGCCGAGTGATGTGCTAAATTTTTGATGCGAGCAGTGTTTTAAGCTCCAAAACAACCATTTCTAAACGAAAATTTCTTGAATTTTGAAAGGTTCTAATTGTTTCTGATCTGTGAAATAAAACCTTTGCTTGGAATGCGACTTGCAACGAGAAGTCATTTGGAGTAGAGGTTTTTGAAGAAAACAAAGAAGGCAAAAGAGCATCAGTCTAATCTTCCATTTAAATAATTGCAATTATGATATCTCTTCGGAAATCAAACAAAAAGGAGTAAGTGCCTCGTCAAAATTTCTATGCGTTGTATGGAAACTTACAAGAAAAACGCACGTGAACCAATTAGTTTTTGAATCATTCGAGTAATTTATTTGAATAAAACTTTAAGGTGATTTTTAAATTTGTCATTAACGAAGCTTTGCAAAAACCATCTATCACTGTTTAGCGAAAAGCATACGAAAACCACAACGAATTGAATGTACAACTAATTATTCGATAGAAATCGTAAAAATAGCGTTTCTATTTTTTTCAAGCATCACATGAGGTGATTAAAGTCATATTCAAAAACTTCTTCACATGATCTTTGCTCTGACAAAACTTTTTGGTATCTGTTATAATTACTGAATAATTTTTCATGAAAAGCTGCTTTGAGCGGCTATGATCACAGCATGCTTGAAGGTCATTTGGAAAAGATTTTTTTATTTCCGCACTTTAACGGTAGCTTTTTATGCAGTTAGATTTGTTATACGCTTAAATTGGTTATATGGAAATGAAAATAATGCAAGGGGGAGCGGAGATAGGATGGGAGGGATTACACAGGGAGCGGGGGTACGACCGGACGGATTACACAGGGAGCGGGGGTACGACCGGACGGATTACACAGGGAGCGGGGGTACGACCGGACGGATTACACAGGGAGCGGGGGTACGACCGGACGGATTACACAGGGAGCGGGGGTACGACCGGACGGATTACACAGGGAGCGGGGGTACGACCGGACGGATTACACAGGGAGCGGGGGTACGACCGGACGGATTACACAGGGAGCGGGGGTACGACCGGACGGATTACACAGGGAGCGGGGGTACGACCGGACGGATTACACAGGGAGCGGGGGTACGACCGGACGGATTACACAGGGAGCGGGGGTACGACCGGACGGATTACACAGGGAGCGGGGGTACGACCGGACGGATTACACAGGGAGCGGGGGTACGACCGGACGGATTACACAGGGAGCGGGGGTACGACCGGACGGATTACACAGGGAGCGGGGGTACGACCGGACGGATTACACAGGGAGCGGGGGTACGACCGGACGGATTACACAGGGAGCGGGGGTACGACCGGACGGATTACACAGGGAGCGGGGGTACGACCGGACGGATTACACAGGGAGCGGGGGTACGACCGGACGGATTACACAGGGAGCGGGGGTACGACCGGACGGATTACACAGGGAGCGGGGGTACGACCGGACGGATTACACAGGGAGCGGGGGTACGACCGGACGGATTACACAGGGAGCGGGGGTACGACCGGACGGATTACACAGGGAGCGGGGGTACGACCGGACGGATTACACAGGGAGCGGGGGTACGACCGGACGGATTACACAGGTACGAAAGGCCAATCCAAATAAACGTTGCCGAGTGATGTGCTAAATTTTTGATGCGAGCAGTGTTTTATGCTCCAAAACAACCATTTCTAAACGAAAATTCCTTGAATTTTGAAAGGTTCTAATTGTTTCTGATTTGTGAAATAAAACCTTTGCTTGGAATGCGACTTGCAACGAGAAGTCATTTGGAGTAGAGGTTTTTGAAGAAAACAAAGAAGGCAAAAGAGCATCAGTCTAATCTTCCATTTAAATAATTGCAATTATGATATCTCTTCGGAAATCAAACAAAAAGGAGTAAGTGCCTCGTCAAAATTTCTATGCGTTGTATGGAAACTTACAAGAAAAACGCACGTGAACCAATTAGTTTTTGAATCATTCGAGTAATTTATTTGAATAAAACTTTAAGGTGATTTTTAAATTTGTCATTAACGAAGCTTTGCAAAAACCATCTATCACTGTTTAGCGAAAAGCATACGAAAACCACAACGAATTGAATGTACAACTAATTATTCGATAGAAATCGTAAAAATAGCGTTTCTATTTTTTTCAAGCATCACATGAGGTGATTAAAGTCATATTCAAAAACTTCTTCACATGATCTTTGCTCTGACAAAACTTTTTGGTATCTGTTATAATTACTGAATAATTTTTCATGAAAAGCTGCTTTGAGCGGCTATGATCACAGCATGCTTGAAGGTCATTTGGAAAAGATTTTTTTATTTCCGCACTTTAACGGTAGCTTTTTATGCAGTTAGATTTGTTATACGCTTAAATTGGTTATATGGAAATGAAAATAATGCAAGGGGGAGCGGAGATAGGATGGGAGGGATTACACAGGGAGCGGGGGTACGACCGGACGGATTACACAGGGAGCGGGGGTACGACCGGACGGATTACACAGGGAGCGGGGGTACGACCGGACGGATTACACAGGGAGCGGGGGTACGACCGGACGGATTACACAGGGAGCGGGGGTACGACCGGACGGATTACACAGGGAGCGGGGGTACGACCGGACGGATTACACAGGGAGCGGGGGTACGACCGGACGGATTACACAGGGAGCGGGGGTACGACCGGACGGATTACACAGGGAGCGGGGGTACGACCGGACGGATTACACAGGGAGCGGGGGTACGACCGGACGGATTACACAGGGAGCGGGGGTACGACCGGACGGATTACACAGGGAGCGGGGGTACGACCGGACGGATTACACAGGGAGCGGGGGTACGACCGGACGGATTACACAGGGAGCGGGGGTACGACCGGACGGATTACACAGGGAGCGGGGGTACGACCGGACGGATTACACAGGGAGCGGGGGTACGACCGGACGGATTACACAGGGAGCGGGGGTACGACCGGACGGATTACACAGGGAGCGGGGGTACGACCGGACGGATTACACAGGGAGCGGGGGTACGACCGGACGGATTACACAGGGAGCGGGGGTACGACCGGACGGATTACACAGGGAGCGGGGGTACGACCGGACGGATTACACAGGGAGCGGGGGTACGACCGGACGGATTACACAGGGAGCGGGGGTACGACCGGACGGATTACACAGGGAGCGGGGGTACGACCGGACGGATTACACAGGGAGCGGGGGTACGACCGGACGGATTACACAGGGAGCGGGGGTACGACCGGACGGATTACACAGGGAGCGGGGGTACGACCGGACGGATTACACAGGGAGCGGGGGTACGACCGGACGGATTACACAGGGAGCGGGGGTACGACCGGACGGATTACACAGGGAGCGGGGGTACGACCGGACGGATTACACAGGGAGCGGGGGTACGACCGGACGGATTACACAGGGAGCGGGGGTACGACCGGACGGATTACACAGGGAGCGGGGGTACGACCGGACGGATTACACAGGGAGCGGGGGTACGACCGGACGGATTACACAGGGAGCGGGGGTACGACCGGACGGATTACACAGGGAGCGGGGGTACGACCGGACGGATTACACAGGGAGCGGGGGTACGACCGGACGGATTACACAGGGAGCGGGGGTACGACCGGACGGATTACACAGGGAGCGGGGGTACGACCGGACGGATTACACAGGGAGCGGGGGTACGACCGGACGGATTACACAGGGAGCGGGGGTACGACCGGACGGATTACACAGGGAGCGGGGGTACGACCGGACGGATTACACAGGGAGCGGGGGTACGACCGGACGGATTACACAGGGAGCGGGGGTACGACCGGACGGATTACACAGGGAGCGGGGGTACGACCGGACGGATTACACAGGGAGCGGGGGTACGACCGGACGGATTACACAGGGAGCGGGGGTACGACCGGACGGATTACACAGGGAGCGGGGGTACGACCGGACGGATTACACAGGGAGCGGGGGTACGACCGGACGGATTACACAGGGAGCGGGGGTACGACCGGACGGATTACACAGGGAGCGGGGGTACGACCGGACGGATTACACAGGGAGCGGGGGTACGACCGGACGGATTACACAGGGAGCGGGGGTACGACCGGACGGATTACACAGGGAGCGGGGGTACGACCGGACGGATTACACAGGGAGCGGGGGTACGACCGGACGGATTACACAGGGAGCGGGGGTACGACCGGACGGATTACACAGGGAGCGGGGGTACGACCGGACGGATTACACAGGGAGCGGGGGTACGACCGGACGGATTACACAGGGAGCGGGGGTACGACCGGACGGATTACACAGGGAGCGGGGGTACGACCGGACGGATTACACAGGGAGCGGGGGTACGACCGGACGGATTACACAGGGAGCGGGGGTACGACCGGACGGATTACACAGGGAGCGGGGGTACGACCGGACGGATTACACAGGGAGCGGGGGTACGACCGGACGGATTACACAGGGAGCGGGGGTACGACCGGACGGATTACACAGGGAGCGGGGGTACGACCGGACGGATTACACAGGGAGCGGGGGTACGACCGGACGGATTACACAGGGAGCGGGGGTACGACCGGACGGATTACACAGGGAGCGGGGGTACGACCGGACGGATTACACAGGGAGCGGGGGTACGACCGGACGGATTACACAGGGAGCGGGGGTACGACCGGACGGATTACACAGGGAGCGGGGGTACGACCGGACGGATTACACAGGGAGCGGGGGTACGACCGGACGGATTACACAGGGAGCGGGGGTACGACCGGACGGATTACACAGGGAGCGGGGGTACGACCGGACGGATTACACAGGGAGCGGGGGTACGACCGGACGGATTACACAGGGAGCGGGGGTACGACCGGACGGATTACACAGGGAGCGGGGGTACGACCGGACGGATTACACAGGGAGCGGGGGTACGACCGGACGGATTACACAGGGAGCGGGGGTACGACCGGACGGATTACACAGGGAGCGGGGGTACGACCGGACGGATTACACAGGGAGCGGGGGTACGACCGGACGGATTACACAGGGAGCGGGGGTACGACCGGACGGATTACACAGGGAGCGGGGGTACGACCGGACGGATTACACAGGGAGCGGGGGTACGACCGGACGGATTACACAGGGAGCGGGGGTACGACCGGACGGATTACACAGGGAGCGGGGGTACGACCGGACGGATTACACAGGGAGCGGGGGTACGACCGGACGGATTACACAGGGAGCGGGGGTACGACCGGACGGATTACACAGGGAGCGGGGGTACGACCGGACGGATTACACAGGGAGCGGGGGTACGACCGGACGGATTACACAGGGAGCGGGGGTACGACCGGACGGATTACACAGGGAGCGGGGGTACGACCGGACGGATTACACAGGGAGCGGGGGTACGACCGGACGGATTACACAGGGAGCGGGGGTACGACCGGACGGATTACACAGGGAGCGGGGGTACGACCGGACGGATTACACAGGGAGCGGGGGTACGACCGGACGGATTACACAGGGAGCGGGGGTACGACCGGACGGATTACACAGGGAGCGGGGGTACGACCGGACGGATTACACAGGGAGCGGGGGTACGACCGGACGGATTACACAGGGAGCGGGGGTACGACCGGACGGATTACACAGGGAGCGGGGGTACGACCGGACGGATTACACAGGGAGCGGGGGTACGACCGGACGGATTACACAGGGAGCGGGGGTACGACCGGACGGATTACACAGGGAGCGGGGGTACGACCGGACGGATTACACAGGGAGCGGGGGTACGACCGGACGGATTACACAGGGAGCGGGGGTACGACCGGACGGATTACACAGGGAGCGGGGGTACGACCGGACGGATTACACAGGGAGCGGGGGTACGACCGGACGGATTACACAGGGAGCGGGGGTACGACCGGACGGATTACACAGGGAGCGGGGGTACGACCGGACGGATTACACAGGGAGCGGGGGTACGACCGGACGGATTACACAGGGAGCGGGGGTACGACCGGACGGATTACACAGGGAGCGGGGGTACGACCGGACGGATTACACAGGGAGCGGGGGTACGACCGGACGGATTACACAGGGAGCGGGGGTACGACCGGACGGATTACACAGGGAGCGGGGGTACGACCGGACGGATTACACAGGGAGCGGGGGTACGACCGGACGGATTACACAGGGAGCGGGGGTACGACCGGACGGATTACACAGGGAGCGGGGGTACGACCGGACGGATTACACAGGGAGCGGGGGTACGACCGGACGGATTACACAGGGAGCGGGGGTACGACCGGACGGATTACACAGGGAGCGGGGGTACGACCGGACGGATTACACAGGGAGCGGGGGTACGACCGGACGGATTACACAGGGAGCGGGGGTACGACCGGACGGATTACACAGGGAGCGGGGGTACGACCGGACGGATTACACAGGGAGCGGGGGTACGACCGGACGGATTACACAGGGAGCGGGGGTACGACCGGACGGATTACACAGGGAGCGGGGGTACGACCGGACGGATTACACAGGGAGCGGGGGTACGACCGGACGGATTACACAGGGAGCGGGGGTACGACCGGACGGATTACACAGGGAGCGGGGGTACGACCGGACGGATTACACAGGGAGCGGGGGTACGACCGGACGGATTACACAGGGAGCGGGGGTACGACCGGACGGATTACACAGGGAGCGGGGGTACGACCGGACGGATTACACAGGGAGCGGGGGTACGACCGGACGGATTACACAGGGAGCGGGGGTACGACCGGACGGATTACACAGGGAGCGGGGGTACGACCGGACGGATTACACAGGGAGCGGGGGTACGACCGGACGGATTACACAGGGAGCGGGGGTACGACCGGACGGATTACACAGGGAGCGGGGGTACGACCGGACGGATTACACAGGGAGCGGGGGTACGACCGGACGGATTACACAGGGAGCGGGGGTACGACCGGACGGATTACACAGGGAGCGGGGGTACGACCGGACGGATTACACAGGGAGCGGGGGTACGACCGGACGGATTACACAGGGAGCGGGGGTACGACCGGACGGATTACACAGGGAGCGGGGGTACGACCGGACGGATTACACAGGGAGCGGGGGTACGACCGGACGGATTACACAGGGAGCGGGGGTACGACCGGACGGATTACACAGGGAGCGGGGGTACGACCGGACGGATTACACAGGGAGCGGGGGTACGACCGGACGGATTACACAGGGAGCGGGGGTACGACCGGACGGATTACACAGGGAGCGGGGGTACGACCGGACGGATTACACAGGGAGCGGAGGTACGACCGGACGGATTACACAGGGAGCGGGGGTACGACCGGACGGATCACACAGGGAGCGGGGGTACGACCGGACGGATTACACGGGGAGCGTCATAACATATGTATTCTTTCAAAAGTGGCCTGTTTAGGAGGCAACAAAAAAACCCATGGCGCAAAAACTTTCAAAAGAATAAATCCTTTTGCGATTAACCGTTGTTGAAGCGACCACTGCGAATAACAATACAAGTGACAAGCATATTCAGTGAGTGGTTGCGGGAATGGCAGTCCACCGTGAAGTGGGTAGGGGGGATAGAGATATAACGTGCTCTCAGAATTACAGCGAAACCCCCCTTCGACTCTCAAAAGGGGTTTCGTGATGAGGGCGTTGACGCGCCGATGCCACTAAAGAGCCAAAAACAAGCTCAGATAGTAAACATTAACGTCGGATATAACAAAGCAGTGGAAAAGACACATAAATGAAGAGCACAGATGTTAGGAAACTTGAGAGTCTTTCAAAAGGGGGAAAAAGCAAAAATAGTTGAAAAGAGGCATAAGACTTCAAGCTTGGAAAGAACTGGCCGATGAGAGTTGTGAATAAGAGCACTGAAAAAACGTAGATGGTCAAAAAAAAAACATTATACATCGAAATTTTCGGAGTATTTAAAGGTTTGGAATGGTTTTTCGTCACGATCACTGAATACATATGAGCGAGTGACTCAAGAGTGAAGCCAAAACGCAAACAAACTAAATCAATCAGGGGATGAAAAGTATTAAAAAGTGACTACAATCAGGTTTTATCAAGAAAAAAGCGATCGTTAAATTAAAGACAACTTTTTTCTTATTTGTTTTTGTGTTTTAAAAGAATTCACTAAAGGATTTTCTCAAATTAAATGTCACGGTTGAAAGCGTTTAATACGACTTATTTTTATTGTTGACTTATTTGTTTTTGACACTGCAATTCTTCGGTCATTACAAAATTGATAGTATTAAAGAGAAAAACGAAGGAGAATAAAACGAAGAAAAAGGCAGTCTGGAAGATCACGAAAGTGCATCATCAGCAACGTTATAACAACGCTGACAGAAGTAACGAAAAAAAATGATATTGTCTGGTCGATGCTTAGAGATGAAGGACATACTCTGCTAACCGTTGCAGCTAATAGCTGGTATGTTTCTCCCAACAGCGGTTTATTGATAAAACATTGAGTAATGAGAATTTGCTAATGAACGCAAAGTGATCGAAACGCAAAATCTCCTAAATGTCATTGGTTTTCCTCTCCACTGCTCTCCTAATAGGGAATGTATGATTCTCTTATCTGTCAAAATGTGCAGATATGCCTACTCTTCACTTGATTTCTGAATTGTTCTGGATAGGAATAAGCAGTTTTTCGGGATGTAACGGAATGCTCATTTCATGTCAGCCCTAAATATTTTTTCTTGCTGAGTTATTTCATTGTATGCTGCGAATAGTATTTAACAATATTTCAACAGTGCTAGGCGTCATCGAGTAGAAATGTTATGATAAGTAGGCCCCAATTAGCTGGGTAGAACGTACTGAGTTAAGGTCATCATTGTGATTCACGATCACAGTTAGCTCATCGGAATTATTTCGATATGCATACCCTTTTAGACGTTAAAGAAGGTATCAGACTTTCAAACTCTCAAATGTGTCATTATTTGTTGCGTATCACTTCGTCGAGAAGATAGTACCTAACGTTTTTGTTCATTTTGCGCCACTGTTGATGTTGCGCGTTCCACTTGAACGACGCTTATTGGAGGATTAATATAGGTATAGTAGATGTTTTGTTTGAGTCGAATTAAGTTATAAAGTAGTCAATAATCGTTAAACGTTCTACCATCTTGTAAAACAGCGGCGGCGAGTTCGTTGCACGTGTAAATTTTCTATTCTTTTTTGTGCAATGACGGGCCTGTAAATTACTATTAGGAGCTCATCATTTTCGTAAATATACGCTGTGGAACTTTCATTCTATCGAATATGTCTCCAAATCGATTATGATAAAGAAGTGTCTCTCTAATTGCGTTTCTTCTTTTACTGCCAATTTAGGAAAAGAAACGAAAAAACATCGTAATCATGTTTCGATGAGACCATAAGACCTCGAAAATGGTATCGATTTATGCATACTGCATGATGATGGCGATAAACTGTAACTGAAATGTTATCTTGAGCACCGATCATCGGCGATGCAATGTGCGACGTGCATGAGATGCGCAATGTAGGACACTGCCATAAGTATTGTTTAAGGAGCAGTAGTGCATCTGCGTATGCCAAGTGCGCAGCGTTTCGGCTAAGTCGACCCCCACTAAGACGTCGTTCCGATGAACGAGGACAGTACTCGATGGCATTACAAGTATGTCGGCATTGTACTTCTTACTCTGCAACAAGCCAGGTATGTCTGACTTTTTATAACTCTTGAAATTCACAAATAATGAGCAGTATACGTTTGTTGCATTCTTTGACAAAATTTGAAATCAGCAAGTGGATTATCGCGGCGTCACGCACATCTCTGTGCATGTACATATTTGCGTGCATGCGTAGGCGTATTTGTCTGATAGTTTCAACTCCGGAACAACCGAAACCAGTGTTATGAAATTTGGAAAGTATTATGTGCACCCCAAGACCACTTCGTACTACAATTTCAGACGAATCGGAAAACGAAAATTACAGAAAGGTTTGCGCAAGATCTCCAAGGAAGTTTATCGCTCCTTATCGGACAAAAATCTGCACACACTTCATCTGGTTGGGTTGTAATCTTCATTTAATGCCTCTCGGAAAAGAAACCTTTACAGATAGATTTGTACAAGCTCTTGAGTTGAGCATTCATAATTCAGTTGTTCACTATTCATGAATAGTTTATGAAACCGGCCTATGTGACGAGCGAGTTGTTGCCAAAACCCATGCCGTGCCGAATCCCCCTCTCGCCCCCCCCCCCTCCCTCCATTCAAACTTCTTATTCCTCCTATACCTCTCCATATAGTATTGCTTTCGCCGATAGTGAGAAGCTCATGAAACCACAAAGACAGTTTCGAAGAATTGCCAAAGCCCCTTAGCCCACATGTCGATGGTAATACTTGTCTATTAATTACAAGTCTACTTGTCTATTAATCGTTAAATTGTACCGAATAACAAACCTTTTGTAAAGCTAGCTGAAGCTTGCTCCCATTCCCTTATTTCAAAACGTTCATATTTCTTTAGCAAACAGTTTCACTGTTTTGAAAGTTTAACTTCACATATTTGAGAATCTAATCGTATAAATCTTTCAAAATTTTCCAAAAGTCGTTCATTCATTTTCATTTCAACTTTTAACAGTTTGCTGTCTTTGCCAGAAATTCACCGTGCATTCAACTTTGCTTAATGCACTCGTTCACTGTATGTCCGTAATTGCATAAATTTTAATGTCAAACCAAGAGCAGTTGTAGTATGCCTCTAATGGTGCGCGGCTCGCGCTATCGCAACGAGAGTGAAGTGTTCAGCACGACGGTGAATGTGTTCATGATGGAAATTATTAAAATTACCGTTTGCGCCACCGTTATTATTGTTACTGAAAAATCGATAATGAAGTATGTATATTTCTTCTTGAGTTTTGTTCTTCGCCTAAAAACGAAGATCGTGTAAGAATTGCATTGAGCACGTTTATTTTCGATTCAGAAATTCATTTGAGTCTTATTGGTTGATTTGGAGATGAGGGTTTTTTTAAGGACATGTGGAGCTACAGCAAACTTTTTGAAAACTTTCTGTTAAACTGAAGCATCCGAAATGAGTAATGCTGTTGCCGACCTATGAAACGCTCTGCATGACTATTTTCGGGAGACTACTCAGTGGTGGGACCATAAAAGACGAATACAAAACTCGATCCTAAGCCCTAAGGCATAAGAGTGGCGCTTCGAATGGAGATAGTTGTGTTGAGGACCAGTCTAAGGTGTAGGAGTTCCGTACGGAGCCAGAAATTAATTGGATGTCTTGTGAATATGAAAAAGACATTACAGACTACATAGATGTCGGAGCTTGAGACACAAAATGGCCTAACGCGTTGTATAGGCATTCGCATTGGTTGATTAAGTTAAGGGGCAACGAATCCCGATAAGCAAATGTACTGCCACACTGACGGAAAAGTATTGTTTACTGTTAAAAGCATGATGAAGCGGATTGGTCTAACGTATTGGACCCGAATAAAACACCCCTCATAGACATATTGCTTCCTTACTCGGGAAAGTATTGCTTATCGTTAAAAGCATGATGAAGTCGATTGGTGTCTGCCGTATTCCACGCGAATAAAGCATCCGCCATAGACATATTGCTTCCTTCACTAATCATAGTGAAAAAAAGCCATCATTTCGAGAATCCCCTTCCGTCAGGGATGCTTTGGATTTCAGTACTGAAAGAAGCAATCCGCCAGAGGCCTGGAGAAAAATAGCCTTTCTTTGACATTTGTTTCCTCCAATATCCTCTCCTGAAAACTGAAAACCATAAGCAACAGTTTCCGAGGAAATTTCATTTGTGGGGCAACAAATACAATTAGTTACGCGCCGCTTACTGGTGTATAGATAAGACTATCTCTTTATAACGAATGGAACTCATTTGATTTTGTAACATACGCTTAAAAAGTGCTAATTATGTGTGTGAAATAAGGTTTATTATGCAATGCAAAACATCCATAATGGACGATGCTATTGAAACCGCTAAAGTGTGTGTGCCGGCTGTGATCTACACTCTTCAAAACAATCTTTACTACATCGCATTATCGCATTTGGAAGCGACTACTTTCTGTGTCAGTCATTTACTATCGTTCCATAAAACCGATAATTACTTGATATGTTTTTTTAAAATACTTGACACCTGTTCGCAAATAATTATGTCATACTGTTTATGGCGAAACTAAATTTTTCTCGGATACGCACGGCACACAATTTTTATTGCTGAACCAAGAAATATATCATCATTGGCAAGGGGGAGAGAGGCTTAGGGGACTGCTTCATAAACTGTGGACATGATGTTTTCTCGCATCTCGGCTGAACTTTAAAAAAAGCAAATAATAACATGAAATCAATTAAATGGAAACATTCATGTATAGCTTCCATGCCTTTTATTTTTGTTGTCTGAGATAAGCAAAAGTCGCCGTTTCGATTGAATTCTGGCGGAAATTCGAAACGCGGGTATTGAAGTTTATCTATTTCAGCTGGCTTATCAAATGAAAATCTTCACGACGGCGCTATTTCTGCGTTTTATGCTGAAGAGGAATCTCTCGGTACAACAATGGTTCGCATTGTTGCTGTTGGCGATCGGTGTTGCAGATGTGCAAATCCAGTACGAACCACCATCGTCAGCGAAACGAATTCAACAGTATCCGATCATCGGATTTCTTGCCGTCATTTCAATGTGCTTCACATCGGCATTTGCTGGTCACTTGTCCTTGCTTTTTTTGAAGTCCGCCCATTTAAAGCATATATGATGACATATGTGATATGAGCGATAGAACAGCACACTATTCCGTTACTTATAAAAGGCAGGAACTCCTCATGCGCTTCCTTCGCTTTAACTACTACATGAAAGCGGCGAAAATAATATGGTCTGATGGGGCGCACTAATTGGTATCAGAGGTGATCCAAAAGTGAAAACATATATGCTCTTTACACGTTGTGTAACACCCATTAACGATTTTTGTGTCGAGAATTCCCCACAATGAGAGGGAGATTCCTTAAAACATGTGCTTCTTAAAACAATGCAAAGAATAGTAACTTCTGGTCGTGAAGTTTATATAATGTTTAATTTGACCACATAGCTGTGCTTTCCACTCTTTTCTCGTCAAAGAAGCACAACTATTCTGATACATTGCTAGAAGTGTACTCCGGTACGTCAGCATGGCATGGATAACTAACTAGATTTGCTTGAAATTTGTCTTCCATCTCTTGGCACGAAGATTAGGGGTCTTTATTACGCATAATCCTATCAATTCTATCAACTCTGATCAAAAATATTGCTGATGACAACACTAAAAATTGCATATGTTATATATTTTTATAAACACGTCAATTAGGCAAAGTGCGACTAACAATTGACAAACTTTCAAAGTACAAAAACCGCATAAATGAATTGATATAAGATTTTTCGCAAAGTTATTGAATCAACAAAAAACATTTCTGTTTGTGCACGTGTCATTCTTTACCAATTATAACTGCTGACGAATATCTTATAGAACACATCAGAGATCAAACTCATTCCGAGTATTTGATCGAAATAATATTTAAAATATAATATTTAAAATTTCTCAATTATATAACCTTTAATGGTCACGAGAGAAACTGACGTATTCAAACCGATAATTTTGCTTTCGTACCATTTCTGAGTCAGAATAGAGCTGAGAGCACAGCGCAAAGTTGTGCTCTTTGTGTATAATTGGCGAATTCAGTTTAGAAAAGAAATTGAAATACGCAATTCGATAAGGAAAGCGGTTAGTCTGATTCTCCGTCTGGTGAATGTGGCTAGTAAATCTTGTCTATTTGTGTAATACCTGTACTGGTACGAACCACTAATGTACGAACAGTAAGGCCGTTTATATGCTAAACGCATTTATTTTATTAGGGGATAGGCAAGTGTTCACAGAACAGTAAAGTCGAGTGCTTTATTTGCTGGTTTATCTATTGACTGATTAAGATGACCTGAAATCCTGTTTTCCTGTACGTGCTTTTAAGTTTTCTTGCAAGATTGCCGAATTCAAATGAAAAATATATAAAAATTCAGGTGTGTACCTGGAGAAGGTACTGAAGCAGAGCTCAATCAATATCTGGATGCAGAACGTACGCCTCTCACTGCTCGGTATTCCGATGAGTGCAATTTCGGTCTTTGTCAGTGACTATGATCTTGTCGCTCGAGGTTAGTTCAGTCTTATAAATAACTACGATATTTGAGGCATTTTCTGTAGTTTTGTTGGATGATACCGCATGTACGCAAGAAAAACACTTAAACACTAACATAATCAGGATCAAGAAACAATGTCTCGATGTTTTAGTTGCCCTTGCTCATTCGCGGAAACTGTGAAACTTCTGAAGGTGCACGCATTTTGGTTAATCATATGGGACTTTCGTCGAGACCACAATCCGCACTCACCAGTAAGAAATGTACGTTGAAGTCTCGACGTATAGCGCCGGTTCCCATCAGACATGCGAAAAATATTTCTTTCATAACAGTCATGAAAGGGAAATATTCGCGTTGATAGACGGATACCTTAGTGGTATTTCAGTGATGAACTAGAACCGTTTAGGAGAAATGTTCCGTGGCTTTGACACGCTTGTGTGGATAATGACAATAACGAATTCTGTTGGTGGACTACTCATTTCGATTGTTATTAAATATGCCGACAACATACTCAAGGCTTATGCACAGGTACTATTGTTGCAAAATCTTTTGACACACCGAAATAAAGATATATATTTACCGCATTAAATATAACGCAGATGCGAAATGGTTAGGGGAACATAAGCGACCGTTAAGAGTCCATCCGACGAAATTTTGTGAAACGAAGGACCGAAAAATCATCGGAAATTGAATGTTTCTTACGAAGTAATTTTGCGCGAGATTTCTAGGTCTAGCTATCTTACGCTATTTCTCAGCCAGTCTATCATGTCATATGGTTTCGGGCTGACCGATTAGATTTCCTTGTCATTTTGTTCCCATATCTTCAAGCAGCATTGGCGGTTTACCTCAGGACTGATAACGAAACTGTTTTAAAAAAAATTTCACTGAACAAATTGGAAATGATCCATAGTTCCCGTCCAGTGCTGTGACAGAGAGCGACGGTCAAGAAATAGACACTGAGTCAAAATATATTTGTGGGATGCACTAGATTATTTTAAAAAAGTCAAGAAAATCCTCGAAGGGCTTTAAATGATAAACATAGATTATCTGCAGAGTATGGCGATCGTGGGTGCAGCAATTGGATCTTGGATTATATTTGATTTTGTTCCGAATTTACTGTTCACATTTGGCGCACTCGCTGTTATAATATCCGTTTACATTTATACGGCATATCCATACGTCGACTATGAACAAATTGTGCAAACTACTAAGGACAGAATAACAATCAATAAATGATTATTCACGTGTACAGGCGAAGTCGGCAAACGCAGAGGTCAACGAGAGGAGTTCAGGGAAGAGAGAGGGAGAGAGAACACAACATAAGGAAGAACCTTATAAAGTTCACACTATTGGAACAACGCTCATTCTCATGATTTAGGGTTTTCTATTTAAATTTTCGTTGTTCTGAGGTTCCCGAATTACTGATCACGTTTTCTCGCAGTTGTTTTGGAAACTGAATTCACCAAAAATTCCACACCGTTCTTTAATGAAAACCGTTATCTAAAAGCTCAGAAACTACGAGGACGTTCCTACAAACTCAAATATTGGCCCATTGGCCACTGTTTGTTTTTGATCGCAGGAACGTTTTGAGTGATACATTTTTGTTAATGTCCCTTCGTGCATTTGTCTAAATATATGACGGTTGTCCTTACCCTATTCCTTGTTTTATCAGAACCAGAGGAAGACTTGTTGGATTCGTGTAGGACCGGGAAAGTGCTTTTTCTAATATTAAAACTACGTAAAGCCAATCAGGAATGTGTAGGAGGTTTTTTGACATTCCTCTGCCTCCCCCACTGTTCCAAACTGCTGACAGTGTTATAGCTGTCCTCACCTTATTTCTCGGCTTGTCGTGAGCAAAGAAGACTCACTGGATTCGTCTTGAGCCGGAGAAATATCCTTGCACTATATTTTTATTTGGTCGACCACTGGCCGCTAGAATGGCTTAAACGGTCTTCATATACAAAATGAAATTTTCGCATACGATCTGTACGGTAGATCGGATGGACGAAAATATGAAGGTCGGTTCGCTGGTTGCACAAACGAATGAAAATTTTAATTCTCGACGTCGAAAGACCTTCTTTGCTTTGATACGTCACAACAATCGCGTTTGCAGAGGAAACGAGACATTTTTGAACGGGCAAACATTATTTAACCACCTTTTCAAATCGCCATCGATGCATGCACTACGGCGATCGCATCATCGTGGAAAGGAACCGAGAATTGTCGCAGTGAAAAAATAAATGATTACCACATCAAGTAAACGACAATTTGACAATTAGCATCTTCTGAACCACTTCATTATTCTTCTCAAGTTTATCCATTTAGTCAAATAAACGATGCAGACAAGTTTGAAAGAAAGAATCTCTTTATGCATGAGACGAAACACAAAAATAGCCGGATCAGAAAATAGTGGGTCAAGTTCGGCGGTAGGCACCGCAACAATATCGAAATACGGCGAAACAAGTTCGAAAAAACGTTTTTGAGCCAAATGCGCCTCACCGATATCGCGTTCTTCGTAGATACACAACAGTTCAGCGGCTCGTAACGATCGCAGAGTACGCACTAAACTTTCGACACCCTTAAAACTTTTATTTAAAAATCATTTTGGAACTCCTGTACAATGTAATGTTACTCTTGAGTGAAACGATGCAAGCAATCCGTGAAACTGACCTAACTGAAGAAGGGGCCTCTTTGTATAAGTATTGTCTTTGTATATATTGTGTGCATATCTATGTCTTTGTATAAGTATTGTGTGCAAAAAAAACTGCTTCTCAAATATAAGAATAAGCTCCCAAGAAGGTCTTTCTCCGGTAACCGTGAAAAAGAAGCTTCAGGGTCGCAATTTAAGGGAATACGCAATTTCTTACATCTTTACTGCACGTGTATTTCGGCAACTATCAAGGGTGCTGTTCACTCTTACAAATAAATTACTCGAGTACTTTTTATATTTTTAGACATTTCTTCTGCAACTGCTCGAACGATAGCGTTGTAGCGAACCTTAACATAATAAAGTAAGTCGATCAGGAGTATCACATCGAAAGAAGACACTGACGAGACTGTTCGATTCCAGTCGAGTGATTCAACTTCAATCGCACCCCCGCCTACCTTCACCTCTTCTTCATTGCTAGTCACATTGAACCGAAGTAACGGGAGGCGTTCTGGCAAATCGGTGGCTTTAACATATGCGCCCAACATTGCCAGTACGATACTGCATACACCTGTCCCAGCACCCAGCTCAAGCACCTGCAAACGTGATTGACAGTTTAATCGAACAAAATGTCAAAGGAAGAGTGTCAACTAAACTCGAGAGGTCTCATCGTTTCTTTGCACGTTTTTAAAAGCAGGCGTTAATCTGAAAGCATTTATATGAAGGAAAAGATTTCCCTTTTTGCGAGCATGATGCAAGAACAGCTAAAAAGACGAGTACAAGCAAAAAAATCTAGGAAGGGATAAGCTGCCGGCTAAACACAACGTGATCAGAAGCCAAGCTGAATTAACCTGAGTCAAGCAGAAGTTCCAACAATCAAACGTTCATTGTTTCTCATGACCATCATAAAAGTGTTACGGGCCATATTCATATCCCCGAACAACTCTTTATTATATAGAACTTTACCTGAATTCTCCATCTCTAATGGTTGCTGATGACTGAAACCCCTCCCCCTCCCCCACACTGCTTAACAGCAGTGTTTATTACGCGAACGCTTCGGATTTTTAACACAAATATCGCGTTGCATTTTTTTTTGAAAAGTCCCACCAGGCGGTACTGTAATCCACACTTTCTGATATTTCCTCACAAACATTACGCTCGTAAATTCCATTTTGGTAACACAGAACAAAACTGTCCTGTGTTACAGTGCGGTACAATGGAGCACAAGAAGCAGATGTACCTGCTTGTACATAATAAAGTCATAATACAGGTGGCACAGTCAGAGTACAAGCCATAACTTGAGCGGATCTGCGTCCCGCTTTCATAATCATGTAAATAGCTTACACCTTGCGGAGCTAGGCATTCTATACTTCGCGAGAATACTCCGGTTATTTTATAACATCGTATCGGATGGCGCCACCAAGACCTTGCAAATTGCAAGCAAAAGTTGAACTAGGAATCTTGTAATTGTTGGTTGTTCGACAGAGCACTGCACTACCCCTCCATCAAGAACTAAACAACTGCCCTCTGATAAGGAGGATATGGTTCGGTGCAAACATGTTATATTCTTATCATTTTTGGACTATATGAAGTTAAGAGGATCGCTTTCGCAAGCATTTACGATACTTAATAGCATTTGATAGCTTATGAAAAAAAGCCCCATATGAAGAGGCCCGCGCGTGGGTGAGGGAAGGAGGAAGGTTGAGGGAGAAAATCCAACTCCTACCTCTTTGCGCTTCCAGTAGTGTTTGTTTCGTAGGAAGTAGTAGCAAGCGACGATCGCGCTATCCCACACAACACCACCGACGTCGCTCTCGCATTCTTGGTGGATTTTCAAATTGCGACCATCAAATTCCATTTCGCGAACAAAGTACTGGCAACCTTTTGAAGGATCATCGCTGTCACACATTTTGCTGGAACATTACTCCTTGCTACCTTACTACCTCGAATAAAGCGGCAGCTGTAAAGATCACAGTTTTCTAGACGAAAGGGATTCCGGAGCGAGGAGGTGGAAGTAAAGGCTTTACGAGAGGAGAGATTTTGTGCCGATGAGGCTCTATTCGAGGTACCATGGTATGACCGAGAAATCTACTGAAATAAGCGCAAACGAAAACGGCAACAAAATAGGCGTTAAGTTAACAAAAAAGTCGCGCGGCGTGTCTACACTAATGAAATAATACGACTAAACAAAGCAAGCGAATGGAAAGCGCGCCAGGAGGACGGCGCGAAAGCGCTTTTGTAATTTTATCCGTCAGGACTTAACTGGACTGCACAAACATCCACGTTCTGTATCCAGTTATCACCAATAACGTTGATTGTGCACTAAAAAACACAAAACTAGAAAATTAAACCGAAGAACTCCCGCTACATAAAGTAGTTGCTTTAATACATCACACGTAACATCGACTATAAAATTGTTCTCATCCGTTGTTAAAATACTTGGAAGGATTCCAAGTTTGCGTAAAGCCGAAAGTTGTCAGTATCCGTCTAGAGAACAGTTGTTATCCACTAACGTTATTGGTGATAACTCTGTTGGAGCAGAGATCATGTTTTACAGCCACACCACTGAAGCGCGCAAGAAAAAAACCACACCTTTAAAAATGGTGAAATAAACGCACAACAGCTCTGCGAAAGCGCTTTTGTAATTTTATCCGTCAGGACTTAACTGGACTGCACAAACATCCACGTTAGTGGATAACAACTGTTCTCTAGACGGATACAGAGTTATCACCAATAACGTTGATTGTGCACTAAAAAACACAAAACTAGAAAATTAAACCGAAGAACTCCCGCTACATAAAGTAGTTGCTTTAATACATCACACGTAACATCGACTATAAAATTGTTCTCATCCGTTGTTAAAATACTTGGAAGGATTCCAAGTTTGCGTAAAGCCGAAAGTTGTCAGTATCCGTCTAGAGAACAGTTGTTATCCACTAACGTTATTGGTGATAACTCTTTGGAGCAGAGATCATGTTTTACAGCCACACCACTGAAGCGCGCAAGAAAAAAACCACACCTTTAAAAATGGTGAAATAAACGCACAACAGCTCTGCGATAGAGTGTGGAGATTCAACGAGCAGTGCGATGAAGAGGAACGTCATCGCTTAAGCGATTGAGCGTTTCTTGCGATCTTTTACTGCTTTGTGCTCGTGCGTATATATTCATCGAAGGAATCTGATGGATGGCATTTATGTGAGTTATCATATGCATTGCGCTAAAAATTTAAATTTTTCATCCTCTCTTGATGGGAACAAATTTTGGAAGTTAGCCAAGCGAAAAAAATTTGCATATTTCCAATTCCGCGTCCACGCGGCGCTGAGCAGCACACGAGCCATGTCAGCGATGGAACGTCAAGATACGTTTACTTTTCCTTGCAGTTGCGCGAACGAACGATGGTAATGTGCGCGTTATTATTAGGTCGCAGGAGTAGGTCAGTTTTGGGTAGGGCGTCCTCCACCCTCCCCCACCGCCTTCCCCTCCCAAGTAAACGCATTTTTCAGGCGTCTGGGCAAAAAAATCGACCGAAACACCTCCAGTGCACGTGTTTTTCCTCTTTTTAAAAGTCGAATTGCGAAACTGTAAGCTCCCTGACATGCGTCTTCTGATCTCGCTACCGCTATAACTCATCGCTTTCGGGTTTCTCTTTCGAGAGTTTGTGATATGTCTTTTGTAAGCAAATTTTTCTTTCAGGTCGAACCCAAATAAGTTTTCTATGCGTTAGAACAGAATATGTTTTAAAGCGTACTTTACCGTCTATATTTGCTTAAAGTTTTAGGATGCCACTTTCGTTCACTAGTTCAATCTTACAACTATATCACCCTTGAACCTCTCATCAGTTTCAGCTTGAAGATTGTTGGCATGTTATTGGGGGAGAGGGAGGGGGAGGCGAAGGCCCATTACGATGAAGCGTTTAAGACGCTTTCATTGTGTGACATTACCTGCCTCTAACATACCATTCAAAAACCATCGATATATTTCCGTTGGTGGGTCACGCACAACATTCGGACACTCTCCATTCGCGTACACATTCCCAAGTATTTTTGTGCAACGCAACGCAGCTCTTTCATATGGATATATGAAATGAAATAATTGTCTCTGCTATCGAAAAATCTGTTGTGATTCTTCTACTCTCTCAGTTGTTCTTTGTGGTGTTATTGGTTGGAAACGTTTTCAAGGTGAGGAATTGCTCACTGATCGTTGCTTTGATGTTTGCTGCACTTCGATAGTTTACAGGAGCCGTATATATAAGGTTCTCCAATTGCAGTATCTTTGTAGGCCCAATGAAGTGATACGCAGTTTTTTTTCTCGAGTGCTTCTTGCATCATCTACTCATTCTACTAACATACCTCAGTGGAGTTAACTTAATAATCTAATCAGTGATGCAGGTTCGTTTTCTTCCTTTCAATTTTTTCTGCTCACCGATAAAACCTTGAGACTTTGAGCGTCCACCTTTCGGTAACTGTACACTTTATGTTTTGTTCGCGAGCCGTTCGCAGATGGTTGTGACGAGTGAAACGTTGCATTCCACTCTATTCTTTGATGTATATGAATCGAATTAAGGTTGCTGAAATACTTCAGCTGATCCCATCTGGAGATAAATGAAATTTTTTGTCCGAATATCGAGAATCGTTATACGGATTGCGCGGAATTGTTTGCCAAAAAAGCAATCTCAAGTGCACATTTACCCACACAGCGAAAGCGTGGTGTCAGGAAATAAATTGTTTCCGACGTCGAAAAATCACAAAAAAAAAATCGGAATTTTGCTTGCTGATTCTATTTTTTGGCCAGAGGATCACAATACGATGCTCAACGACGACGTATATGCATCAGAAACATTTTTCGCACCGTCGCCCTTAACGGTGAATGTGAAGGGAATAAAATGAGGGATTTGATATGTGTTCTATCTGTTACCTGTTTATGCTTCGATAAGATCTAATTATCGGTTTATCTAAATTGCTTCTGCAGTAAAAGCGTTATGCAAAGTACAAATTTTCAGAAGCGCATAAGACTTTGTTTTGTTTTTTTTTGCATCACCTTCGCGGAATTAAGTGGTTCAAGTTTTAGAGCAATAAGTAGTTTTGTTACGGCAGTAAACGAAAGGGTTGAATAATTTGCAGTGTGACGATCCGGCGTTTTTGGTGGTTGGCACCGAAGTGAGTGCGAAATTTAAAGGCGCTTTTTGCGAAGCCAAAGTGAAACGTTTATCGAAATCGGTCAAGTGTAAGGTATGTTTTGTAGCCGACGGATTGCACGTTGTTAAACAAATTATCTCGAGGCGCGTAAATTTTTTTCTGTACGGTGTCAGGGTTTCCACTGTAGCAGAAATTAGAAGAAAGGGCATAAATTACGCGGAGCTCTGCTGGATTTTTTGAATAGCACGAGGTGTACTCTTATAGACTTACAATAAAATTATAGGTAATGAGGTCGATATGCTGTTACTGAGAATTTAAGTTCCGTGGGAGGGACGCCTATCATGTGCTGGTTACCATTTGTCTTAATTTGGGGTGATGAACGAAGGCAAGGCCGGCTGAGCCAGCAGTTCAGAGTACCGTTATCAGCTGAGGAAGAGGAAAAGTTTATATTGCTTGGAAAAAAACAGGATTCTGGATAAAGTAAACAAATTAATTAATAATTCATGAAATATCTCGACTCTTATCCCCTCGTTCTCTTTCATATTTACGTTTCACCTTTGCAGTTAAAAGTCCTCCAATTTTACCACTGATTTATATATGCGTCTGCTTTTTATCATTGGAGAACGCTCAACAAATATGAGGCTTTAAAATATTTAAGGCTTTTATCGTTATCTGTTTCTTCTGAGAATCGACTCTGCAGCTTTTGGGTAAAGTGAAATGAGCGATCGCGTAGCCGACAGCTCTTGAACAAAATGAGCACTTTAAGCATAGATGTGCAAACTTTCTGAGTCGCGTACCTCAGTTATATCCCGGAAACAACCTCACAATCCATAAAATGAACTCCGATAGTATTTGCGAAGCATACGATAGCCTCCGACGATGTTTGCGAGTCCCGTTCTACTTTTGTAGTCGCCATTACATTCACTTCCTTACCATCCAGGATATGTCGGATTGTCCGTTGGCAATATAATATACGGCAAATGCCTAACACGCTCACCGAGTCAAAACTGCTCAGTTCCTATTTCAGAATACACTAAATAGCGTATTGTACTTCACTTATACAATAATACTGAGAGCCAGTGTGACCAAATGCCTTCAGCTAGAGTAGGCATAGACTTCGCAAAGTTTGATTGAGTTTTCGTAATTTGTAGAAATGCTTCTCTTCAAATGAATTTGGCGAAAATAGTGGCGCATGACTGTAAAAGAATTTCCATGCCGTTCTTATGTTTGTTTATAGTTTACCAAGACATGTATTTTGCCAGCTCCGTGGCATGTATTCCATCTTTTTCGAGAAGCAGATGAATTTTTGCAGATAGCGCTTAAGGAACCGCCATTTGGTTCGATATTCGTAGATCACACCCAGATAAAAGGTTTGCTGGAATTGAATCAGGTTGTTGAAGTAACGCAGGGCAAAGAAACAGTGAAAGGAGTGATCCAGCACGTCAAAGACAACAGCATTTATCATGTCGGTAAGTGGACAAAACTATTGTTAGAAACCGGAATAAAAGCGCAATAATAAAAAGAGCAGCGAAGGATTCGATCAAAACACTTAACCCTAGTTGTCTTAAACTGACTAGGCTAAAATCTGTACTGTTGAATAAACGAGTTTATTATTTTATTATAACTGATAGGTCAGACATCTTTACGGACATTAAGAAAAAGACGCATATAAAAAGGTGTTTGCAGAACATTGTTTAAACTGTTATATCTTGCCATTGTGTTGATTGGAGTATAGGGGCTGCCGAGGTGAGGCGGAGCTGATGATCCAAGGTGTGGCGAACGTGTAACCAAAGAAGTCGTTTATCCAGCACTTAACATACACTTACATGACACCTATGAGGTCAGTGGCATAGGTATATGTACACAGTGGGAGGTAGCAAGGAGAACAGAGAAAACAACAAGGACGTTGCGACGTCGTGGCGAACGCCATTCAACTGGACGTCGTTGCCGATGATTAGCTGTGAGTCTATCTTCACTGCAGTGGAATTGACACAGTCGTCGATGACATCGTCGAGTTTCACGTATGTGCCTTCCGCGTCTAGCATATGGAGCATGCGGGCGCGCAAGGACTCGTCGTTAAGGCCATAAATGCCGACAAGGGCAGTGAGACAGGCAAACTGTTTTCCCGTTATTTCGTTTCAATTTGAAATTGCGGAGCGCTGCTTTGACTCGATTTGCGTAGCGGCGTATGTTTTCCCCATTTTGCTTCGAAATCCGCATGCAGTCGTAGCGATCTGCGAAGAGTGATGGCTTTTTGTTGAAGAGGTCATGCAGGCGATCGACCGTTTTAGTGTAAGTGGAATCGGTAACGTCCTTTAGCAAGCAGCTGCGAAGGCATTTGCTAAATGCTGATGACCCAAGCTTAGTCATCAGTGTTTTGATGCGGGCCTTATCGTCGGCGGATGGGGCAGCCCCCTTCGAAGAGTACTCGAATCGTTGAATGTAGTCCTCAAACCCCCATCGTTCCTGCTCGTCGGGTTGCTGAAGCTCGAGGGATGGTAGTTCCGGGATTTTGGACGTTGGTGTGTGAGGAACGGGTTGCTGCGGTAGGACGTTTGCTGATGTCCGCGCCTGGAGTTGGCTGATGAGGTCGATCAGTTGTTGTTCGCGTCGGGCGGCCCCTCATATTGCACCTTAAACGCAGCATGGCTTGGAAAGCTGCGGCGACCATCGCTGAGGTCGCTAGCTGCCCGTAATCGCTACTGTTATATCTTGCCACTGTTACACTGCTATATGTTGATTCGAGTATAGGGGCTGCCGAGGTGAGGTGAAGAGCTGACGATCCAAAGTGTGGCGAACGTATAACCAAAAAATCGTTTATCCAGCACTTAACTTACACACACGTGACACCTACGAGGTCAGTGGCATCAGCATATGTATACAATGGGAGGTAGCAAGGGGAACGATGAAAAACGAGGAATGTCGGTGGCGAGGCAACCAGAGAAAAGCGAGCTCAAAACAATTCAACTGTTTTCGCAGTCAAATGTCACCTTGCAGCATAATCGATGTGTTTCGCTACTAAATCTCGCCTCGCAATACAAACACGTTGACTGTGACCGTTGCATAGGACTTAACAGCACTTACTATACAGTTTCAATGGCAGCTAATTGTTGAGCGGCCGTTACAGTATCGCAGTCGTCGTGCGGCTATTCTGTCGTCGATAGTTTTGCTTACTTTTTGCTTAAGACCCTTTTTGCGAACGTTTTCTTTACTTCCTTCATAATCATGGCACTCATTTTGTTTCACTTTCGCAGTTGATTTTTGTGGGAGGTAATGTAAATGATTTGTTTTTTTACTGGATTGTTTTTATCTTTATTTCTGTTAAATTACCAAGAAGAAAATAACATTTTCGGTGTTTCCTTTGTGCATCTACCATTTTCAGTTCTAAAACGTTATTCTTTTTTTTGGAGGGGGGAAGAGGGGGGCGGTGCAGGACTGCAAGTTTTTATGAATTTGCTTCAGTTTTGCAAACCTCAGATATCAGTTCCATCCTGAGGACCAGTCTGTCGTCACGATAGGCATTTGTGTTCTAGTTAGTTATCCGTCGTAATCCAGGAGGTTGGCTATGCTGGTCCTATGTTTACTATACGAGGATTGACTAATTTCATGGCGATGTAGCCTACCTGTTTGCCTGACCTCTATCAAATTATTATAGTCGGATACCTCTGTCTCGACCCGCATCATTCTCCTTCCCACGTCTTTCCCCTTACACCACACAATAAGTTAATATGGATTATGTAGCCAGATACTTTTCACAGTGTATCATGAGTAGACCGAGTGGAAAGTGAATGCGTTACCAATTGGTTGAAGGGCAGGATTTGAACTGAATGTTTGGCGAGCGCGAGCTATCATTGCTTTGCTTTCCACTTGAGCTGTAGGTGATTGTTTGTAAATTAATTGCTGCAGTAATCAGTGTTCAGTGTTCAACGATGGCGATGAGCGGCAACTTCGAAGAACTCAGGTTTGTCCAAAAGGCGCGAAACACTTCGATGAAGCCGTCAATCTTGATGCACTTCCTCTTTACAATCCGGAAGCGTTCAGTACACCGGTTGTTGCCGAAAACGTTAAGGGTGGCAAGGGCAAAGCGAAAAAGTATGTTATCTTTTCCAGAAGTTTCTTCCCTGTGTCATTGGCAATCGCTGGGTTGTGGACCAGCAAAACATCATTTAACTGATGGTATAACTTGGTTTTTTCACCGTAAAGTATCACTCTTTTGGCACACCTTTTGAATAGTTGGGACTGTGTATTACTTCATGCTTCATTATACCAGTACTTCATTATGTTAAACATTGGGCGATCGAATTCACTTACGGACATTTTACTACAACTTCAGATATTCAAATTTTGTCATTATTCATCCTATGTCGACGAATCTGAGATAAGTGCGTAGATTTATCGCATAAATAAGTAATATTACTGTAGCAACAGTTATGTCTAACGGACGCGATTCTCTCCATCCATGCATTCACATTTGTTATACCGAATATCAGATATTTATATGGCACCTTTCCATCTCTTTCGCAAGCTCACGGTCTTCGAGCGTCATTTGGTTGCCTGTGGGATCATGCAGTTTCTTACAGCTTGGAAATAATATTAATTTTGAAGTTCTGAGCAAAAGAGCTCTTGTTTTTCTGGAATATGGGGTCAAGAAGCTGGGTAGTTTAAGGAAAAGCTTTTCTTTGGTAGACGTTATAGCTGCTGTAAGCACGCCACATTTACTTTACAGTGCAGCCCGTTGACGTTTTTCAAAAGTCCGGTATTTTATTGTGGGAACTAATACTGTCAATGACATCACTTTGGATCATTTCTCACACAAGGGAATCAACGAAAAAGAGAGGAATTGAAGATCGTTTACCCTAGTGCGTCCTAAAAGGTCGTTAGTGTACCAAGTAGGAACAAGGACGCTCCTCGGTCATAACTCCTAGTTCGTCCTCTCTCCTCTCATTCTTTCTTCCTGCTTTTATCCGTTTAGGCTGTATGCGGCTGCTTTTGAAGCAGCCATTACTTCCATAGTATGCTTTCTCTTCCCATTCAAAGCCTGATTCAGTGCCATTTAGACATAAAAATGAGTATTTGCTAAAGCCGCCTCCTTCAACATCATGAATTATCTGTTCTTTTTTTCCATTCCTTTTCCACTAACTTCTCCACTGATAAAACAGATTTCGATGTTTCCAACGCTTCATTTCTTTGCTTTAGTAGTGATTTTGCTTATGAACATCGCATATGATCAAAGCACTACTCTTTTTATGTGCAAAATCGTTCTCTGGGTGAATAACATAAGAAAGGCGACGAGAACAAGAACGAGAATGATACTTATGTGTTTTGGAATTTACTGCTTGTTTTTTTTCCTCTATTTTTACATCTTTTACCACTTTGGAAGGTTGTTTTTGATGGAAAACTTGAATGGATATTCTCGAATTTGGAATTAGAAAAATTTTCTTGAGAGAATCAGTTACAGTTGTTTTCCATATCATCTCTAAAAGAGCAGGCCTTTGGTGATGTTATAATTCACTCTGATAATCATTTAATCGGTTGGGCTGAGTACTGGTAGATGGTTCCTCTTTTCTTCCTTTTTTTTGCGCATTCCGTATTTCTTTATGAAAATTTTTACTTTTTCGACACCTACCTCTTCTTAGTTCAGCAAATAGAGTTTGCTGGAGTTATTTCGTTCTTTGTATTTATTAATAGTAACAAAACTTCTTTTTAAGTCTATAGGAGAATTACGATACGACCTTCGCTTCACACACCAACATCTTTTTATGCTCGCATCCAAACCAGGCGAAGTATTGGAAAGAATCGTTGCTTCGACAGCTCAGTGAGTTAGCAAGGATGATCGAGAACTATTTTATGAACTGAGAACTGTTTTGCGTCCAGTTTAGTTGTTTGATGAAACTGAGCTTTACACTTTTTATAATATATTAAACGTTATAACGGCCATCTTAGAGACCTATTAATATCCCATCCTCTCTTTTCTTATTTGAACGGAAGTTTCGTTTACTCGTCTGTGTTTACGTTTGTGGGGGATGGTGTTGTTGGTGAGCAGTAAGCACTATGTCACGTCGACTGATTTTTTCATTAGTCTAGTTCATTCCAGTTTTGCGATTTTGGTATGAAACTATTATGCTATAAATTCAGAAGATGTTAATTTTCTGGTTGTTAATTTTATGGCTGTTAAGTTATATTACAGTCATGATTTGGAATATGCCCATATAGCGTTATCACGTGCGCGGGGAGGGGAGAAGAGGAATATTAAGATTCCCACAAAGTACAACGTTCTCCTCACTCATTGTAAGCGCAAAATGAGAGTTGAAAAGTAAAATTTTACTCCTTTTGCTCTTCTGAAATACTTCGGTCAACTTTATTTTGGCAGGGAAATCGAGTGCCTCTTGCGGCGATGCAGTTTCTATTTTGTTTCGAATGAGTGCATAGTTTAAAATGTACTGGTTTAGGGACTGGAAACAGGGATAACACCTTTTATGGGATTCTGACTGGTTTATGTACCAGAAATAGAGTTATGATAGTTGGAAAGTAAAATTAACACTTTTTATGGGATGCTAATTGATTTATCATAAATCACTTATAGTAAATCGTTTAGAAGACACTAAGTGTTTTATGAAATTGTATGGGTGAGCAGGTTGGTTATCAGTGGCACTTTAAAATGTCTAGTACAACAACGGTCTGTAATAGAACTTCAACAATTGCTTGAAACATCGCTGTCTTTGATTAACAGTTAAGTTCAAAGAGAGTGAAATAATGATGAGTTTTTCTTCGGGTGCACACTCTTGGAAAGTTTTGGTAAAGAACGTAAAAGCGCGTTAATATATGTACTGTCACTGAAATTGGCCGGTGGCAGAAGTAGCCTTCAGGGAAGGGGGGGGGGGGGGGGAGGGAAGAGGTGCCCAAGAGTCCCCCGTTTGTTACTCCAAGGCGTTCGGTGACTTCGTCTATAATTCGATTATAGGGCCGCTTATGGATAAGCTATACGGTTAATGTATTGTAACTGAAATTTTTCACCTAAACGAATATTTGTAATCATCAATTCAACGGAATCCCATCTGTCCATCTCTCCCCTAGTTTTATTTTCAGTTCTTCGAATTCTTTGAATGAAACTTTTTGTTCTTTGTCTCCCCTCCTCTCGTTCCTTCTGTCCCGTTTTACTCTTCTAATTCATAATGTTTTTCGAAATGTTTGAGCCTTGGGAGCCAAAACGGAAAAGAAATCGCAGTTTTAGGTCGCATACACTCGTTTTTTTTTCATTCGATCTAGTTAACATTCGCTCATGCTTTTTTTGTGCTATTTGTTGATTTAGGATTTTCTCTGTGTCTGTGACGTCATCGAATGTGATGATAGTCTGCTTGCGGTTCACACCCATGGTTTGAGTGAGTGACTGTTTGCTTTGATGGTATTTTTTAGTACGCCTAAATATCACTTCGTCACGTTTTCCTCTTACGATACTGTTTTGCCATCGCTGAGCTTATGCCGTACCTTAACCGATGAGGCATGTGAAACACGATGCCGATCACAATGCACAGGAATAAAGAAGGCGGGATGGTAGACTATGCCAGTAAGAGCGAGTTGAAGCAATAAAATGCATTGCAGTTTGGGATATGGAATGGTTTGCTGCAGATATCGAATATTCTCGTCTTTTCGGAAGGTAGTGCTGCACTTCCGGTGGCATGTTGTTGTGATTTTGGGGTTTGCTGCCGGTTTTTTCTCTTTTTCTCGGAAATTTTTCTCTTCTCGCAATTTTGAATCATTCATTCAGTTTCTCAAATTCTTCGAATCAGATTGCGCTCCGAAAAGGAGCAAAAAATGAGTGGTGTGTTTAAGTACGGACACATTGAAGTCATTACTGAAGACGTGGCAGATGAGCGAGCAACTTCTGTAATGAAATGATTGTACTTTTCTCTCCCCCGAATAAAAAGCTATTTAAGAAATTTGCTAGCGTTGTTAGTTACAACGTTGTGAATTATTTTAGCCCTCCTGAAGGCACGGCAGCAATCGCGTGCTCTTCTGGTTCTGTTTAAAATTGTACGATACTTTGTTAAACTGTGGTAGAATTTGGCAAAATTGACAAATACAGTTGAGGTTAGAAAGGTTTCATTTCGGAAGCGCGTTTTTCTATAATAATTTACTATAGAGCTCGAGGAGAATGGGGTGTTTAATTCCTTTAAAATCGCATGCTTGCCAGTCTGGAAGAGATTTTAATCCAAAAGTAATCTATATCGAGTTCATTTTGTTTACGGACGAACGATAACAGTCATCAACTCCAGGCAGAAAACCAAAGGCTAAGCAAGGAACCAACAATGCTAAGGCATCTGATGCTATTCGGTCGCAGGTAATTTAAAGGCGAGTTAGGGAATGTTCACTTTTCGATGGGGAATCCTCGTTTTAATTGTGCCTGCTGGTGCAGGTGGGGTCAGAGGTGTTCGATAAAATATAACGGAAAAGGAGAGGACGGTGAAGAATCTTAAATATCCGGAGGCATGTTAAGGGGGGGGGGGGAGCAAGAGGAAGTGGTTTGTCCGGTTAGCATGGCATATTGCGATTTCATTTGCGTTTAGTTCGAGTTTCGATTTAGGGACATTTCTGAAACGGCCGACAAAATTGTTTGAAAGTGGGTGGGAGATTTTTTGAAAATGAAAGTTCCGACAGATTTTCCTTCGCCGTGGAGGTTCTAATTTAGTTCTGCAGTAATTTTATCTCATTAATTGTGCGATGCAGAACAAAACCGATGCTTCCTGTTTTATCATTATTGCCTTACAAACAAAGTCAACACAGCTCAGAAGACGCACGCGACACGTGACGAATTTAACAGTGGAAGATGTTCCCTGTACAAACGATGGAAACTAATTAAGTATATTGTTTTGCGCTAATTCTCTGTGTGGGTACAATCGGTGAATGTGTTCTTGGTGGTGCGCAGTGTAAGGAGATGTAGTGCGGAATTGGGGGGTGCTGGTGTATGAGGAGAGCGACTGATGCAGATACGTGCGAAAAGGCGGAGGGCTTGGGTGCAGACAGTGGAGCACAGGCAAAGCGGAGAGCGTTCCAGCTCGCACGCTGCTCTTCACGTCTACGGCCAATGAGGTTGCTCTCGTGCACTGGCCAGGCGGCACGGCGTTGTCCGCCGCCCTGCTAAAGTGCTTGCACTCCTCGAATCCCTCTTCTTGATGTTAAAACGCCGTTCCCTGAAACAGCTCCCATCCCCTCTAATCGTCACTTTTTTAATCACGTTTACGGCAAAATATTCTGCAGTTTCACCCCATGACAGTTTCTGAATGCCCGACAAGAACGGAGTTCAAATGTGAGCATTTTTTCAGCTCATCTGCTTTGCAGTAGAGCGTAGTGCGATTAGCACTTTGAAATATTTGAATTATCAACGCATTTAATAGTTGCTGTTATGCACTTTCCCATTCGACTGCATTAGATCCCTGCTTCGAGGGGGCCTTTTTGTAATCGAGATGCTTCGAAGTGATTAACGCTGATCCGACGTTCAGGTCTACGCAGCCGAATCAGGTCTTTCGGAAAGTTGAAAGATATTTTCATAAATTCGTAATTTAGGATGAATTCACAACGTAGTTCCATGTTAAAAAGCACCTTCCCTGTTCAAGCTCGTGCATTTTATGATCAAGTCAGCTTTGATCAGCTAGATTTATTTCGAATACAAGAACACTTTCCGATCAGTGGTGCATTGTATGACTGTCGACAGCCATATGGAAAAGCGACTCATTATAACGGCTTCATTGACATTTTAATCACAGCTCATTCTGTTTTGTTTTTTTAATCACTGTGTTGACCACCAAAAGTAAAAATGCATTAGAGCCATGCATAGACACCTCCCTGTCTTCCCTCTGCAATTTTTCCCCTAGCTGCCAGGTTAAGAAGGGATCAACGAATACCCTGTTTGGGTCTGCGTCAAAATCTGCGGAAATAAGGCAAAAGATTTAGAAAAAAAATTTGTTCTTGTTGGCAGCAGCAAAAGCAATTACAGCCTAAAATGATTTGAAAACGTGGTTTATCCCAAAATTTTGTTTCCTCAGGCAATTTTTTTTGCTGTAAGTAAGGAGCCGCAGAAGTTTGAGGCTCCGGAAATACGTGTAGAGGTAAACATAATGCGACTACATTTTTGCAGTGTATTCACATTGTTTACCCAAAGTTAAGCGGGATGGTCTGCGCATATGCGATTTAAATACTAGACAAGAAAAGGGTTCTTCAATATATTGTTATGCGAAACTTTCAGAAAGTGCATTTAGAAATGATTTTACCTGAGAGGTTTTTTTTTTCACACAGACGTGTTTAGCAGAGGTAACTTCATCACTCGAAGAGATCTTGAAGTGTTTAAAGCCAACAAGAAGATCTGATGGAAGTGGGCGAATAGCATTGATTTTCAAGGTTGCCTTAAAATGGTTTTGTTTGCAAAATTTGAAAAGTTTTTCTTAGTTGAGCTTGTTGTGCGAAGGATCTGAAACGCTTCAAGTGAGCTGAGTGGTTTACCCTTTGCTCATGCAGTCACATTGTCGTATAAAATTTTCTCACGCGTACAGAGCAGAAGAAAATGTGAAGACGAAAAATTAAGTGGCAAAGAATATTTTCTTAATTGGCGCGGTCGTAGATTTATGATCACTGAAGAAGAGAAACGCAGTTAAACGACACAATACGAAGCAAAAAATTGTTCTATTTGCAATTCTCTTTTTTTGATCATTGCAGTTTTTTGCTCCTATAATGCATATACCTGATATGAGAGTAAGATTCGTTCTCGAAAAATGCCAAAGCTGTCTGTGTTTTTTTTCCATTGTGATTCTTTCTTTTCTTAAATTTTATTTTTTTTCCTACATTGTCTACATCCTTCAAATCTGCGAATATCTTGTCTAGTGGATATAATTTCGAAGTGTTACGAAATACTAATTGTTCGTTAATGGTGCTGGTCGACAGCCTGTTTGATTTTTTGGACTGCTGTTAGGAAGTATTTTGAGCGAGCAAAACTTCCGTCATCCGTTTTCATTCTGTTCTGTGGTAAATATGTCGAGTAGGTCGGTGTAATGAAGAGAATTGGAGCGGCTATCGCCTCTCCCTATCTTTCCTTGCGTGTGAACTTCAGTGTTTTCTTTTTTTTTTTCAAATGCACCTTTTTTTTCTTCGTGCTCAGCTCCGGAAACGACATATGTTGCCAGTCAACAAAGTAATTGTGAGTCATACCCATATGAAGTGCTGCTACTTACCCTTATGTACGCCGCAGTATGTGACACGTATATATATGTATACATATATATATATATATATATATACATATACATATGTGTGGACATATACACATATATATATATACGTATATATATATGTATATGTCTAAATATATGTATACATGTATCTGCATATGTATATGCATACACATATATATGCATATATATGTGCATATACATATATACATGTATATGCATACATATATACGTATGGTATTATATATATGTAATAAAGTCTTAGGTTCTTTCGAATGAAGTAAATATGAGCGAACCTAAGGAACCCATGAAGACTTTCAAGGGAGTTTTCACTTCTTTCGTTAGTTCAGCAAAGTTAATCATTGCCCCTTAGCACGGCGTATGGAAGCGAATGTTGGGTGCAGTATAATACGATACTGGGAGATGTTTGTTTCGATGCGTTTATTCAGCAAACGACAGTTGTTTGGTTGAGATATGCAAACAGTCTTCATTTACATCCTCGTGCCTATTCTAAAATTTTCTTTATAGTTTTAATAGCCATAAAATCCTCGTTCTCAGTTTTTGGGTTAAAACATTGCGATGGCTGGATAATTAGTGACGTGGGTGTTGAGTGCGCTGTAAAAATTTGGGGGCTTTTTTTGTGTGTCGATTGCGGGTTGTTCGCGAAAGTAGACCTTGCTGGTTAACTCGCGTAGCCCATTTCCCACCGACCCTTTATGAGATGCATGGGCATACGAGTGCTGAGGTTTGTTACATGGGAAGCAAGGAGGTGCCATACGTGGAGGTAACTGAAATTTCAGTTTGCCCACTCATGAGCCAAGGAGTTTTGGGAAAAATTCGAGTTGACCTAATTTCTGTGCTTGAGTCGACCGCATCGAATAAGTGGTTGTGCTTTAGAAGACGTTTCATTCCTGGTGTTCGATGATGGGTAGGAGGAGGAGGAGAAAAGAGAGTAAAGGGGTTTTTTCCTACGTCTTCGCGAACACTTCCGAATGAATGGTCTTTTATTTCGACATTAAAGGTGCCATATTGTTCTTCGGAGATATGGGAACTATATGATCTTTTGAAAGCGAAGTCATTGCTCTGTGCACATATCTTCTGTCGATTAGGGATACTTTTCATTCGTGGGGCTATATTTTCTGGCTGGAGAGTGCATTCATTTTAATACAGTCATTGCGTTTCTCGTTTGCTTCTTCGTATGCGAGCTGTTTTGGCTGAAGTTTGGCGCAAGAAAGAAAAGGCATGCATGATGATTTTTTGCTTCCATGCGTTTGTCTCTTTTTTTTTGCTTTGCTCGAATGACGTTCGAAGCGTTCGTTGCTTCCTTCTATTGCCGTGTTTTGCAGCATTTCGCCAGCTGAGCTTTGCCTATTACAAAGCACGATCTACAACGTTGGCAGTCTGCCAGATGTCGCTAAATACTATTTTTAAAAAAAATGATTCTTGCAGTTTTCATCGGTATTATGCCTGGAAAGAATGCTAAATTACTGCAGCTGGAAAAAGCCGGGTTTTTTAAAAAGTGATTTAAATGAATCTGAGCTCGTATACGAGGGTGTATTAAAAACATTTGCTGAGGGGCTGCGGAGTCGGTCGAAGTGGTCCAGATTTGAAGTGCTTTGAATTTGAAAGGATAATTAGGCAACAGTTTGGATGATTTCTAAGAAGAGTAGTATTTCGTTTTGATTTTTCAAAAAGGTAATCAAGGTAAGGTTATTTATATAGCACCAGACAATTTTGTTTGAATTTATAAGTGGTAGTGCTCCGTAGAAAAGAACATTGGAATGCGTCGCGCAGTCGAATGTGTAACTTTTGTATAGCGAATACATGAGGGATGCAGAATTTAAGAAACGCTACACATTGAGCATTCGCTTTCAAGAATCGATTGTGATGTTGAAGAGCCCATTGGCAATGGAGACATGTTTGTTAAGCTGCAACTGGCAACGATAGGGCACAAACGATGAGAACCGGGCATGGAAGTGTGCCGCTGTAGCGCTGAAGCAAAAAAAAAAGAGTTGTTTCTTTAACATGCTATGGATGCTTTCTCAAGAGGGTCTGCCACATCGGTCATCGATGGGTGGATTTATGGGCATTTGACAAGAAAGAATGTTTTTTAACGGCTTTCCCGAACTAGAGGTGACGTCATGTAAAGGTTTTTTTCACTGGAATGGGATTGGGGCACATCGATCGTTTTTGTGGAATATCAGTAAAATCCTGATTGCATAGATGCGTTAGCAGCTGGCGGTAAATCGTGCCGAGCAAATATCTAGTGATTTTCTTTTAGAAATGCTGGAGCGTTAAAAAGGGTTTTCTTTTTTTTAATTTTAAAAAATTCTCTGCTCACTTCATATCTGAGATGACTTTGCCTTGCGTAATTGTCTGTCCGCTTTATTCAACGGCAAACTCTTGGGGCATACGTTTATATAAATTAAAGTTTTTTTTAGCATGTAACAAGCTCATGAAGCATTTCTTCCACATACAAAAAATTTTGAACATATTTTTAGCACAAAACGAATGCTTTTAACATTATTTCTACGCACGCAATTATAATTTTAACATTTTCTTTACGTAAAACAAACACTTCAGTGTTTCTACAACGTAAAACATTTAACATACCCATTTAAAATACAGTTAAGCAAGCTCTTTCTTGAGGCATAGCGAAAGTGACATCTTTTTTTGTTTTCGTTAACGTATAACGGACGGCTTCTCAGTAGCGTAGTACGAAGCATATAACAAAAGTTCGTTTCCTCAGTTTACAGCAAATACGTTTTGGAATGAGCGCTAATAGGATTATGCATTTATGCTTTTCTTTTTATTTACACCATGGCTATTACTGAATTGGTTTCTTTGCGACTACTGCAATTTTCTATTCAGTAAACTTTTTTTTTTCGCTTTTCCTCATAATTTCTTGAATTTGTTTTCTTTTTCTGTGGATTTCTGAGTGATTGTTCTGTTTTATGAAGAAGAGCGGCTTTCGAGCTATAGCACGTTCTTCTGAAATGCGCTGTTTTTCTGTTTTCACGTAGAACCTATTCTTTTCGTATAGGTTCTACGTGAAATAGGACCTATTCTTTTCCACACCGGTTTTCTTGTCAGCCCTCGTTTTCATACTTCCTGTTGTTTGGGCTCGCCCTTTTTCCCTTCTTTTGTGCCAGTTGCTTTCTGTTGTCTTTTTGACTTTTTTTGTCAACTGCTGCAGTGCTTTGACAGATTGCAAATAGTGCCATGTCGGGAATCCTTCAGCACAGTGCAGTTGTCGTAAACATAGTGAGTGACGGAACTGAACATCAGTTGTGGTTTAGCGAACATCAGTTGTGGTTTAGCTCTGAGAGTTTATTTTAGCGCAATACAGGGATGAATGCCGAACGCTGTCAGTTAGACATTTAGTGCGATTGAGCGAACGACTTTGTTACGAGTTCGCATATGTGATTCGACGATGAATGAATCGCGAACAGTTTGTGTGTGTGTGTGTGTGTGTGCGTGTGTGTGTGTGCGTGTGTGTGTGCGTGTGTGTG
>JPKZ01000532.1:171699-205363 GCA_000803305.1 Toxocara canis
CCCCATCGTTTCCATGAGCCGGGAAAATTATCGACGGAGAGGGAACGTCGAATGAGAGGGATCCGCAAACAGCCAATGGCCTTTCTCTTCTTCAGCGAAAGAATGTAATATTTCTACAGTCGCAGTGATCAACTTCTCTATTAAGCCAATCGCATACAGCATAAGCGTGGTTTCGTCCACTAGAATTCGAAATACAGTCTTCAGTTGTAGGCCGACCGCGCCAACATTAAATGCTGAATGTGATGCATTGAAATTTTTCACTGTATTTTCTTGCGAAATACTGTGACGCCGTATTTCACTTTTCTGCGTTTCTACGTTATTTTCCCATAATACGATGTATCCCGAAAAATTTGTGGAGGGAGGGGGGAGTATTTATAAACGAATTTGAAGTTTAATTTTATAGTTTTGTGACGACGCAGAACAGTTTGACAAATGTGGATGCGGCAAGCACGAAGAATGTTGACCCATCGACGAAAAATGCTTTGGATCGCGCCAATGCTTTCGCCAACAAAGGTTTGTCTTGACTCATGGGCACGGTTTCTTAAGAACTGCCAGAGCAAAAGTTGCCTTCAAAAAGTTGTGGACCGGTGTTCTTCTCGCATGACTGGAACGAGCGCTTTCTTCCGGTAAGAACGGCAGGGATTATGCTCGCGAATTCTTTCCGTGGAAATAGAAAAAAAGGTGCCTTCCGAGGACTGGACGAAACTGTTCCCTCCGTGATGGCGTAATGGCTGTCGTTTTCCCCTTAGCACAGTCCCACCTTGGAATATATTTAATCACGGTTCTTTAGAATAGCTCTTTCATGCAATAAATGTGGTTAATGAAGAGCGATTTTTAAGGCGAGGATGGGGAAGGCAAAAATACCATTTTAAGGCAATACCGTCATCGCCTTTAGAAAATTTGGACAGAGTGTGGAAGAGTAGAGGAGAATGGCTAAGGATAACTTATTAATTATAAATGAATTTTTTGTATTTGCGATCGTAGGAATGCAGTACAGTTGCTTGCAGAACAGTAGGGAGGTATAACAAATGTGAGAATTCGGAGCTGCCTACTCCACTTGTTCTGTAGCTGTTTCCATCGTCCACCCATCCATGGTCATACCTGGACATCTCTCTTTTCCCGCTTGCCATTTCATCCACAGCGTTTTCTGCTGCCAACTCGTAATCAAAAATTTGAATTAATGAGAATAATGGCGAAGAATGCCTTCTGTTATCGTATTAAAGAGCAGTTCACTTGGACTTAGAGTATTCGGACAGTCGTGGTTCTTGAAGGCAAGGTGCTGTTATTGGGCGTACGGGCTCAAACTTACCGACTGCCTGTTGATGAGCCATCGATCCTAGTTAAGGTGAAGAGCCGTCACCCTTGTTTTAAGGGTTAAATATGTTGTCATATCTCTCATTCTTGAGAGTAGAGCATTAGGCCGCTTAAAATTGCTCTTTCTTACTGCTCTTAATAGTTTTATTAACATTGCACTAAAGCGACTCGAACAAGCTTTGTTGTCTTATAGGCACTTTGCCGGTAAGTTGGGAGAGGACTCATATTTTCGGAGGTGAGGCGACCAATTTGAAAGCGAGGCGAGGCTCGTCTTCATCGCTAAACGAAGTGAAGAAGGAAAAGGAAAAAGTCAGTGAGAAAAAGGAAGTTGCGCATACGGAGAAGAAAAAAGCTAAGCCGTATGTTGCTTGTAGATTTTTGCAATTTTTTAAAGGGTGAGTTATGCTGAGGAACACTAGCAAAAGGAACGTATTGAATCTCTTCGAGTAGAGTTTTCATCTCGAAGGACCCTCCGCCCTCTTGCCGCCTCTCCTTCCTCCCTCCCTTTCCTCCCTCCTCCTCGCCGAATAGAGCTTTCTTGATGCTCTGCGAACAATAATCTTTTCTCTTAGAGCCCTGTTGTCGAATGAGGCCGTTTTTGCAATGAATCATTCCTTACCATGCTTACCTTTGAATGAAACTCTTCTCGAAGCCTCCAAAAAAGAATTTTGTGTTCTTGGATCTGCAGTGTATGTGAAAAATATGGTAAGTACTTTAAAATAGCGGAGGTTGTTGTGGTTTGGAAAACCACCTGCGTACGTAGAGTTATACCAGCGAGCGTTCATGAAGACATCGCAGAAGTCGAGATTAGGCGTGGTTTTTTATTCATCATTTTCTTACTGCTGCTTATGGCTGCCACCTCTCAGTTGCGGCTGATGGTGGAAGGTAAGCTTATCAATAGTTTAGGTAAAGTAAGGGGTAGACATCTGCCATTCACTAATAGATAATGTTCTAGACCGGTAGAAGAATCGTCGTCATCTGATGAAACGACTGACAGTGAAGAATATGGCGAAGAGCGTGATCAATTCACTGCACAGCTCTACAAATTCCACGAAGAAAGAGGTCAGTTCGGAATTAGATGCATAATAAGGTTAGCGAAGCTTGACAGAACTCTTCAAAATGCTCATTAATTTGGATCGGCATCTTGCTCGATGCTTATTTGTTATCATCGTCCCACCGGCGCACTTTCCACATTATTTTTATTCGATCGTTGTTAAAGTGGACTTTGTAAACATGAGCAGTCTTGCTGAATTATCATCCATGAATCTGGGTATCTTGAGCATGCGTAAAGGGTAGTGAGAGGTAATATTACATATTACAGCTGTTTATTGTCTTAAACCTCGGTCTGCGGTTATATAGTTCCTCTGATTTAAAAGGAGCCTTGGGCAATAACCAAGGCTAGTATACGGCTTGAGAACTAAGAGCTAAGGGTTTATTTTCTGAGGAACGCGCGCAAATGTTGAACAGTGAAACCAGAGCTGGTAATAAATGGGCTGTAAATAACATTTTGCGGTAGTAAGAGCCAAAAACAAAAATATTATGCAAAGCTTTATTTGCTAACGTTCCAGACTCAAGTTGTAACGATGGAATTGGATAGTTAATTTAGTCGAGTTGGAGGGTCTCGTCACGATTATAAATAGACGAATTGAAGTTTCTGCAAGTAAAACGATTTGCTTAGGATCTTCGCCTTTAGCGATTACCAGCCTTATCCGTATTAACTATGTGAATAAGGCCTTCACTATGCTTTACAGATATTCCGTCGTCCTCAGTTATGTATGTTATATACTGTTCTTCAAGCACAAATTTCAGAGTTGCTAATTTCAGGAACTCCAATTAACAAGGCGCCGATCCTAGGTGGAAAAGATATTGATATGTTTCGTCTGTACAACCTGGTGCAAGCTTACGGAGGTAAGAAGCGTGTAACCGAGAACAATAAGTGGAGAAAGGTTCTTTCGAAATTACGACTGGAGGGATGCCCTGGAGCTACACCGATCACTGTCAAAAACGCATATTCGAGGTAATGTCAGCAGTTTTTTCCAAAGACTTATTTTCATTAATTGCATTACTTAAAACCGGATCGGAACCGAAATGAAGGCCGGAAAAGGAAAAAAATGGCTTGAAAGTAGCCATTTAATGAGCTACCGGAACATTAGAGAATCGATTGAGCATGCGGTTTTTTTTAGAATATCGTGGATTAACTGCGTCAAAATGAATTTGTCATAGTTTACGGTGAACTTGCAAAGGTGGATACCTCAGTTTTGATTCCGGCTCCCGGTTAGAAACAGCTCGGAACGGAGCGGGCAGTTACTCGGCTTGCCGGAATGGGAACCGAAATTCCGACATAGGCTGTAAATAACATTTTGACGGTAGTAAGAGCCAAAAACAAAAATATTATGCAAAGCTTTATTTTCTAACGTTCCTGACTCAAGTTGTAACCATGGAATTGGATAGTTAATTTAGTCGAGTTGGAGGGTCTCGTCACGATTATAAATAGACGAATTGAAGTTTCTGCAAGTAAAACGATTTGCTTAGGATCTTCGCCTTTAGCGATTACCAGCCTTATCCGTATTAACTATGTGAATAAGGCCTTCACTATGCTTTACAGATATTCCGTCGTCCTCAGTTATGTATGTTATATACTGTTCTTGAAGCACAAATTTCAGAGTTGCTAATTTCAGGAACTCCAATTAACAAGGCGCCGATCCTAGGTGGAAAAGATATTGATATGTTTCGTCTGTACAACCTGGTGCAAGCTTACGGAGGTAAGAAGCGTGTAACCGAGAACAATAAGTGGAGAAAGGTTCTTTCGAAATTACGACTGGAGGGATGCCCTGGAGCTACACCGATCACTGTCAAAAACGCATATTCGAGGTAATGTCAGCAGTTTTTTCCAAAGACTTATTTTCATTAATTGCATTACTTAAAACCGGATCGGAACCGAAATGAAGGCCGGAAAAGGAAAAAAATGGCTTGAAAGTAGCCATTTAATGAGCTACCGGAACATTAGAGAATCGATTGAGCATGCGGTTTTTTTTAGAATATCGTGGATTAACTGCGTCAAAATGAATTTGTCATAGTTTACGGTGAACTTGCAAAGGTGGATACCTCAGTTTTGATTCCGGCTCCCGGTTAGAAACAGCTCGGAACGGAGCGGGCAGTTACTCGGCTTGCCGGAATGGGAACCGAAATTCCGACATAGACATTATTGGAAAAATTTGAAGTACATATTCATTGTTTTTTTTCTGCCAACTTTGTAATGCGCTGAATAAATGTAGAGATATTTTTCGCAGGTATTTGGATCACTTCAATTCGTTCTACAGAAGTTTGGGCCTCTCGAATTGGCCAACGAGTTCCACTTCATCGCGAAGTATGAGACAAATCAGACTTACAGATAGAGAAAGCACGCAAGTACGTTTTATCTATCACGCATCCTTTTTCTGCTGTTGCGTTTTTTCAGAGGTGGAAATGGAAAATAATCTTAGCCAGCATTTCAGAACGAAACGTGTTGTTGCGAAGGAGGATTTGTTTTCGTTGTGGAAAATATTAGTAACGAATAACTGATACTGTTTTGTTGCTCAGAGAGTGTGCACTGTCTGTGTGGCCGTCTGCCGCAGATTCTTTGCTGTCTTGAGACGCGGTTTATATCAGTAGAATTACCTTAATATGTTTAATCGTTTTCCTGTAATTGTTGCCTGCGGAATTTATTTTGCGCTTAGCGCACAAGATGAAACGCGACGTTGCTTTAATGTTTTAATCAGTTCACTTCATTCTAATTATGCAATAATTTTTGCAGTTTTTCTCGTATAATCAATGGAATCGTTTCAGTTCCGGAAGAGGCGGATGGCACTTGTGGCAGAGAAGAAAAAGGAAAAAGAACAGAAAGGAAAAGAGAGCGAATTGAAGGAGAGAGAAGCGAGAACTGCTAAGGAGAAAGAAGAAAAAGTCAAAAGAGAGAAGATAGCCAAAGAAGAAAATAAGGAAAAAGGAAAGGAGAAGAAAAAAGATGAGAAAGAAATGAAAAAAGAACGGTGAGTGCACTGTTGGTATAAATATCGAACCGTTTGAATCAGATTCTCCGAAACAATGTTTAGAAAAAAACTACATTTGGAAATGAAAAGTTTGCAGAGTATTAGTGGCTTATTTTTTATAGGCAAATGAGAGTACTTTTTTTCTGTTTCATGTGGTAATCGCTGCTCTATTTTTTGCTCTTCCTTCCAAGTCTTGAAATAACTGGAATATAATGTTAAAAAAGAGTTATAGTAAAAGGCGCTTTTTCCATTCTCCATTCATTTTTTTTTTTGGTCCAAAGAATCCAAAGAATTTAAGTTCTTCGTCTTAGTTAAAAAGCTTCATAATCTGTCCGAGTTTTATAGGGTGAAGCCTTTTGCCGTTGGTATCTTCACATGTATAACGGTTTTTATCGGTTTTTATTTCGGTGCAAGACCAGAAACGTAATAAATGATGAAACAATTGGTTGTTTAGTATAATGAATGATAACCATTATTAAATCTAACATACTAACATATTTATTGAACGTTTTGTCACGAAAAAAGAGATAACCGCTCAAATCGAATCTCCTCCCTTCAGTATACATTTCCAAACCTGTTTAGGAGATAGGAGTTCGTATAAATTCGCTTGGTTTCCCTCCCTTCCCTTGTCGTTCCTTAAAAAATAAGTTTCATCTGTTGGCACGCCACTTCGTATAAATTTTCTTAAAATTCGGGATAACCGGGATTTCTTTATAAACGTTTTCGGAATTTTCATAATTCGAGATTTCTTTATAGACGGCGCGTTGTAGAACCCTTCTTTCCATCCATCCTTATACTAACTATAATGCTGAAGTAGTAGAAATTGTTTTTTTTTCTGTGAGTGATTCGAAAGAATGGGATAGTTTGGGATCTATTCATAATCTTAGGCCGGCTATCGGCTATATTTGGATGTGTCATCAGTTGATAGAGAAACGCCACATCGGCTACATTACACGCTTCTGATATTCACAAGTATAGACTTGAGGCAACTGAACCAATAGAATTGCGTCTGGAACACGACCAAATCAACTTTTTTATATCATTTTACGTGTCGCGTTCCCCATTACCTCTACATGTTATTATTGCAATAAATGACCGTAGAGCTTTTCAGCGAATCAGCCTCGTCACAGAGCTCAGTGACATCAAAAGTAGCGCCTGCTGAGAAAAAGATTCCTGAGGTAACGGAGAGGGAAGAGAAAGTGAGGAAAGGTGAGAAACAAAAAGAGAAGGAGAAGGCTAAGGAAAAGGAGAAACCCACGGAGAAAGAGCGCGAGAAAGAGAAAGCCAAAGAGAAGGGGAGGGAAAAGGGAAAAGATAGGGAGAAGGAGAAACAAAAAATGAAAGAGAAGGAAAAACCGAAAGAAAAAGAGAAGGACCGAGAAAAACCTAAGGAGAAAGAAAAGCCGAAAGAGAAAGAAAAACCTAAGGAGAAAGAGAAGCCAAAAGAAAAATCAAGAATCAAAGACAAGGAGCCCGTTATTCAGAGGTGAGTTATAATTTGTCATTTCATGTGTATCTTTCGTCCCATGTACTGGATATGAATGAGTTTGAAGTTCTCAGTTTGTGCATTTCTTACTTCTACTTTTCAGGTGCACTTTTCCTTTCCACTCTCTCCACGCGTTTCCCTGTTTCCCTCAACGGAGCAAATCTGAGTCCACTCGGCATTGGTTGCTATTCACGAATACTCTTCCGATTTTCTCCCCCTCCCCCCCCCCCCCCCCCCCCCCCCCCCCCCCCCTCCACTTCTTATCATCTTGCCTGATTTGGCTGGTAGTGGGATTACTTATATGCATAATTTTGCAGTTGCCGCGTGGCAACTGTTTTGCATTGTTTTAAGAACGATTGTTGGCGTCCTATTTCATGGTTAAATGAACGCTAAAAGCTAAAAGCTGAAGGTGTTCTCGCAGAAGGAATGGTTATATCAAAATACAGCCAGTTATTGGCAGTGCGAATTTTTTCGATTTTCATTGCATTGTTTCATTTAGAAATTATCAGATTCTCTTGAGTGGAAGTTTTTTCTCAGGCGGATTCCGTCTGTTAGGGCACAACGGGAAATAGAAGCAGCATTTATCAAATAGAGACCTTGTCCTCGACGGCTTTGTAAAGTAGAAGCCTCAGAAGTCATTGGAGTTGCTGTTCGAGGAAATATAGTGTATTCTATTGATTCTAATAAATCAAATAGTGCATTTTACCAAGTGTATACAATCCGTATGTTGATTAATGTCGTTTGAGGAAGGGAGCAGGCATAGAGAAGGAGCAGGCAAACGACAAAAACAAAGGAGTTGTGGTTGCCGAGACGAAGAAAACACAAAAAGAAGCTGACGTAAAGAAAGCCGTCAAAGTGAAGGTTCGGAGCTTCAATTTGCAGTATATTTGTTTGTATGCTTCCTCCCCCTCACCCCTCCAGTTTCATATCTTGCAAGGCCTAGAGGAGAATTAATCATGGAAATGATAACTGTTAAGAAATATTTTTGTTTGTCCGTTTCATTAGCCAGAACTTTGGCATGTCAGTGCATCAACGGTATACAGTGTCTTACTGTGCCATCTTTATCATTTTAAAATGAACATTGCAACCCTTATTCTATATTTCATGCGGCGCAAGTATGAGCATCTGATCACAGTTTTTATGTGGACGAAAAGTGAGGCATTTGTATAATCGTCCTAATGATGATGCTTGATTTGATTAACTGTACAAGTTTATCGCACGGATGTGACCCTCTCTGACATTAGTGCTGGACAGGGAATGAAGGTATGTGTTTATTTGTTTTTGTTTTTAGCTTGCATTCGAACCGTACATTCTTCTAAACCATTGGCCAGGTTTCTTAATCTTTAATGGTTTATTAACTAAGTGTGTTAACAAAACAAAATTGCCAATTTTGTCTTCCATTACCATAACTAAGAAAACAGCTTTTTTAACACTGTTATATTATAGAAAACATTGTTATAGGAGGAGAAGTCGGATGCATCTGCTGAGTCGCTGGAACGAGCATCTTGCGAAAGTGGTAAACAAAAATCACCTTCAATGTTCGGCACCTCTCCGTCCCCGTCAATTAAACCTGAACAACCTGAGATGGTCAGCGGGAGTGATGAAGAAGGTTTGTCGAATTGTTTTGCTGATCGGATTGTTTTCTTTTAACTGTTGCGTAATCGAAGATGAGATTTTTTGACGGTTAGAAATTTTCTTTAATTGCGGCTCTTATTAGGTAGATGGGCCTGCTGAGGTTACGGTTACTGTATCGTTTTAAAAAATTAGCTGGTCTGGGAGAGATCCCGCCAATGATGTTAGGTTTTTAAGCATTCTTGTACGTATTAGAACGCATTTCTGAGTCTCACACAACTTTTCAAGTGTGAAAGGTTCTGGAAAGGAGGTCTTTTTCTTTTCACAATTTTGGAACGTACATTGCCGTTAGGGAGGAGAGGGCTTCTGAGTATTTTGGCGATCATACATGAGGTCGTATCGTCGCTGTAAGCCCTCGGCAATGTGCATCTCAGTATTGCTCAAGTTGAATTATTTTGCCTTTCACTTTTCATTTAATTTCCTGTGTTCCTGCGAAGAGCGAAATATCTGACGGAAAATTTTGTGATCGCCGTTGGAAAACTTAGAGCCTTCTATGCAATTCTTCCAAAATGGGAATATCGAATAAAGTTTTTAATTTGTGAAACGAGTCGAGATCGGTCGAGAAACCTTACGAAATAACATTCTTATGCGCATTATCGTATGAGCACACCTCATTCTCGTTTTGGTCAGACTTTTATGCGAATCCCCAAATGTGGGATTTTTTCGCAGACTTTGTTCCCGTTATGCCAGTACTGTGTTGCATATGAGTAAGTTACTGTGCTAGAGGACAGTATTTATCATAAATGAAATGTTTACACGTTCATTGCACGTGGAGAACGAAGGTTTTTTTATGATTTAAGGACGAATTAGAGCTTCACGACACCGAGAAAAGCGCAAGATGTCAGCGAGAGAGCGAAGTGCGGTGTCGCCTGCATCAGCAAGCAGTGACCAGACGAAAGAGTCTACGAAAGAAAGTGAAGAGAGGATGAAAGAGAAAGAAAAAGATAGGGAAAAGGAAGGAATGGACAAGAAGGAAAAGGAGAGGAAAGTGGTAGAGGAAAACTACCTTCCTGCTACAGTGTTGGTTTTTATGTCTTATTTGAAATTTACAACATTCAGGAACTTATTATAAGGGGGTGCAAAAATTGAAGATTCGTTAAATTTGATGATTTTTCTTTCGGCCTTGAGCATCGCAGCACTTCGCGATCAGATGAGAGGAACGTCGGGACGGTTCTCTAACAAAAGTTAAATTTACAGTGCTGAAGTCGGGATTTTCGTACAATAGTGTGAAATTTTTAAAATGTTTGGGGGGTGGTGGTAAACCTGGAAAGGGTCAGGTTGTGGGAAGGACGAAGAGGATGAGCTGACGGGTCGAGAAATTTTCGACGCTATTTGAATTTCTGGGAAGTAGAGAATCCTATTTAATTAGCGCTCTAGAAGCGTTTATCTTAAAAGAGATATTTGTTGATATTTGTTGATATTTAAAAGAGATATTTATTTTACCTTTGTTTGATGAATGGCTTGCAAATTCGTTATAGGCGGTTCATCGTAAGAGCTGAAGTCTGCCATTTTAATGAAATTTGTTGGGACTGCAGCTGCTACGTTCAAAGCGGAAATTTTGCGCAAAGATAGATTTTAGACTTTGTCGAGGTAGCGTTTAAAGGTCCGATGTTTTTTCACTTGTGGATAACATAGACGCGGAATGGGCATTTGTGATCGTTCGAAAACCGCTGTCGATTCGAAAAATGGCGGCTGCAGCTGTACCGTAGAGATACCTAATGTGTACCTAACATGAGATCAAGGCAGGCCTTTGAGGCCAGGGGAAGGGGGGGAGGGGGAGTTCAGAGATAGAGATTGCGAGATGGAAGCTGCAGATGGCTCATTCTACTTTTATGTGTACTGTGGGACGGTTTAGAGTGTAGCAGATAGAAAGAGAACATCCGCTGTTGTAAAGTTCTCTTATGCCTTCTGAAGGGGCAAGGCCCTGTACGAAAAGTTTGTGTTGAGCACATGTGTGCGTGGTTGCCCTGTTGTGACAACAGTCTAATACGAATGCCTTACTTATGCTGAAATGTGTAATGGGGAGTGAAATTTGCATTCCAGGTTTACGCGTTTCTATATGGGTCAAAAAGTGAAAGCTCATCACCATGGTCAGTGGTACGATGCGCGTGTTATCACCGTAAAGCAGCCGTCTGTCGCCGATCTTATTGCAACACTAGCCGAATTCGAAAAAAAGTAACTATAGCCTCGTAAATGAATTATAATTTTACAGAGTAAATATAACGCTGTCTTTATATGAGCTCCCCACCTCCTCTTCCATCTCCCCTTCCCTCCCTTCCTCCTCATTCCTCATCCTTTTCCCTTTTTCTTCTTTCACATCTTAGCGACAGAGTCGGATGATTCGTGAAACAAAAGGAAAAGATAATGTTAGAATGCAGCCGACGTGGTACAACGCGTCGAGAGTGGAATAAATCCGAAATGAAAATTTTTTGGAAGACAAATGGTATGTAATCTCTGAGGCAGAGGCATTACTTGAGAAAGCGACACGAAAAGCATGAAAAGTGAAAGTCTTTTGAGAAAAATACCAAAATCAAAAGGAAAGAGGTGGGGGAGGAGGATAACAGAGGAGTCACGAAGAAATAGTACGAATTTTCGCCGTCGATGTTTTTACGTCCATTTCGGTCAGAAACGATGACTTCTTTATTGAATATTTTGTTTCGCTTTGTTAAAGCAACAGAGGTCTTCAAGGAAAGCGGTAGCTTCATTCTGTCCTCTACTTCCTCCCACCCATCCCTTTCCCTCATTTTCCTTATACCCTCCAGTATTTTTAAAGAAATCTGGAAAAAAAAACAACAATCGAGGTGTTTCATCACTAGTTATGTGAAAATTTTCTTAAAGGCATGCTGAAGAGATCGAAAATGGTGCGGAGCTGGAGATGAGGCAAGAGGGAGGCGAACTAAGGCAGTCCGCATCTTCGTGGCTCAACGACCAACTCGAGGCACACCTGAAGGAGATGCGTTGTTTCGTCCATTACCTTGGATGGAACGCTAGATACGATGTTTGGGCAGAACCCGCAAAGATAAAAACACTTGAAAAAGTATGGCATTCCTAAACTTTTTCCTATAAGGAACGACAATAAAACTGTCGCTGTATTTCTGAGAAGAAATTTGCGGCTTAATGGACAACTAGCGATGGCCTTTTTCACTTTGCGCTATATCATATTTAGCAGGCATGTTTTGATTGCCTGGAGAAAAAAATTTCCTTTTATCATCATAACGAAGTGCACTGCGATTGTGTTCAGAATTTTAAGGCTAGCCGCTATCTGAATTGTTAAGATCGGTCTTTTCAAGGCCGAGTGCTATCGAACTGTTTTTTGATCTTTATTAGACGCGATGTTTTTTCCATCTTCATTTTAATATTCATTCACTTCTGTAACGTAGCTTTCAAATTACAAAGCATTTATGGAATAACGTGCTTACGCTCTTTTCCTGCCTACCCCTCCCACCGAAACATCCATGTTCTGCTTGTTGTAATTCTTCCAAAAGTTGGTATCTATAAAAAGTATTGCTAAAACATTCCGTATTTGTCTTGTCTCTCGTTCTTCTGAATGGAGTGAAGGAGGGGCTGTGCAGTATTCTGAGTGAGACGTTATTTTCAGGATCAGCACACCTCTGAGAAGGCTTTTCTATCATTCGTGCCAGACAAGGTAGGCGCTGCTACATTAGACGCTGCATTCGCTTGGAGGTCAAGTGCTGTTGACTCAACGATCACGGCCGATGCCCTCACTTGTGGAGATGTTCTTGGATTTGGCAGCTTTAGGTTGCTCAATAGACCCCAGTTTCATTTATATTCATTTATCTTTTCGATATAATTCGCTTTTGAGGTCATCGTGGGGAAGCAGTTCGCTTGACCTTTCATGGCATCTTCACCGAATCTTTCTCCAACAAGGTTTCTTCCCACTTCAGAGGCGAAAATATCATGTTCACAGAGCTTACTGATTTGAACATTTCTTTAACCGTCAGCCTATTATAATCTTACCAAGGGATCAATGACAGTATGACAGATGGGAAAGGACAGAGGGAGCGGATCAAAGCATTTCAGATCAAAGCGGATCAAAGGGAGCGTTTTTCGAAAAGGAATAAAAGCTTTTTGATTGTTTCACTTTTTTTTTCAGAAAATTATTTCACATTGAACAACTTTTTTTTATTGGATTCTCGATTGCCGGCACGAGCTTGGATGTTTCGTGTTTTTAATTTTGAGAGTAATTTCTACACAAAACATTTCCAATTGCGCAGAGTTTCATTCTTCCACAAATAGTTCTAGGCCACGACGTATTTCGATATCGCATTATGAGCATCATTTGACCGCTACGAGTGTCGTTGAAGGGTCCTCTTCGTCGCACACCACCACGTCGTCATCTGGAGGTGTTCTTGCGATGCCTCGTGCAAGTACGGAATCGCGTGGATCGGCCACTTTCGAAAAGCGTTCCTCAAAAAAACTTGCACGTTTTTCATTTCTTCTTAAAATCTATATTTTAAAAGTACGTTTAGCAAATTTTTATATTGGATACATTGCTCTATTGCCGTTTTTCATATAGGAATTCCGTTCCAAAATTTGAAAGCCCGTAAATATCAATTTTTCGATCCAAAAATGTGCACTGCTTGTTGCAGTTGCAGAGCTGTTTCATGTTGCAGAGCTCTCGAATAAAATTTCTTTTCTTTCGCGCATTTACAGTCTTCTGCGACTTTGAACTTTCTCTTCCCTTTGTTAGGACTCTAGAGTTAAGCAGATTTTGTTTGCAGCAGCGTATGCCTTCTTTGTGCGGTTCGTCGGTTCAGTCGCCTTCATCATTATCTACAATGAGCGCACCATCTGCTCTAACATGTAGTGGAGTTAACCTTTTATCTGGTTCAAAGAACGAAGATACTCCACTTGCGGTACCGACTTCAACTAGGACTGCTACTTCGGTTGTACCTCCGCCCACCACACTAACGCTGCGAACCGATACTATTCCTATTTCTCATACAATGCCAATCGTCATGCTAACGGTAAACTTGTCGACGTATCCTTTACGACCAATAACATTATTAATGCACTGTTTTATAGCCTAGGGTTCAGAGCGTTCAGACGAAATTATCTATTAAAGGGGATTTTTTTGAAAATCATCGTTTATAAAAGATTCCATCTTCGGCAGTAGTGTGTTTTGCAACAGTTGAAAGATATGAAGAACAGGGTTAGGTTGATGGCGTCAGTAACACTGCAGTGCTTTCTTCCTGAAATGACGCAGCTACACTATAGCTTCTAGGATTCCTGAAATGAAACGAATCTGCCATAGCTTCAAGGATGTTTTTTATGCTAGAAGTGATTGTGGATATGGGGAGGGGGTGATTAGAGCTGGTTCACAGCATAAGGATAGTGAACAGCGCTTGGAAAACGGGTACTAGTGAATGATGTGATGCATATTCGTATACTTTTGTAAATTTGCATTTGCAAAACGCATTATGACAACGTTGTGTCTGTGCGCATGTTAACGTATTATTAGGATTGGTCAAGGCCTGCCGGTATAACTAGTAGTCTCGTTTTTTTTTTGTTCTGCTTGTGGTCCCATTTTTTGAATCAGAAACCCTCAAACGTACGGTTTTGTGCTGCGGCACGCTTTCACTGAATCGGGAATCTCGATGCATGATTAAACGCATTAGATGATTTTAAGGATGTGATATGGCGGTGACTTAGTTTTTGGAGATGTACTACAGAGAGAGCTCGATTTGGTGAGAGAAGTGGGAGATGACAAAAGATAACGTTGTCGTATCGGGATAAGTGAACTTTAAAAGTCTTACTTTTGTCGTTTGTGCGTATATAGTAAGCAAAACCGCCTAGAAGGTTTATTGTACGCTGGCTTCGGGTTCTTCTGATTTTCTGAATAGAAACTCATAATCGCCGTTTTCACGTTTCACCAGAAATATAAAGCTCAGTACGAGCTGGGATCCGAATTTTGCGCTAGCAGCATCGATTTTCCAGACGCAGGGCGCAAGCGGCGAGCATGCAAGCATGGTACATGCGCTCGTAACGGACCTCTCCGCTCAACAGTTACCTCCCATTATTGAGGTACAACCAAGTGTACCGGTTTCGGTGCTGTCCTTCAAAAGCGTTGCTTCGACGCAGTCCTCAAATAACCCGTCAGCGGTCATTTTTACCCCCTCGAAAACAATTCCCCAGGCCACGAGATCTGAAACGGCACCGAGCGAGAGTCTCTCTGCAAAGCAAGAGGAGCTGGCTGAAAATGCAACAACAAAGGCGAAGAAACTGGTCGAAGTTGGTTATTTGTTGTTGTTGTTGTTTGTTTGTTTTTTCTTGTTTGACTGATGCCTCGCATTCGTTTTAGTTAATTTTTTCTTTTTTTTTCTCGTGATAGACACGAAAGTGCCTCTGTTGCCCTTCGTGGATTCGACTTGAGATTACACAGTAAGTAGACGTTTTTATCACCACATTATCTCGAGTAAATCCTCTGGTAGTACAGTGTCCTTTTCAAGGATGGATCAGCTGTGGAGTTTGAGTGTTGCTTCGCGCATCCGTCATGAATGCACATATCTACAACAGATGTACTTTGGTTGATAGCCAGCGTAGCTTTTTTAGTTTAGCTATAGACTTTAATTTTAAGCTCATCACTTGTACTGAAATGTTGATTTCCGGTTGTTTTTTTAATATTAAGAAGTATATGTTTAGAAGGAGGGCGAAATTTCCAGTTCTTTCGCTCTAATCGTATTGATTTTCACAGGCGGATAGAAATGAAGTACCAAAAGTGACGAAAAGAAGGCGCGCTGTTTCCGAAGCCGGAGTTCACGAGGAGCAGAGCGTCACTTGTGATTATTCGTTTATCAACAAAAATCTATCGCTTCCAGCTGTGGTGTCCGTGCCTTCTATGGAAACGTCTTCTGACGCCTTACCTTCAGGTAGTTTATAAAGCTTTTGGAAGCTAAGCGGTTCATAATGAGCCTGGCGTTGTGGAGCAGCCAGCATGTATTTTTTCATGCCCTTGAGATCGCATGTTTCAGTATAACGATGAAAGGGAGCTGGATCAGAGAGGGCGAGAAGAAGGGAGGGGAAAAGAGGTTTCACATGGACCGAAAAGAAAACTGAATTCAAGAGGGAACAGGAATTAAGATTTCACAGCATATTCAGGACAGCTAATTTTGAGGGGAGAGAGGTGAACGAGAGAAGGGAGGGAGCTTGCGCTTTCTGTTAGCACAGGCCGCTTCTTTCTCAGAGGAGGGACGAAATTTCACCGGGGAGGAGGGGGGGAAGACATTGTATTGAAGGGGGTTCTGGAATTCGGAGGGATCACGGTGTGTGTGGGCGAAAAAATTCACATATTTGTGGATATTAACGGCGTGCTGGGGTGTGCGATTTATGCTGCAGGCTGCAGCTTAAACATTGCCTTGGTTCTATTCAGTCTGCATAAATCGTAACTTTTGCGTTCCATCATCACCACTGTTGCATTGGTCGAGTGTTGAGGCGAGGCGAAGCGGATGAAGAAGACGTTTATTGACGAAAGGTACAGCAAAGTAGAAGATCAGAATTGAACAAGACAGTAAACTCCGAGAATATTGTCCACCCGCTAGACAAGCACGCTCAGATGCAGTTTTCACCGTCTCAAGGATCGATTGCACTGAATATCGAGGCTTCGCGGTCGTTACAGTGGACGACCAAGCAATCAATTTCCAGGTGGATACCGCATCAGTTGTGACGATCGTGCAAGGCAGCTTGGCAGCTCATCGGAAGTCCAGTTCTTCAGCCATCGTCACTTACCGCTCACAATGCATCAGGAGATTAGATCAAGATCCTTGGAGAACGCGCATGCACCTACAGCTTCCACAACGCCTCAGCTGGAAAAGTGTTCTACGTAGTCAACACCCACAGCAACATACTCGACGCCGAATGGATCTCAAAAATGGTGCTGTGTGCAATCATGGACTCTCTTCCAAGCAAGGATCCAGGCAGGCCGACAGCAGTAAGCGTCAGTAGCGTTATGCCGACGAACAGTAGTGTCATGCAAAGTCTACGGCTCCGCCAACCGCAAGTCTTCAGCTCAGGCCTCGGACATTACAAGCTGGCAGAAGCGAGTCTGCAACTCAAGTGGGATGCTAAGCCGATTTTCCGTTCTAAGCGACCTGTGCAGTATGCAGCTTTGGCAGCCGTTGACGAGGAGCTGGACCGATTAGAAATAGGCGGCGTCATTTCGAAGGTGAACTGTTCAAGTTGAGTAGCACCAGTTGTAATCGTAAAGAGGTCGAACGAATCCTTATGGATCTTTGGATTTTCCAACGGGGCTCAGTGGCGCCATCGGTCTTCATCAGTATCCTCTGCATCTCCCTGAAGATATTTTCGCGACGCTTAACGGTGGTCGTTGCTTCTCGCACATCATCTTTGCAGACGCATGCCTTCAAGGAGAAACATAACAGTAGCTCTTCAAAGAATTACTCTACTTGCGTTTTTAAAAAGTACTTTGGCACAATTCGGCTTTAAAATATGTTTGTTCGTCCTGCAAAACGTACTCAGATGGTGATTTAAGATAATATATGATGATTTTACAAAGACAGAATATGGTAAACTTTTCCGGCTTGATTCTGCTGATTGAGTGGGAAGCAAAAGACAGTGGTTTGGAATCCATCTTTTGAGTAATGCATGTACTCAACACGATATGCGGTTACAGGAAGGTAAAAGTTATTTGAGCATCGAATCGAGGAATCGACGGTCGACAAATGAAACTTTATTAAGACTCGAGCATAGGGCGTGGAAATTGTTAGCTTCCACAATAGCAGTTATTTTTTTCTGTATTGGGTTTTGATGGGTTTTATACAGAACGTTTATAATGGTTGCTTCTTTTAGACGGAGTTGTGGAGCATGTATATAAACAGGTCGCGGTGAGTTCATTCGAAAGCGCCTCCTTCTCGGTGGTTACTAGGCGGCCGTTACCGTCCACGCCTAGTACTACAGGTTCGAATACAGAAGAAGTGCTGCCTATCGCTCCGGTTTGTATTTCGCCTACGTATGATTATGCGCCCTCATGCCCTTTTAATATATCAGTGATAGCTGATAGCTATAAATGCCCTTGTTGCTACTGTACTGTGTTAAGTTACCACCTGCACATAAAAGCGGTGAGGGAAGGGGGTGCCAGAAAGATAGAAACCGATAGCCGCAAGCAGCCGCCGAATTTGCGGATCATGGTCGCAGATTGGTCTAGGAAATTTTTTAAATAGATTGTGAGAATGAGAGAAAGAAGAGACAAAAAGGAGAGTATCCGAATAGAAAATAAGCTCGCATTTTGATGTAATTGTTGAGATGGCAGCCAAATGGGAAGTGGTAAGTAGAAATGGCAGCGAACTGGCAAGTATATTTGGAGTTCTATATGAGGGTTACACATGTCGCACTTGAGAGATGGTGTGTGAAAGGTGAAAAGAACAGAAGCCGATATTCATTTTGTTCCAGAATGAGGATTTTGTGATTCATCATAAATGAATGTTCTGTTCCCATATGAGTGGTTGGTTTTTTGCTCAAAAATGATTTGTTCAACTGCTTGGTCTAATTTGGCGCATATTAATTCGATTTAATTGCATGCAAACATGCAGATAGTAATCGTTACAATTAGATAGTAGTAGCAACGAAATTGCTCTTAATCGTTACAGTTGGATAGTACTAGCGGCGAAGTTGCTTTATCTTAGACTTTACGGAAGCTGATCAATTTTTTTTCTAAGCTGACATCCCTAAATGTAATAGGCAAATCCGACGGTGTGCACATTTATGTTATTTCTTCAAAAGAAATAAACCTGTTCGAATTATGGGTGATCCTGCTATCTCCCCTCTCCTTTTCTCCTTCCTTGTCTCCACCTATGATTGAAGGACGGTAGTTGTGATTGCAGGCGAATTCCAAGCCGCAGTGATGATTCACTTGAATAAGAAAGCCGATAAAGCCGATAAAGCTGACCTTGCGGTCCGAGCGTTGTCGAATATTGGAAATTGACTAGTAATTCTGCCATGCCTTTGTTATGTGAATAAATATGGCGCAGTGATTAGTGGTGCGGTACTTAAAAGTTTAGAAATTTTGGAGTTGGAGTGGTGGAAGGAGGCCGATTGGCACAGTTATATTGTCTTGGTCAGTGTGATTAAGTTTTCGATTATCATCAGAAAACTTAAAGGAAATAATGGCTCGTCCAGTGGAGATCAAACTCGAAGAGGAGGCATTGACATCAGCTCCAACTAAATTCGTAGAGACTTCGATGAGCGCACTCGCCATTGAACGAGAAGAAGAAACTCCCACTGAGAAACAGTTTTCAGTGCAGCACACGTCGCATTCTCGTATGTCTTCGATCAGTTATTGTGCCATATTTCCTTGAAGCGTTGTGCAGTTTTACAAAGGTTGATGCGAAGAGCTTGATGAAGCATTGCTCTTCTGTAAATTTTCAACCGCAGGGTGAACGGATCGTGAAATTTGTACATTTCTTACGAGAATATATCTCCAAGAGTATAAGCCAGCTAGAGCATTAAACACTGAGTGCTGAACAGCAAATGGTTTCCAAATTGCTGCCGGATGTTGCCATTTGTGGCGGTTACTGCAAAGTTTCCTGCCGAGGTGGCGATCTTAGGGGAATGTTGCAAGTGGTTCTCCTCAGGTACGTTTAACTTCGGCAGCGAACCACAACAAATTCTCAAGCCGTTAAAAGTAGGATTGTATTGCTTGATGTATAGCCGAGCTTCCCGAATTGTCTGTGCGTTTATTGTTATCCACTCTATCTCATGTTTTCGAGCTTTTAATTTCGACAACCTTCTTGAGCTCCCATTTTACAAATAAGAAAATCCGGAATAAAAATTTCGGCTTCTATTTAGTTATGGTCATTTCTGAAAGAAGTTTAAGCGAGTTCATCCGAATTTTGAGCTGTTGTGATTTTCAGCTACCAGTGAAGCACTGAAAGATAAGATGACGCCATCGTATACAGAGAGTGTTACAAACGAATCGGAAATAACGGGTAGTGAAACGCCCGCTAGAGATGTAGAAGAAGAAGGTTTGTTTATGCAGTATATTCGTATCAGCTGCTCATAATAGTAATAGGTAGTTCCTATAGGACATTGATGGGCAATCACTTTTAATGATATGCTGCCGTCGTTTAGATGAGCGTACGATGCCCAAAGTCGGGTACTTTTCTTCGCTCGAGGCCTAATTTTTCGTTCATCTTTTTCTATTTGTGCGCTTTAATTTTTTTCTTCTTTTTGAATTTCTGTTTGCTTTTTCTGATAGAGCTAGGCGGAAAGGATCAGTTCATGAACAAACGGATTCATTAAAATGCAGTTTAGAAGAGCGCTTTGCAGCTTCAGCAAATAATTTCCACATTTTATGTTGCATTAATGCGCGTTGGTGAGCAGCGTTATGATACTATAAAGGTCTGTTACATTTAAAGTTTTTTCCATATTTTTTATTTTTATTGAATCTTCCTTGTATCCTTTTAGTAAATATTCATTGTATACTATTGTTATTCTTTAATCTTTGTAAACAGGCATTTATTGCGATAACACAATCTATGGATGACTTCAAGAATCATGTCTGTAGGCTCGTTCATCAGCACCGACTTGTTAGAATTGATATCGAACAGTAGTATAATTTGGGAAGTAAAATGTATTTTCAAATTTCCAAGACTTCTAGCTTTTTACTTGGCACTTTGCTGTCGTCACTAAACAGCTTCTGAAACTGGTGTTAGCTTGTTTATGCATTCAGCTTTAACTGGAATGAACTGCCTTGGCAGCGTGGTTGGGCTTACGAGTAACGTAATGAGCCGATGTGTTTCAGAGCAGCGAGAAAAGGAGTTGAAACTGAAGGAAGACACTATCTCACGTACCTTTTTCGTACTCGTTTCTACAAGTCCTTTTTATGTAATCGTTGCTGTCCTCGTACCATCAACTAACTTGAGAAGACTTTTAAGGTGGTATACGACGGTCCATGTACAAATTATATCTCATTTGTCGCTACTCGTCCTCACCCCGCCCCCCCCCCAAGTTCCCATCTCAAACAATTAGAATAAGTACCCCTCCCACCCACTCCCCTGGACCTTGTCGTTATGTTTAGTCCTCCGCATGGATGTGCCATCTCATAAAAGATGTCAAATTCGGTTTGGTCATAACGGCGTACATAGGTAATACGTAGGTAACATTTGCGAGCATCACGCATTTCGGCGATTAGTCGACAAAAGAACGCAGTAACCATTTCGAAAGGAAGGTCCTAGCGGGACGCGGTAGAAGAATGAGGGCCCATTTAGTATAATAGAATAACAATAAGAACAAACAGAATTCAGGGTGGAATGAAAGAAAATGGCAAACAATCATCGAAATCGGTTATCGAATTGTTATGAGCAGAGTACCGCAAATATGGACGATGCTATGCACTCTTCTTGCTCTCGTTGAGGGCATCAACAAATCGCTTCTTGTTTACTATTCCACGATAAATTCTTTGGTGCCTAAAATAAGCTGGCATCGATGGAGGGAAATCCGATGAACGGAACAACCTGAGAACATTAAGGCGTGAATAATATGTTAATGACGCTGAGGCGCGACGAATCGAGAAGTGTGTGGGAGAGACGAGGTGGTCGTGAGCGCGCTCTGAGATATATGCATTCTGTTTTTGACTTGCTGTAACACAACTCAAGAGAGAACAGCGGGTGTACTACGATGTTCTATTTGTCTCTTAAAATTTGATTCAGTGGAGAGCATGAGGAAGTTTTTTCGGCGGAGAGCAATGGAGAGAACTGTACCACTGAGGAGAGAGGGGACTGAATTCGGGAATTCTCGGCATATAGCGAACCAAATTTCCGTCAGTATTGTTAGAAGGTCACTCCACTAGTTTTATTCACGTTTTTGGTATAGTTGACTCGCAGAAGTCATCTTTCAGCATCATCTCTGCCCGGAAACGATTTGATCATCGGATATGAAATTTGTTAATGTGTCGCCCCCTACTGCTCTTCATAAGGACCGATATCCAGACAAGCTACCCCACTACGGCGACGTTGCCCAGCGGCTTCATAAGCAATCATGCATTATTTTTAATTGAGACGATGATGCATGTCACAAAAAGATCCGTCATTAATTTAGGCATGTCAGAAAAAGATCCGCCTCAAACCGACGACCAACGACAGCAACTTTCCGGGAACTCGCTGTGTGAGTTCCGCTTGCACAAAAAAATGTTTATTTTTATGCAACCTGGGTTCGCTAAGATGTCTATACCAAACCGCTGTCATCAGTCGATTTGGGAATCTTCTTTTCTTCTTTTGCCACACATCGTGTTGAATGAAATGTTCACTAAATGAAATGAGAGGGATGAGACTAAGAACAGTGGGTATCCACTTACTTATGACGACATATGGCGATCACCATAAGAGCAACTTCTCCGAAGACGGCTCCCCAAAGAAGCGCAACCAATCACTCTATACCTTTGTACTCTGCAATGGTCACCATTATTATGCAACTCGCATTCTAATGAGCCCATCCCACTGTGTCAACCTTAAGGAGAGCTCATTCGAGCAACCCTGTCCAATGTTATCAGAAACAACTACAAAATATGTTAAATCCGGCCTATCGTATGCGGCTTGGTCGTGACAACATTGTACTGCTTGGTTTCATATGAGCAGCGAGCGATCTTTGGCCAAGAGGAGAGCTTACCATGTAGCGGTTTTGTCGGAGATGAAAAAGTCGGGGAGCGCCACTCTTTGAAAGAGGGGACTCTCGGGGAGTTGGAAAGCGATTTGATCGAAGAGGAACGGAAAGTCGGAAAATCATACGAAAGGACGAGTTCACAAGGCAGAGATCGAAATGGCGACTAATCGGGGAATAACTTCGCTGGGAATAATTGGGCTGGGGAACAAAGAGTAATTTCGGCGAAAAAGTGGAAGAGCGAACCGTCGAGAGAACTGGTAAGGGGGCGCGGTAGAGTCGATGGAATGTAGAGATACCGTTGCGGAGCATTTTGGCCTTAAGTTCCTATCTAAAATGTCGAGGAATCCTTCTCATAGTTTCCGACGAAGGCCCCGTCGGAAAGAGAGCCCTTACAGAAGGGTAGTTCTTTTCATATCCATTCTTTAGTTACCGGTTCATCTTTTCTGTCCTCCTGGGCTCCAATTATTTTTAAATCCACGATTGTTATGTATAAAGAAACGCGTTTTCTCAGTGATGTTTTATGGCCATAGAGACATTCGCCATCAGAAACTTTTGCCACGAGAGCGTTTACGTTCGTATATACTCATTAGAACGCGTTTCCTCAAATGCTTCAATGTCCTCTTATTAAAAGGAATCCTGCACTGATTAGGCTATTTTCTGCATTGACATTTTCGAATTCTTTTGAAGAGCAGAATGAATAATTGAAGTTTTGATAGGAGCTCATTGGTTTTATATCGCATCCAGTTCGTTTTCCTTATTAACTTCCGCATTTCTACTGTCTCTATGGACATGTAACTTGATTATATATATATATACAATACCAAAACCAATTCGGTATATCAAAACAATAGAACGGTTTGCGTAATATATTGCAAGAAACGATATCATTACTTTCACGGCAGTCGAACCCTCTCGTCTTATATGGACAACGGCAAACGTAACGAGGCACACCGGTTCCATCATCGACTGTCATACACTTCCCAACGTTGTTGCACATTAACTCATCGCATTTTGCATATTCTGCTGAGAATTATTATACTCTCTGAGCAAGCGCAATAGTGCTATTACAGAAACGCCCTCGAAAGTGTCGTCAGCTACGACTTTTTTGGTGCGGAGTCTAAACAATGAGACGGAAGGCATAGGGTGCTGATGCTTAAACAAAGGATGATTTTTTGAGCAAAATTGGAGAATTTAAAATCAGGCAAGCAGCTAAGCATAAACAAAAACGTCTTTGGCTTAATCGTGCTTGTAACGCAGCACAGCAATCGCATTAGTCCGCTCAAAGACACGTTTGTTTTTTCCTCTTCTTTTTTCTGTTGAAACTCTTTTCTTTGTTGAGGAAACGATAAAACGTCTTGAAAAAAACTTCAAAAAACATTTTGAGATTTTTGCACTCGTTATTTGTAGGTGACAGTGACCATCGAAAATATATGCATAAATGCGTGAAAGCAGTCGATTTCGAAACTGAGAGCATCAAAACATTCTGCATCCCGTCTACTGACGAATGCAGTGCAAAACGTTTGTTAGTAGGAGCAGTCATCAAAAAAAAAGAAAACGAAATACTGCCTAAAGAAGCATTCAGGGTCTATAGAGCTCAATGGTTCATAATGAAGACACAGTGAGGAGGACGAATGGTGTTCGAGGGAACCGAAGAAATTTGAGGCAAGCCAATATTGAGAGTATTTTTTGCAGCCTATGCTAAATGGTGTTTATATAATGCAGATTCATTGTATTCCATATCATTCTTGAGGTAAGGTAAGCTAATGCTGATTTTCTGAAGGAAAGAAGGGTTTACTTGAAGGGAAGACTTGTTATTTGAGAGCAAGGCTACGTCATGGAAGGTTTATCCGGAATAGTTCAATAACTGTGGTTATGCAACTGATTAAAATCAAAAGGATATTCGATCACTAGCCTAATGTCTTTCTCAAAGTCCATCTATTAAGGCAGTGTAGAGCGAGATATGTGGAAAAGTTTCAGCAGCATTTATGGACCGCTTTAAGTGACGTAGTTGCGGGCAAAGCCGTTATGCTTAAGTAATTCGCGTTAAGCATGTTAACGTCCTATGCCATTTACGAGGCGAATTTCGATTATTCATAAACAATGACTAATATTTTTCTTTTGGTACCGACATTTGCTTGCACTGTATCATACAGAGCATCCTGAAAGTGGGATTGCTTGTCGATGAAGCAATCAATAACTTTCTTTCTGCATATCAGTTATCGGATTACTTGACTGTCTTCTACGAGCTCAATGATGCTTGATTGATATCCGCTTTTATAAGCAGGTGAAAGTGCATAAACTATTGCGTACTGATTTTATAGCAGTATATTCTGTGCCCGTCTCCGCAGTAGAACCTTTGATTATTCATCGCATATGCGACATGGAGGAGGCCGTCCTCAGTGAAGTAGCGATGCCTGAAGAATTGCAGCTAAAACTTGTGATTGTGGTTATAAGACTGAAGGATAAGTAAGGCTCAACATGGAGGAGGGGTGGGGGAGGAAGAAAGGAGAGGGGCATCGATCCGAAAGAAACATAAATAATAAACTTTATTGCTCAACTAGCTTGCCTCGTTCCACTTTTAAGAAGTGGTTTTAACCCATCTGGTTTCAAATAGACTGAAGACGTAAGCCCGATTTAAAAAAAACCGTCAGAATTTATTCTTCTTTCCACTCAAACACGCAACCAGTGAGCTGTGCGAACCATTTCGGTTATGATAGGCTTAGCGTATAGAAGTTCGAGAATACACTCAAACAGACTGCTTCAATTACGGCATAAAGGGGCAAGAAATGCAGAATAATACAAAGGTGAGCAAACAATATTGGTACTCAACAAAATAACCTTTCCGCTTAACTAATTCCATTCGAAAATACTAAATAGAAATTACCACAAAGCTCCAAAATGCGGTCATCTATTCCTCTGTTTACGTAATCCATCTCGACTATGCATACCGTTTAGGAAATGCCGAAATTTATAAGCGAATCCTTTACATAAGGCACGACTTACTTGCGGAGATGTGATCACACCCAAAGGCTATTCGAATATGCTCAAATTTGTAAAACTCTAGGTAGAATGAAAATAATTGAATCTGTCACTCACAGTGCGATTGTTGTCAACTACAAGTGCACTTTAGAAAACACCTGCATAGATGCATTACATGTAACAGATGCGCTTTAGGATTGCCACAAAGCACAAATACAGTCTGCTTAAGGGCGCCCTCAAAAGTTTATATGCTTTTTAAGCATTACCTTCCTCCTCACTAGTCGTTTGTGCCATCACTCACATGCGGTGTACGCGTCGACAGGAGCCAAGTTATGGCAGTAAACCAGGTGGATAAAGGTATTAACGTTAACGAATAATCAACATGCACGAATAAGAAGTGACTAGCACTGTCTGAACCCAGCGTCATTCACTTGCACGGATCACGTGCATTGTCTCATCTGCCGACAAAAATATTTGCTTATCTTTTTCGAGAATTCAACACAACTTAGTAAGTGCGTGCTTACATATCTTTATTGAGGCCATCCGGAACCTTCCACCTTGCGTTCAGACTGATCGGACAACTTAAGACAAATGGGTGGCCAGCACGAATAAATTTTCTTTCGCAGTCTGTTGCTCCATCGGCGACCGGTTGAGGATATGGCTGTGATGACTGGTCGATGAATGCGTCGGTCATAAACGAGCTAGTCGCCGACTCTCTATTTCTGGTCGATTGATTTTCGTGTTCCATTCGTGAGCACAGTGCAATATTCATGCTAAAATTGATCGATGACGGTTAGGTTCGTTGGCAGTTGAAAACGCAAACCAAGAACGGGTGACGAACAAGGGTCGATTGATATATTTTCAAGTGACCCGCAAAAAACTTAACAACCACTTGAGAGACTTTCCGTGATATCGTTTACGTACAACATGAAGAGAATTGATCCCAATAAACTGTCTTGTAGAACGCCACACTGATAACTTTATGGCGAGATGAAAAAGAGTCACCTTCCCTTATTCTGAAGGAACGGTTTAGGAGGAAGCACTGTGGCCACTTCAGTAGAGCGAGCCCGAAACATGATAATCACCTAATTTGTATACAAGTTTCCTGTGATATACAACGTCAAAAACGTTTGCTTAGGCGATGTATACTTTGTCAGTCTGCACTTTCTGAGTAAGTGCAGTAATCCAGCCACTTATAGATGAAATCAGTTGGGTAAAGTTAGATCGACATGGCAAAAAACCATATTGTTGCAGGGCTAATCAGTTTACACGTTCTAATACACGATAGTATTCTTCACAATAATAACCCTGCGCACAGGAGATGCCAAGCCTATTGGCCGATAGCTTTCTACTGACGAGGACGGCAACAGTGAATAACAATTGTTGTTTTTCAAGCCGAAGAAATTGCTCAACAAGAAATGCTCCTCTGGAAGGTCATTAAATTGATGGACTGAGATTGCTGCAGTCGTGCTTTTTATGAAATACAACGGAATGCCATATGGAGTTAGGAAATTGTTTTTGCTCAGTTTGGCTGTAGCCTTCGCCGCAGATTCAATGCTAATGTCTACCGTGCCTAGCCGACGTATTTGATCTGATAGGGAAATCGGGTAGAAGGCCATCATTTCGATGAAAGGCGTGAGAGAAGAAATCTGCGAGCATACTGCGTTTGGCTGAGTCGTCGACAACTACGCCCAGATCATTATGCTTGAGAACACTGATATCTTGTCGAATGTTCTATCTAGTGTTAACATATTTTTAAAACGATTTCTTGTTCCCACAACAAACGAGACGTTCACCTTGAATTTTGGCCACGTCTGCGCATTTGGCGTGCAGATCTTTTGCGCATTTCAAGAGCGCTTCTTGACCATCCCGCCTTTGCCGCTCAAGCCACAAGGAATGCTTTTTTTTTCCGCCGCTTTAGTGGAACAAATAAAAAGATCATCCAATTCACAAAATTTGTAAAACTGGCATACGTGTCACTGATATCCGAGCATTCCGAAAAATAATAAATCCAATCTTAGTTCATTAACATAGCACTCGCCTACGTTCAATCGCATTTCGATAGATGTGGGGTTATCGGATGGTATGTATGGCAGTGACTTCAAAGGATAGAATACTAGCATGGTCGCTCGTTGAAAATTTCGCACCAGCGTTTACATGGCTGACAGGGGAGACATCGTTCATGAGCAAAAGATCAAACATTTTCTCCCTTCGGGTGAGATCGCGAACCAGATTCTTTGGAGACTGCACTGCGTAAGGAACTACCGCCACATGCGAACTATGCAAACGCACACAACCGTTGGCGCGTGAACGGCAGCGAGTAAAGTCACCCACCTCTGATAATAGATCAAACAAAGATCCAGCTAACATATTTCAACAATTAGTTCTAAAAAATCCGCAGTTTCGGGAGGCAAACAATTAGACGACCTGCATACAATGATAAGGCGAAACTGAATCCAGCGAATAAATTCAGTAGTAAGTAGCTCGGAACGGGAAATGGAGTGCTTTATTGTCGATCAGAACGCTTTTGAGATGCTTTTGCGCTAGGTCACTACACCATCACCGCTGTCTTTTTTATGAAACAAACGATCGCATCGAAAGACACTGAAGGTTTGATAGAAAGAAAGCGATTCTAGGAAAAACCCATCAGTATGTCAAGATTAAGAAATCAGGATCAGATCCGAAGAAGAATTTAAAAGCAACGCTTCTAGGCCGGCCGGTTTGTTGACAATGCCAAAGGCATTGAAATATGTGCACTGCAAATGTGCAATAAAGTTTAGTGACTGATACAATCTGTTGACGAGAAAAACAAGCAAGCATAAGATTTTCAACACAACTTGCCCACATGTCGATGTGATATATTTCTACAACTTCTCGCATCACAGACAATGCGTTTGAATATACGATACGAGAAGTGGAAAGTTATGACTAGGCGTATTACACGAGTATTTCGTAGAGTATCACAACATTTGGTTCACCTGAGTGGACCGACCCACATGGACAGAAGAAATATCGTCGTCATTGTCGCCGCAACTTCAGAACTGCTTCGCGGCTGGATCGCGCAGTCCAGAAGCAACCACTTCAATAAAACAATCCGCCCTTCAAGTTGTGGCAGCAAATTAGATGCGATTTCTCATATGCAGAGAAAAGAAAGAGTACGCAAATTTTATGCGCCCTTATGCACAATTCGTAATCTTATGCAACTGTGCAAATTTTAAGGACTAATAATTTCTGTTGCTCATTCGGTTCGCCCTATGTTGGTTTGTGTGCCTTTTTTGCCTTTTTGAATGGTATTCATACGGCCTTCTTTTCCAACTTTACATATTCCAGTCCACACGAAAAAAATTGGTAAATTGGGCTTAAGGGTTGGATGGACGTGAACACGTTCTCCAGCTTCACTTACCAGACAAAAGTTACCTCGACTTTTCGACGGTCTACAACGTCTCTTGAAACTGACAAATCGATCTGAAACTTGAAAAGGGCGATCATTCGTATGACTGATTTTTGTAATATTAATATCAGCCGTTGCTAATTTGAAACCATGGCAAGAAGAAACAGACGCATTTGTTCACATGCGAACAGCATATGAATGAACATTCAGGACGGTCGCATTATAGGCTTTTGCAAATACGACATTGCAAAAACGTGTAGAAAATCTTATCGTTTGAAATTATTCAGTCAACGGTTTCCATTATTCTATAGTTAACCGATATCATTTCGTTTCGACTCACCTCGAAAATTGCATCATTAATCGCATAATTCGCTTTCGAGCTAATCATCAATGCGATCCTCACGCGATTTCAGCTGAATTTTTCATTCTCATCGAAGCAGGCAGATTTCATCGGACATATGATGTCTTTGCACTTTTGCTGGCGTTCAAATTAATTATTTTCAGTAAAAGATCCGATTTCTCATCGTTTTCGTTTGCTCTTTCAGCCATTAATTCACAGTCCTCTACAGACCATCTACAGAGCACAGTCTTATTTGGCAGTTTCGTAGACTTCCAGTTTGCAAAGCGCGCCAGAATTATGCTAGAATCCGAGCCATTTGCAAAGCTTTAATTATGAAATTTGTTAAACATAAACTAAAATCTTGGTTCAGCTCGTGCATGTAACTTCAAACTAACCAACAACTTAGAAAGAAATTAAATCCATCAGAGAGTGCAGGAAATTTACAAACATTCCATGCTCGGACAGACGGCATATTTAGCTCGTCCGGAGGCAGAACAAATGTAAAACACGCCACGCAACCGTGCGATAAGCGCTTCAGTAATGCAGTGATGGAAGCAGCCGCTTTAACAATTTATGCAATCGACGAATATTCAAATATTATCTGGTCCGGTCACTTTCACAAGCCCATATCATAGGGTCTTTTTTCCGTGGCTCAGTTAAAGGAGTATCATGCCAGCCGCAAAATGCACATTAATCCCCTTATTCCCCCTTTTAATGGAGTATAAATTTCGCTGGGCCGACGGCACGGAACTAGGTAAAGGGGATCAAGCTAAAATGTAGATTTATGTGACAAATTTCAGAGCTCTCACTTTAGTGGTTCCCCAGCTGAAACTACCAGACATACAGAAAGAAACATACAGACATATACACTCAAACGAGACTTTATCACAATACTTACTGGCCAGGCGCAGGTCTTTCAAAGCACATAAGACCGTTAATGATTTGTGAGTCTGATAAAATCTGAATTTTCATCATTCTCGGGGGAACTTACGAAACTGACATTTGTTAATTCGCCAGGGTGCATATCGTCCAAGTTCCCTGGCGCGTATTCCTACCAGTGCATCTAGAAGTGAATTCACTTACTGCGGCTTTAATTCTCTTCAAAACAAACATTTGCACCGGATCACACGCTTTGCTTGTCGGTCGCTGTCAAAAGCACTAAGACGCCCTATTCGTTGTACCTCCACCATTAAAAAAGCTCCCCGAAGTCCCTCGAAATTCTGACCTCTCCTCTGCAAATTTGCCCCCTGTCCCCGCAACGAGTGATTAAAAATTTAATGTTCCGGTAAAAGTCATTTCCAGCAGCGCATTTGCGAACAATTATTGGTGAAATTTTGCAATAATTTTGGCGCTTCTGAAACTTTCAATCTCCTCTAGACAATGAATTATGCAGGGAACGTTGGCCCCAAACTTTCGCCCAGGGCAATTTCTTAACGACGCCTGTAGGCCAAGACTGCAAAAAACCTTAAAAATTTTACACAATATTTTGAGTTCAGCCTTCTCGATTGTATTCTGAAAAAATCCGATAACGAAATGGTGTAGACCGGGGCTGATTGCTCTGACTTCAGGTGCCACACCACCAATTATGCATTTTGCTTGTTGGTAAAATAGATACCTCTTAGGATAATCTGCTCCATCAAATTTTTATCAAGTGTTTTTCCAACCAGTCGTCTCGCCGGTCCCATCGACCGCTCAACATTTCTTCTTTTTATGCATTTGGTTTTACAAATTATTACGGAAAACACATTTACCAACCATGCCTGTAGCAGCTGCGTGCACTTCTGACCATCTGTCAGTCCACCTGGTAGTTCCAGGACCGCGATCAACTAAGGAAATGAAATCTGTGAGATATAATTTACATCAAAACCTGACCTGTCCCCTACAACAATTTAGCGATCATCCATCTACTCTAATATAGTCATATATAATCAGAGGTGACAAAAAATTTGCATATGCAACGACATCTCCCAATCAGCTATCCCGCGAAAGCGGTATCAAAACGAATTTCTAGCAGGATTTGTTTGGCACGTCCATAGATTGAATCGTTGTCCGAATAGTTACGTTCGGTTACTCAAAACATTGGCAATCATAAAAAGCGCATTTGGGCTAGCCGTAGTGGTGCAATTTCTCATTCGATTTGTGCAATTGGTTACTTCTAAGGAAAATATATATTTTACTGAGATAAACGGATCATCACAACCAATCGAAGCAACGAAGCGTACAGGGTCGTACACCTAAAATAAAGTTACATCGAAACAACATAAACGAAGTTTTTCATTAGAGCGAATAGCTGCTTTTAGAGCATAAATATGTATTTCGAGCAACTGCAAGTGAACAATGTGCAATTCTATGAAGTGCATAATTTGTGAAGTTTGTAATACGCATCGTAACCGCTAACATTTTTTTGTTCATTCGCTATGCAAAATGAGACGTAACGATTATGATAGAGGCAGGATTTGAATACTTCGAAAACGTATCTCTCTCCGGCTAACGGCAATACACGTAACAAATGTTGAACTCAAAAAATAACCGAGTTCGTTACGTCTAGAGGACGAGGAATTGTTGCTGTGGCAACATATAAAATAGATGAAGCAAATGCAGTGATTATTGCATCCGTCTTTTTTACAGCTTTGATTAGTAACCAAAATATAAGCAGTGCAGTGAATAAATGTAATAAACGTTTACATGGAAAAGCTCGACTTCTTAAGCTCTCATTATAGAGCCGAACAAACGGTGCATCTTCATAAGTATGTTGGTAGAATAAAGGAAGTAATGTTCTATTATGGCTGAATAATTGGCAACGAGAGTTGCACATATGCATAATTACATATGCACAACTAGCACTTTAATATTTTACAAGAACGGTTCTGCATTTGTCCCCCCCCCTCCCCCCTCCCCTTTTCTTTAGGGCTAGCCGAATTACGAAACTGCTAACTCATACGCAGAAACTGGTTTACGCATGAAGACGAACCTTCGATTCCTATCAGAGCACAGTCAGCGTTAATTACTTATGGTATAGCAAGCCCAAAAACATTAATACAATAAATGCTGATATCATAAATAAAGGGTCACTGCATTTGCGATAGCACTGTGCAATGCGGCAACAACATTCATACCGACCTGAACGTACAAAACGGAAGACATCATTATTAGGGAGCAAGTGGCAAGCGAAAAAGCCAGCAAAGCGATACTGTCTTAATGAGCGCCGTTATTGTTGTTGGCGTTTAGCCAAAAGGATGGCACCCAATGGGGTTCGGTTTCTAGCTTCCTTACAATCTCCTTTAACTCGTTCAACGATCGATCCAAATCAACGTTCACGATGATACGATCGAATAAATGACCGTACTCCTGAAAACGCTAACCGTCAACAGAGACATCGGAACTTTAGAAGCTTTATGGGGGGAGGAGAGGAGGGTGGGGAAGAGAAACGAAGGAGCACTCACTACTTTATTCTGAAGCTTGAAATTGCATTGGAAGAGCGTTCAAAAAATTCACAGTCACAGTGTAAGTAGGAACGATTAGAACTGAAGGCGTTAAAGACAAAAACACTTGATTGCACCTAGCTGTAAAGGAATCACGATGCTCATTAGTGGTACTGATACCACCAATTTCGACAACGTGACTCCTCAAACTTCTTTTAACAGTCAACCACTTCATTAACTTTGAGAAGCTAGCTGCTCGCGACGACCAATGGAAAAGGTTACAAGTATTTCAGTGTGGCTAGGCATGACTCACCCGATCAAGTATCATGGCTAAGCACTGCGATTAAGTTGCATGATAGAGTTCTACTCGATGTCAAAACTAAACAGTAGGCGAGCTTTTTAATAAAGCAAATGTGCTAGCGGTATGCCTCAAAAATTCGAAAGGTTCAGTCTACTCAATGACACGAATTCGAGATGTTGCTCTTTTCATTATTGATTCCTCTAAAGGCTGCAACCATTTGGTCAGCTTAATCCTTTGAGACATTTTTAAAAAAAAATTCTCAACCTTTTCCGTCCTTAGAAGCTTAAGGTTATTCTGGGCGTTTTTCAAATCACCTGCCCATAAACCTGCCGTAACCATTCATCTTGTTATATATAGCTATATTCTTGCAGTTTGACAAATTTATATTTCAACAACAATTAGCCCAAGTACTGGTAGCTCAGCAATAAAGTAAATGAATGCTTCATGATCAATACCTGCTCCGTAATTTTTCCTTCGTTAAGTATGAGTTTCAAATGGTCATCTTTAACTCCATGTTGCCCTAACAATTCTTTCTGTCGGCGGAGTTGTTGAAGAGAAGGTGGCGCAATGAACACAACATAGGGCATCAACGAAGTCCGCCTCAACGCTTTCAGATTCTGAAATCCTATCGTCTTCATAACAGATTAATTTAGATCTTTCAACGCTCCCATTTGGAAGCAATGGGATAAATAATTAGAGCAAAGGGCTTCTTACGGCGTGGACGAGCACTATAATATCCTGTTTGAAATCATAACCTTGCCTCAGGATGGAACGCTCTAAATGAACACTTCATGTACATCGTCTAGGCATCTTAATCCATCTACACTTGAGTTTAATATAACAGGTGAAGAACTTACGCAAATCGTTGTGTACAAATCGATGAAAAGCCGTTCGCAACAGCCGACATTATTCGGAGAACCGAAGATAAGGGTCATAGCGTTACTGTACGATTTCATTCAAGCCTAGTGAAGCATTTATTATCGTACCAATGATATACCACAACTAGATGCGCCTTTGTAATGGGGAAAAAGACGCTTCTCGAAATGTCCGATGAGACGTTAGAAATTTTTTCTAACCAGACTCGAGGTCAGGAGAAAAAATCTTATCCCTTTCCTCTCCCCCTCCCCTCCTTCACTCTC
>JPKZ01000532.1:205600-218036 GCA_000803305.1 Toxocara canis
TCTACCAAAACATAAAACAATGCTCGTAAGCACAGATAAAATCACTTTAAACTCAAACGGAGGGCAACTATATTATGCAGTCAAAGAAACTGATTCAGCCAAACCAATTGAGATGCGATTCACTTACTTCTGCTTTAAGTGTGAATAAGCAAATTTTTGCCCGATTGACCACCGCTTGAACTGCAGCAATTGACGTCCCATAGAGGTGCTTCTGATATTCACCGTACTCAATAAACTTTCCCGCTCTCGCATCTTCTTGAAATTTTTGTCTCGTCACAAAATGAAAATGTACACCGTCAATTTCACCAGTCTTCTTTGGACGTGTCGTATCTGCAGAGGGGTACTACATAGCTCGTCCATTCTATTTGGTTCATATAAGCAGTATGCACGGTTTCAAATCACAAGAGGATGTTATTTTCGGTTTAACAACGCTGCGCTAATGGATCTCCCATTTTCGCTCCTCTCGACAAAATTCAGCGTTAATAATGAAGAATTCCGAACAATTCACTATAACACATCAAAATGATATATTACCTTCTTTTCAATTGCAAAGCTGAACGGACAAAAAAATTGGCTCTAGGGTTATTTTACTTCGAGACAATCACCATCAATCTTAATCGAACAAAATCTCTAGGGAAGTATTGGATTTAAAATTTAAAAGAACGACATATCGATGGCAAATGGGATCAATTTTAGAACAATTCACATGAGCAACGAATATCAACTGCTCGCTGCACTTATATCGTTTCGTTGCTTTCAGCTGCACAAAATTTTAATGCATCAAAAAAATGTTTTTCTTCGGGCAAGTGATCAGCGAAAATCGAATCGCTTTTCGGATTCAGTCGGGTGATCCAAACGCTGATGCCCTACATTTATGCTCATTAGACAATACGTACTTAGCTTGAATTCATCTCATTTTCAGACTTTGATGTGATTTCTATTTTCAGTTGCATCAATTTTAATTTTTTTCTTTTTTTCTTCTACTTCTTCCTTTTCACATTATTTTTTCCGTTTTTGACAGGCCATTTGCAAGCTCAACCTAGAATTGAGCTGCGATTTGCGACTAATCACTCCCAACTGTGAAGTGGTGGGAGATGATGAGCTCACGAATAATTGTCCATGACGCTACCCGTTTGAAAAACCAACACCCCAGCATTACTGCCAGTTAAAAAAAACCTTGATTTGTATGCAGTAACACTAGGAATTACAACAGTCCATACCGTCCATATGAAGTGATGGTTGTGGGAAAACACCGGCTTCCCTAACTGTCTCGATTTCTAGCCCTCTCTTCTCTTAGAGCTTACTCGGTCTTTTTTTTAGTATAAAAATGTGTTATAAGCCTCAAGAACCATTAACTGACAATATGGTTTCACGGTTTTTCGTTGCCTATGCTCGATTTAAAAACTTTCAGAAATATTTCCTGAGCGATACAAAACATTTTAAAAACAAATTGAGCATAATAAGAAAGAGAAAGTCTGTGGGAATCCCAAAATAAGGAAATAGTCATTAACAACTTTAACAGCAGCTTCTGCAGCCAACATAAATAGCTTAAACGAAACGAGCATTTTGAATAATGAACAAATTCGAAAAAAAAAATTGCGCAAAAAAAGTTTGAAAAGAGAAACTAAAATATCACAAGTAAATAACTCACGAGGGATAGCACTAGCAAATTTTTCCTTGTCGCTTTCTGCAAGCCTCTGCCTCAACTCGAGACAACCAACTCCTTCGGGACCACACAACACTATTGGCCTCTTTCTGGATGTTTTGGAAAGATAAAGCGAAACTTCTTCATAGGTCAACATCTCTGAAAACCGAGCTTCGAGATCAAGTGCGGATTATTCAAAAAAAAATTCGAAAATTTACTAATTCATTGGAAAATTGGTTTCAGAAACAAAATTTCGTCACTTATCCCCAAAATTCACATTTCCAGGCTCAAATTATTCCTGTTCGATCATCTTCGATCACCGAGGCCAATGACATCCCCCTTTCCCCTTCCTCAATAAAACAAACCATCATCATCAGCTATTTCGTCGGCTGATTTTAATTCCTCGCTGATTCGCCTCCCTTTCGGCTTGCCGAATGATTTTTTCTTAGCGCATCCAAAAAAATCTTTGCGTTTGCCACCATCAGAGCCATTCTCTCTCTCCAGTTCACGGTTGTAAAGGATCACTCTGAAAATAAAACCAAATATAAACCTCATGCATCCTGAACCATAAATGCCACGAACAACGCATTTGTAAATAGTATTGATGAGTATCTGCAAAAGAGTAAACGAAACAGGCAATCACGAAGGCTCGGGCCTTTAGAAAATGTTGATAGGAGGAGAGATATGCGACATAAATAAATGACTTGTATAAGCGTGCATTCTGTTTGCCAATCCGCTGGTTTCAACTTAGTGACCATCAGATCTACAGCTAAAAACTTATGCGCTAAAAATCTAGACCATCTGTAATTGTTATTTGCCAACAGTTCATGAAGTGGTTTCATTCGATGGAATGCAACATCTAAAGCGCATATATCGAAAGCGCTCGTTCATATATTTTCGGCAGTTTTTCTCGTGTTTCAGCCGCTGCAATACATTAGGGGAAGACCAGTCCACACGTAACGAAACTGACGACGATCGCAAAGCCAAAGCACGGTTGGAAGCGCAAATTCGAAAATAATGCGTAGCGGACAACTGAGGGAGAAATGTTGAGAGAAATTCGATAGAGAAGTCACGCTGACAAGACTGTAATGCGGACAAAGCGACTCATCAGGTTAGCAACGTTCGTGCAGTCATAACTCGCTTGAGGCGATCAACATAATCGTAGACGCGGCTACGGTTTGTAGGACAAAATACAGGACCCGTGAATGCGTGGAGGATAGTGACAGCTCGTCTAGGCACGCTTTTATGAGGCGTGATGGCATGCCCGTCATAACCACCGCCGTGTGTCATGCTGCTTCGCCATCATCTCGATAGGTTTGTAAGGTGATCAGATACCATTGCTTAAGAAAAAATTCTCCTGTGTAACAATATAACCAACTGTGAGTGGAGCAAATCTGAATTCAACAAGAAGGCTGGTAACGTACTGTTGTTGGAATGTGGTTGAAGGGATTAGGCCGGCAAGTGACGATGATGGATCGTCTCCTTCACGATACGCTTGCCACCAGCTCTCGTCTGAGGTATTTATTACATGCAATATATCACCTCTTTGAAATTTCAGCGCAAGTTCCTTGCACGGAACATAGAAGTCATCCTAAAATAGTGCTTACATAGCAAATGCCTGAATGTAGCCTCTTCCTCAGTACATTCAAGTTGGTCCCATGAGGATACAGCGTTGCCTGTCCACTTTGAATTGAAATCTCCTTTTAGCGCGCAACTTCGTAAACATTATCTTTAACGCGATTACGCTCGAATATAACCCAGTTTCCTTCATGTGGGGAACTGAAATTTTACAACCGGTAAAAGCTGAACTGAAAGCCTCGCGATAAATTAGGATTGACTGCAAAGGAATACCTGAACGATTAAAAAAAAGCATACTACAAAAGCGCCTCAAGCATGCCGAAATGAAATCTGATGTCTAATATGGAAAAAGTAATTCGAGCTCTTGGAGTGACATTTAATTTCCCCGTTAAGAAGAGGAATGGAAATTTAGCTTATGAGCAACTAGGGAAGCTTAAATGGACCGTTAGAAACGCCCGACTTGAATAATCAGTTCTACTGAAAACCACTTCCATTTTCTTCTGCGCTCAAAATGTAGGACCGCTCGAACAGCAAAATTTCTCTTTTGGGTGCCTCATGATGGTCCTGCAAGAACGAGAATATCATAAGAACATTTAAACCAAAAACCGTTTACGGCCAGCCGTGATAACTTTCTCTGAATGGCAAATTAGATGAATGCGCAACAGAAGCAAACGACACTTTTGATTTAAGAAGATTACAAAGAAGATTCAAATGAAGCAGGTCGTTCCTGCGAACTAAAAACTCCGAAGGGCTCACCTCAGGATCGTAATCGAATAGCGCACGCATGTGTTGAACCAAAGTTGTATTAGTCTGGTCCGTGGCTTTCTCGGACTCGGGTTTCGACGAAGGAACAACAACCAATGATAACTCGCCAGAAATCGACCGCTATAAAAGCGTTTCTTATAAAAAAGGAAAGGTAACGATGTCCATAGATAAGCTGAAAGGGTTTCCAACTTTCAGAGGTGGAGGCGAGTTGACCTTCAGTTGAGTCAATTATTTACCCTACTCTTTCTCATTCGGTTTTATTTTTCGCATTTTTAACGAATATTTTTTAAATGTTCGAATGCCCGGCTGGCCTTTTTGATTATTTAGATGGTCGATCAATTCCGCCGATAATGAATATATTCGTTCTAATCGTTTGAGGAAAGATTAGTGCAAAACAAATACTCACATATAAAACAAATACACAAAAAACACTTGAAAAAGTGGAAAGACTTGCAGAACAAAACATGTTGGAGTCAGCTAAGAGGGTGGGTGGCTAAACAGCAGAACGCCACAGATGACCCACTGTTCACTTCGGCCAATGTCTCCCTTCTGAATGGAAGCTGCTTCTTCGTGTAACGATAGAATATGTTATGTACGAGCTTCTGGTACGTGGAATGAGATGGCCTACTCATGATTTACTGCTGTTTGTCTTCAACAAACATGAGTGACTGTCCTTCAAAGCGTTTTTTTGGTGTAGTATCATTCATTCTAAAGTCTTCAATGTGTTTTAATAAAGCATCCATAATAGCTGGCCATTAAAGGAAAAGTATTTTATGTGTACCTACCTACCCCACCAGTCCCTGTAGATGTCAGCACTTTCATTTTGCCATTTGGAGCAGTTTTAACATCATCATTTCTGAGCCCATCTAAAATGCTTCAAACATTGCAGCCATCACTTCTCGGTCTCGAAATCGGTCTTATATGGTGACCTCATTACCTCAAGATATTTCTTAAATGAAATTGGATAAAGTGAATTTGCAAAACGAACGATTTTTCGTTGCCTCATTTCTTCGCATATTTTATAGAAAAATTCGATCGATGCGACCAGTTTCTGAATGAAGGACAAGTGAGACGGGAGGTACGGGAAAGGATGGCAAACGCATTTGTGACCATGCCGAAGAGATCGACACGTTAACTGGTTAGGATGGTTACCCGATAAGCATGTGAAATACTGCAGTGAAATAGTTCGATAAGCACGTGAAATATTTTGACTACCCTATAAGCAAAACTGGCGCACTAAAACAATTAAAATGTAAGCGCAAAGTAATAGCTGATAAACTGACAGAAGTTCATGAGAATTCACATGAGGTGCAAGCGACTGAATTCGAGGGCTTGCGCAATAAGAAATCTCCAGATAGGAGAATGAATACGATTGCAAAAGTATGTTAGGAGAAAGGGTGTGGTGGTAAGGATACGGAACTGGATTAGAGGATTTACGGTACACGCCATAAAATCTGAATGAGAGAATATTTGTGGAGAAAAAAACTGATCAGTGTAGGAAATGAAGCTAACCAGAATATCACAAACTTCGGTGACACTTCTTCCTCTGAGATCATGACCATTGGCTTCAATTAGTTCGTCACCTTCACGCAACAGATGTGACCTTTCCGCGACTCCACCTTTCACCACCCGACCCACTATCACTTTCTCGCCTTCATTTCGCACAGTTGCTCCCTATAATTCAATTAACAGGTCGATGCGGATCATTAGACAAAATCATCCATGCAAAAACGCATTAAGATAGGCTTTTATGAAAACCAAAACCGTGTTACTGAAGCTGTCTATAAAAAAATAAATTTCACAATTTTCAATAATTAAAGAAAAGGGGGTTACTGCGGAAGTATACATCACCAGATCATGCCGAAGAACCATGAAAGCAAAACATCGAATAATATCCATAGAAGCACCTTCGGTTCGAATGCAGCTGATAGAGTGTACGAATAAAATAACGACGAACGGAATATAAAAAAATGAGTATAACGCCTCTGATGACCCTCAACATGACTTGGTGGGATGGGGGGGGGGGGGGGGGGGGGGAAAAGGGGGGGGGGCGAGAAAGCGCGAGTATGAAAATAGCAAATCGTAGCCCGTTTATGAATTAAGATGGAAACAACATCAACGGAAAAAAGAGGCCGAAAACTGATGTAGGTGGATGCAAACGATATAAGTTCGAAAGCTAGGGGGACAAGGGGAGATGGCGAGTTCATCTACTGTCATTTAATGTTAGTGTACCAGATAGGTGTCGTCGTATTTGGTGAGTCTTACGATTCTGAGACCACCTTGCATCTCAGCTGTACCCAGTTCGCTCGTCGTTGATATACTAGATGAGGTCGTCGGTTTTTGATTTGCCACCTGCATATGCAAATTTTGAACAAATGTCTTTTCAAAGAGGATCTCTGTCAGGATTCAAGAATAGAAAAGCAATTGGCAGTGGAAACGTTTTAATCGCTCAAAATACAAAGAGAAATATGCTGTTTGAATTTCGAACAGAAGCGAAATTCGGATATACTTTCAACCGATGTAGCCCATTCTACTGTGACTTATTTGTTGAATTAAGCATCAAACAATAACTCAACGCAACGACTAAAACGCATTTTCCAGCAAAAAAAACGATGCATTCAAGTATGGATGCTATTTTCATCTTCAAGTTGACACTCTTAGAGGGAACTCAATGAACTCCAAATTTAAAAAAAAACAAACATATAAACTAAAAGGGAAAAGCATTTGAATTTCTACTGTATGAATATATAACATTCTCCTAAACGTAAGAATTCCCAACGAATAGAACCATCCTCCTGAAGAAGACCCACCTAGACGAAGACTCCGAAAAAACAAAAATTCTGTGGTTCCTCTATTTGATGATCGAACGAATATAATCAATTTGATAAACTAAAGAAGTAAACTGGAAAGAAAAACGTAAATAATAAGATTCAACGTACTTGACTTGAGCGATGCACGGCCGCTGCCTCGATTGCTTTCTGTATGGGTTCTTGGGTGAAATATTCGCGAATAATTCTCGATTCTTCTTCACGTCCTTCCGACTGTTCCAAATGATCGGCCACCCTATTTACAGAAATAATCACTTGTTCCAAAGCTGAAAATGCTTATATCACGAAAGCAAATAAGTAATCCCTAGTTAGAATGCAATAAACTCAGAAATCACGTACTGGGACCTTAAAGATGATTTCGATTTTCAAATTTACAACTTCCTCCTCGACCATTTTAGAGTTCGCTTCCTTTGTGAGTCGGATTCGTTTTATAAAATATACAAGTTCTACAATGATTACTCTCTCATTATAACATATAGAATTCAACTTGTACAATGACAACAGTACAAATGGCCCAATAAACTGAGTCGAAGTAATCCATATCAGATGTTCCGCTATATGCATATGTGATTCAGTGTGCTTCAACAATACAAGCATTAGCTCATCCAGCGGAGAGGAGAGGGGGAGGGGAGTGAAGAGGAGGAGACACAAGGGCTAACGTAAAACTTTGCAAAAAAATTTGATCGTTGTAAGACCCCTTGAAAGTTATCAAAAAGAAATTTTATTTACTCAATGTTTTAGCTAGCAATCTGAATGTTTTGCAAAAAGAAAATGTTTCTTGCTTGAAAAGGCTGCCATATTGAAGGCGTATTTCATTTTCATTTGTGAAATCTCTCTATCAATCCATTTCCCTTAAATCATCCGGATCAATAGAATCTTTCTCTTCGGTCGCCGTAGGTACGGTAACAATTACGAGAATTTACAAATGAAAACTTTTGCATTAGAGTTAATTAGATGCGGAGAAATTCGAGCTGCAAGATGCGACCAAACGAACCTGATAAATTCAATCGCAACAAGTGATACTTTTAAAATGAAATCGTTATCATCCAGTGAGACATTGACCGTTTCAGAGCCAGCAGCATTACTCTGAACGCTCAAATTGCTTTCAGAAACGACGAGAACTCGAGTGCTTTCTGCAGAACAAATCCAAGTGATGCAGTTTTTGTTTGAAATAAAAAGAAAACTCTTTGAAGCTATGAAAATTTTTTAAAAATCCATCTCTCTTACGTATTAAACTTTTGTAAACTCAAAAAGAGTTCTTTCTGAAGCAACTAATGAAGCTGCGGTTTTCTAACAACCAGCAGAAATGTATGACCAGTTTAGAGCGGACGAAAACGATGAGAATGGCAAACAACAAGGCGAGAAAAAATACGGGGACAAGCGAGCGTCTGAGGAACATCAATAAGCAGACACAAGCGACGTTGTAGCCCGAAACTAAAGTCGATACACAGCAGTTGCGCTTAAGCCAGCAACGTTCAAAATCAAAATTATGTATATTTCCAAACTCTGGCTTCTCCTTCCGGCGGAACCTAACTTCAAAACTTTAATGTCTGATAAATTTTTAAAAACCAAAGTATAAAAGGTCGAAGCATCAACAAAGCAATGATCTTTGAGTGGATAACTCGGTGCTGCATTAACGTTTTCAGCGGTGCTGGCTTTCCACTGAAGAGAGATGAAAAACTCATGAGCTGGCTAAAATAAAAAGAGGAGGACCCCATCACAAATAATGAAAATTCAAAGTGAAACTGACTTGACTAAATACTCATCATTCTCTTATATGTTAAAGAAAAAACCAGACTGGTTGATAAATGTAAGCACTTTCCAAACCTTTCCTCAGCAGCCATAAATTCCCCAAGGAACTCTATTTGAACCTGGGCATGATAGGTGAGTGACCCATCGATGCAGATCATACTTATCATGTTTTGCAACTGTAGCTTCAACGAATCTTGATATGAAGTTATTAGACGACAGATCAACGGACACAAATATATAAACACACGGATAAGACGTCGTATTAATGCATCCTACAAACGCAAATTTGTCAATACGCACAAAAGACAGACTTTTGTGCGTATTGACAAATTTGATACAATGCTTTACTGTATAATGGTTAATACAATGCTTTACTGCCAATTGAAAATATCTCGATTTTATGAGTGCAAACTCTTTTAGCATTAGAAGCTTGGAACGCGTCTAGAAAATTCGAGAAATCAAAAGAAATGTTGCCCAAATTCGCTCACTTCATAAGACAAGGCGATTTTCTCATTTTTATCCTTCAGTGCGCAAAATGAGCTTCAGAGAGATAAAAATGAAAATTTACAACCTTCCCGCAAAATGACACCAAAATGATCGATTAGTAAAATATCTAATACCGTTTTTTTTCAATCTTTCAAATATACTATGACGAAAACAAATGCGTTTTTTTGGCGACAAACATTCGAAACTAAAGTATCACGAGGCAAAACAGAAGAAATTGTTAAATGAACGAGAAAAAGTGTCAGTAAACTAGCGCTAATACGTTTTCACAGTATCTGCTCATGCGACTTCGTCGGCTCATAAGATAACGATGAGTGATCGAATTTGTGCAGTAATACATTCGGATTTCTATCGAACTGAACAGTCGTAAAATCGTTCGCAAAAAGAGGAAAACTGTTCGATTGTCTTTTTTTTTTGAACCAATCAATTTAGTATGCGCTATTGAATGCACAAATTTTCATCTATTTGAAGCATCTTTCACGAGTGCCGCTGCTAAATTTTGTCGACTCAGGAGTGTTTATAATTATGATCGCAATGGATGAAATAGTTTAAAAATAGGTATAGTGACCATATTACAGCTTACGACCAAACATCGTGGAAATGTTAGATTCCACATTAAACATAAAAATGCAAAAAAAAGCATAACGGCTGCATAAAATGTATTTCAAAATTTAATTTAGAAAAAAAAAATAACGCCAGCACATCGAGATTAATTTGTTAAGAGAACGCAAAAAAATCGTAGAAAACTTGCACATTTCAATTTTGGATCCAGCTCTATGCAAAAATCAAATGAAACAGCGCAACGCTATGTGCAATTGAAATCAATGAGATTTAAGCATAAAATGTCAGAAGAGTATAGAGATCGAGAACGTAAAAAGAAAAATGAGATACAAGGAAAAACTGAGTGATTTGGAAAGAATAACTTCGAGAAAGAAGTGACATAAACGATATGCATCAGAATTTTGAGCTTATCAGCAATCAGATATCATCGCACGAAAATAAAATTAAGGATGAAAAGCTCGTATAAGGGTTATTTCATAATTTCCAGTAGCACTTGAAATGATTTCAAGAAATTTTAACATTATACAGCGCATGTGTCTCGCCTAAACAAACAGACATGTTCATGTCATCGTTGTCTATGAAATCAATTAAGTTTTTGTAAAGTGAACATTGATTGCTCAACCATCACAGTGAACACGAAGTGCTCAACCATCACAACGCTTGAGATATTCATTAGTAAAGGCTTTTCACTGCTTATACCATATAATCAGAGAGAGGATGCACAAATTTGAATGCAACAATGCCTTATATTTTATATTTTAGGTCGTCAGAACTGGCATCAAAAAAATCTGTGATCCGTAGTGCTGTAAGTTCAGTCAGTGTGCTTAAGAAAATGAATTTCCTTCAACGCGTTCATCATCCTAGCAACACTTTAGGTAAATTGCGCAGTTGAGATAACCCGCCTTAAGCAAAATTTCTTAACAGCCCCTTCCCTGCAAAGAGTACTGAAAGAGCGGTTGGTTATCGAACGTTATTTAATAAAAGTGGAAAAAAAAACTTTTATTGCACTGACTCATTTATTTGCCCTACCGTAGCAAAACAGTAAAGCTAGAGGGCTGTAAATTGCACTAACAATATAAGTGGGCAATTTTAGGTCGCGCACATCATTTGTGAACTGCTATCGCGTCAAAGACTTCTCGGTCCATATAAAGTCAAAATCACAAAGTACTGCAGTGAAATAATCGCGTTTTCCAACATCGAAATGTGTGCGCTCAGTTTCATAAAGTAATGAAGTTTGAGAAGCGCAATGACAATTCAATTCTTAAATGGATAGCTCAAGAAAGAGGTCTTATTTTTTTGCGTACGGCCTTCTACCGAAGAAAGACTTCCATTTGTGACCATCTAGAAATTAATTTGTAATTTGTGGGCGAAGAAGAAAAAGGATAAGAGATCATTTATCTTTAGAAATACCGAGAACTTTCAAATCGATGGGACTTTAGTATATCTGCTCGCAAGACGAGGAGACGTATTATGAAAAGGAAGAGATGAATTAGAGGTTCATTATAATTAAAATTTATAGAGAAAAGCTCACGTATCGGTTCGTCATGACATTTGTCCAAATTTTCCCGGTAGGACACATCACTAGTTACGTAGCATTTATTTGAATAGCCCATATCCATAGTCTCCTCGTTGAGCACTTTGCCATTCGCGATCTCCAGCTTCTTACTATGATTGGTATTCTCGAGAGACTGCAACTTCTTCGAGCCACGCAAAGATGCTCTGCAATACAGATGAGTGTATAGATAAGAGAATGAGCACCTCCAACCATATTATCACATCGGAAGGTGGATTACCGCAGCGATTGGAGACGAACGGAAAATAGTCAAAAAATGTTAGGAGTAAAAATTCAAAAGAGCTTACTCTTGATAAGAAATGCTGATGTAAATTTTAGTGCAAAAAAAAGCCTCATAGTGGGAAAAAAAAATCAAAAAGAAGAACATTTGGGGTTTCAAATTTTCGCATACCAGCTCTCTGAGATCCGTGCTGGCATTAGCTCGAGACAGGGGTAAGGTAGAGGAGAAGGTTGTGTGCCCATGCAAAAAAACGTTTAACAATGAAAGTCTCTAATCAATGCAGTAGAAGAACAATGAGTTTAAACTGCAGCGATGGTGGGAAGAGATCCCATTTCAACGTCCCAGTTTTCAAGGCTATGATTTCTTACTGCACGCTAGACCAGTGTAAGCATCTTGAGATTATACAGAGAATTATTTGCATGTAAAACAGGAGAAAGAAGACTGTATATAAAAATGAACAGTTTCCATTTCTTTGATAAAGTCGACGAAGAGCTTCATTTCCTTGAAAAATTCTGTCAACATGTTGTTCGAATCAATATTTTGGACAGTTCACAATTCAAAGTTTTACTGAGCAAACTGCAATTCAGAATACTCGCGACAAGGAAAAACAGAAACTCCGGCATGTTGTCGACAACCGTCTGGAGGTCGTAAACTAGTAAAAGCTGTTTGTCTATTTTTCGTTTTCATGTAGTTTTGTTCGCTTTGTATAAACAAGAAATTTGAGCGTCAGCATTTTATTTGCGATGCATATCGATGACGGTTCGGGTTCTTTTTGTTCTACTCTCAACAGCAACGAACTAGTCGAAGAGTAAAATCAATATTGGGACACTACAAAGTTAACTTACAGCTGCATCAGCTTGTCGACCTTGTTTTCTTTGGTATTCGAGTTTTTCTCCCCCTCTTTTTTCCTCTTCACGTTATTGTGTCTCTTCCTTCCCAAACCAGTTGCAGCCTCAGCAAATAGGCCTATGACTAGCGACTAGTCTCGGTCGTTCGAACGGCGAACGGGT
>JPKZ01000532.1:220017-233005 GCA_000803305.1 Toxocara canis
AAAAAAAAATCCAGCACAACATTGCCGATAGATATTCAAATGTACTTTTTAATCGGAGTGACATATAAGTCACATATAAAGGAGAGGTTTGACATTTTAATCAGTTCATTGGTCAGAAGTGAAATAGAAAATACCCGCGAAATTTGCGCTACCATAACGAATGATGCTTGGAGGAAAGAAAATATCCCCACTTCTGGAATAAAACCAATTCAGGGATTGCTGACCAGCTAACACTCGAAAAAAAAAACGACAACAGCTAGGATGCGCAAATATGGAAACAGATTGGGCGTACAATGAAGTGTTTTGAGAATATTCAGTCCCTAAGTCAGTCCCTAACATTAATAATCTTGCCAGCTGCAGAAATTACACACAGGCGCAACAGTGGTGGCCTGCCAATAAAGTTGTATATACCAGACAGACGTCCTCCACAGAGAGCATCTACACATGCATACAGTTATGGTAGTAAAAACATAATGCGAAGGAATGTACGCCTCCAGATTTTTGACAATCTTCATACAACCCTGAGTCCCTGGAGGAAGAATCGAACAAGCCATTGCTAACACAAAACGAATATCGCATAGCAGTATTCTCGGACGAGCGAGCGCATGCGCTACGGTGACTTTATGAGCATCCGACAACGTGTCATTGTGTTTTATATGGTAATTGCGAGAACGGTTACTCATATCTGTGTACCCTTTTCTATGCCCGTTCAGGCAAAGCATTCAAGCGTCACATAAAGCCTAAGCATTCGCAAATGAAGCCATCTTCCCTCTTCACCTCCTCCCGCACTGTTCCCCGCACTCCTCTCCCCCTCCCCTCACACAACACCTTGCAAACGATGATGGCACGCAAATCGTAATCGCATTTCGTGAAGCAAGATCAGGGAAAAATGAGCAGAAAACGAAAAAGAAAATCAACTGAAAAAGAAAAAAAGGAGGGCGGGCAACGATTTAAGTGAAAGCAAAATAGCAAACAATAAGGGTATGAAGTTCGAAAATCGTGGAAGGAGGAGATAAATGGGGTCAAGAGTGGGCAGTTCAACGATGGACATATTACAAGTTGGTTTCAAAAATGTGTTGTGTCCTCAGTGAATCAAAAATCGAAAAATATTTTAACAATCAATATAAGGTGTTTGCAGTAAATCAAACACTCAACCTTTTACTGAAAACATCTTTGCTTTCGTACTAAAAACAAATTTGGAACAGAAGACAGATTTATCGATATAAGACGCGAATGGTCAAAGTGCGATTGAAAGTATTACACTCAGTTACTGAAAACAGTTGCAATCTGACTGCTCCTTCTCCTTCATTTAATATACAAAGCGACCATTTCGGTTGAAAATATTAGAAGCATCGGTCGGTTTGCAGTTGCAAAAAGGTTGCGCGACCACCAAACACATAAACATGCAAATAAATAAGTAAAAGCATCAAATATAAATCGATATGAATATAAATTTTTACGCCAATTTATTGCCCCATTATAATGTTACCAATAAACTTATCGAAATTTTAATTTGTTTAGCTTATAACTTAGAGCTGGCTATACAAGTGCGGCGTTGCATGCTTTAGGGCCATTTTGCATATTCATGAACCTGACCTGCAATGAAAACCTCTCTTAATAAAACCCCCTCTGCCGTGAGCCCTCTTCGTGAAATTTCGATGAAAAAAGCGCCAAAGAGGAGGAATAACAATCGAGCACGTTTCGAGAACATGTGATAAACGAAGAGACGTACCCACGTAAAGTGAGAAAATGAGGTACCTTTCGAGTAATTAAAGCCTATTTTGCATGTTTCTAGGTATAAAGAAGGCTTAAAAGAAAGATAACAACAATGTCGACGAAATATCTGATTATGACCACTGACTGATAAGAAATCCATACTTTTCAAGCTGAAAATAGGACGCCCTAACATGAGGCAAGTAAACCGTATCAACGTTCATGCCGTTCATGCTACGATCAGGCCGCCTCAACATTAGGTAATTAAACCATAAAAACATTCAATATTACCTACTCGTATGATCAGGTTGCCTCGGCATTAGGTAACGAAAATATACCATCTTTATATTCGATTATGAAAACTAATTATAATCGACCAGCCGATAGACTGGCAATGAAGAGAGCTAAAAGCACGCGGAAAACTCAAATACCTACCTGTATTTAAGGGGATCAGCGAAGCCGCAGTTTCATAACTCTGTACTAACTCACAAAATGATAGGCTCTGCTCAGACCAACAACCCTTTTTTCAATCATAGGCAGCTCTCATAGAGCGCAAGTAAAGGAGTTTCGAATACGCTTCATGTTTTCATGCGTTCAACACCGAAACGGATCGCTGGCATTCGTGTAAAAGTCAGATTGACGGTGCAAGCAACGAGATTGCGTGCTTAAATGAAGCGACTACAGGGCGGAAATGTCATCGAATACCGTACTACACTAGCGGGTTTTCATTATGCGTGTGGTGTAGCTGTGAGTTGAATTAGTTGGTTTTGATGATGAAGAGTGTGGTGCAGCGAGCAGCTAGCTGGCGTAACAGTGACGACAATTTTGTGACGCATACATCGATCTGCACAAGCAAACTTTATAGAACATTCCAAATGCACAACCAGCCATTCCTTTAGAAGCAAAAACTCGTTCGATACATTTCATTTCGAGGAAGATCAACAGTGCACATTTCACATTTCACTCTTTGATAACAGGGGAATGTGACGGCTTTATTCGAAGTAGGTTATATATGAGGGGCGCTCGGGAAATATTTGACATAAACGAAATTTTTCTCATCCCGCTCGTCTTTCAACAGTCTGTGCTCATTTTTATCCTTCTTCCTTATTCTACCCCTGCAAGAACTGTCCGATTCGATGTCCTCAACCTTCTTAAAGTAACAGGTAAAATTTCGTTGAGTAGCGTCATTTTTTGACATTACCAATAATGAGGCAGCTTTTTTTTTTCTTCTAAGGAAGCAGACGGCAGCTAAAAAACAAACTGTGGGATGCCTAGAATAATCATCATGGAACAGATTAAAAGATAAATTACGATGCTAGTTACAACACGTATTTTAGTCTATTGCCATAAACTGGCACATAAACGGGTTTTAATAAACACAAGAACAAAAAATCAATTCTGACTAATTTCGAGCCTGTAAACTATGGGAGACCGGAAAAGTATTTGGCCAACAATAGTATTTTTTGTTCAATTATGGAATCGCTGTAAGACAAAAGCAAACACAAGTACTACCACTGCAAAAGAATTTAACTCAAATGCACCAACGCCTCACACGATACGTTAAGCGTTCGCACTAACATCTTCGATATTTCATGCGAACATTTCTATAGAGTTTAGCAAATTTGGGCGCTGAAAAGAAAATTTTGGCGACGGCGATAAAATTTCCGAAAAACTTCCATAAGTGCTTGCCAGTGCATAAAAAATCGATTTGTTTTCAAGCTGCAACCTGATTCAAATTTGGGACAACTGTTCTTTTCGCGAATGAAAGATATAGCTTAAAAAAGCTTTCATATCGCACAATCCATAGTGAAAAAAAAAGATTTTAATAAAAGATTCAATTCTTCGGATAGAAATTTTGGGTTAAGAAAATACTAAAAAACGCGTTTTTGTTGAAGCCGCCGATACAATCGAAATATTACCACCGACTGGAAGTTTTATTCAAATTTACGCAATTCTAGACTTGGATCTCATTCAGCTGAATGCACAACCCTTTAAGTGGTGAACACTCGACAATTGGCTGGGCAACATTCGAGAGAACAGGAGCCAAAGATTAGATCGACATTTTGGGTAGTTGCCAAAGTCAATAATGCCAACAAAAAACATCGAACGTAACAGTTCGTGAAATATGCATCTAAGTAGGAATGCAGACCAGCGGGCTGGCACGACACTGGCGTAGCACTTCACTCATCACACTGGCGGGTTTCTTAAAAACAGAATTTTCTGTTCTGGCTCTAATAAGTCTTTCAGTAAAGAATCGTTTTTTTTTTTTGCTGGAATCCGATCGTTTGAAACTACAACCCCATCGTTAGCAAGAAGGGAGCGAATTTTTTGCTCGCTCGCCTCTCCCCCTCCCCTTCCTCCCCTCCTCCCTTTAAGGGGACAAGATTTGCTCCCCCCTCCCTTTCATGGAACGATGAAATGGTTTGAAACTAAGTATGAGGATGTGAATTCTACTTATTTTTGAGGTTAATAAAAAAAAATTCAAATTTCAGCGATTCTCTAGTTGAAACTAGAGGTAGAAAAAAGATATACGTACAAATAAGCCACAATGCGCTTTGTAAATGTAATTTTCGAAAGCGCATAATAATAGATCACTAGTTAGTGTGAATATATAGCTTTCTTTCAGAAATCCGTTGGCGGCTGCTTATAACGGGCATGGCACCAACACAGAGAGGTAGCAGCTAACCGCTGCATTAAATCACTACTACACTGACAGATTAAAATGCGCCAACGTTCGCGTGCATGAAAGAGTACGGGCAATAAATTTGCCGTTCTCTCCTGTATGGATCATATGCATGCGAAATAAAGTTCGCCTTGAAAATAGAAGCAAATGGAAGAATGGAATCGAATGTTCTTCGACGATAAAAGACACCAACCAAAAATATCGTTCTGTGTAGCATTTATATGGACAGATGAAGCATTGTATTTTATGAACAGCGATAAGCTTTTTGCGTACAAAAATCGCGTTTCTTTAAAAGCGGAATTCAGCATCGCGTTGCAGTTGAAGCAGCATCGATGCGACCTAAAATATCCGATTTACCAACAGTTACCAGATTGCCGACATCGCATGTAAATTTGTGGGATTTCAATGGACGGATATCAGCAAGTGTTTTTAGACGGCGGGCAGTGAAGATGAACGTCTCCTACCTAGCAAAGCCTTTCATTATTTTTTTGCCCACCATGACCCAAGAGTAACAGTCAGATCAGCCGGCTTCATATAGCGCTCGTCAAAGGACGAAATCCAAATCTGGTCCGATTCGATCAATTCGCACAAATTTTTTGCCAAAACTTTGTTTCACTTCGACCCCGACTGGTAGAATATGCAGTCCGATCGGTCGTAAAACATCTATAAAGTGTTTGTCGGAAGAAGCTGGACTCCTTTCTTAAGGGTGTATAACCTTTAGAGTTAATGAACTAATTTCAAAGTGGGGTCAGGAGGTGGTTTCATAACTCCGACTTTGGTGATTCCCAAGTTAGAAAAATACAAACAGACATGACCATGCGCTTTACAAGTTACACGTTTGCCAAAGCGCGCAAAAACTTTTGCACCGTCCGTTTTTCTTCTCGATACGATACTCAATGAGGTCATTTACTGCCAGGAGTGAAAGAGCTAAAAAAATGAAGACGATATTAAGCTGTTAAGGCTGTATTAACATATGCTTTATATCACTTACATGAGCGCAGTGTGAGCGCATTACCTTGTTTGGCTGTTCAGCTGAAATTTGAGCAACGCAAAAGAAATAATACATTCTGAAACGTATAAAAGTATAGCAGCAGTGTTCTATTTTTTGATAGCTCTTTTGGCCCGTCGCATAAAATGGAACAATTACTTTAACTTATTTTTTCCATTTTACATTTCGTTCCCACGCCGGCCGAATGAATAGATCAGAATATGTTTTTTTTTTCAGGGCAATTCGGCCACATATCGGATTATCACTCAAATACTAATGCTCAAGGAAGGGAGCATCCAACGAAATAACTATCAACGCAGAAAAAGCGACACCAATTCATGAAGTGGGGGAAACGAGTAGAGATGAAATATTACTCGTGAATTTCGCCAAGATCGCGAGGTGAACTTTAAAAAAAAGCAAAGAAAGAAGAAAAAAAAGGTTCTCTAAACCTCTGAACTTCGAATGATCCCCTTCAAATTACTAAGCATTTTTACTGCCGAAAAGTCTGATATATGAATATGGAAATATTCATACATCAGAGCTAAAAAGAGCTAAGACAACATTTACAACAAAAAAATGTACACCCGAACGTTGAGCGCAGTTAGGCGAACGACTTTCGAGAAGAAGCTGTCGAATAAACGAACCAAACGGATGTGGTAAGCTGCGATATGCGGTGTTGAAAGCATTGGGTGCCGCAAAAAAGCAAACAAGAAGGGCGTACGTTTATTTGACAAATGTCACTTAGGTCACCCAAAATATTGCAGTAAATCGCACCATTCTATTTCTCTTGAATACCCTAAAAAACTTATAAAGCTGCGAGTGGGTAAGGCATGAAATGACAAAAGAGAAAAGAGGGAAGCGGAAAAAAAGAGGACTAGATGAAAACGTTGCGTGATTGATGGCAAATGTGCGCTATGAATGTCAATAATTTCTTTTGGCAATTCGCGATTGGGTAACTGACATTTTTGCACAACTGTAGATGAAATAAAACGACACAGGGCTTATAGTAAGGGCGCAAAATGAGTGCGGAAGAGCATTAAAAAAAATTAAAGTGTGCGTAAAAGAAGAAAATGAAAGCTGGAGCTACGAATGAACAGTATTATCTCCCATGACGAACAATGGGAAATGGTTCTTTAAAAAAAAAGCAATATCTTCCAATTTTTACAATCACCGTTTTCGGACATTTTTGTTTTAAAGGTTTTGATTGCTCACAATTTGCTGATCGGCAAATCAATAATCAGAATAGCTGCCGCCCGAAAATAACAAGCTGTCCATAATGGATCAGAAATTTTTGGCGATAACTGCAATCCGTCCTGTCTTTAGTTTTGAGAAACTTTGTTCCTACTGTAACAATAATGCATTTCTTCATAAGCATTTGCATTTGCTGTGAGCACAAAAATCAGCAGAAAGTAACCGAAACAGTATGAACCAACCCTAAAATCCTAAAGGGAAATCGGGAAGTGAGGTGTGCAGGGGGGGTGGGGTGAGGGGAGGGGAAGGAGGGACGAATCAGCGAAGGATGAAAAAATAGTATAAATAAGGAATGTTTTGTGAACAATACTTCTAACTTATTAGAACTGAATTCCCCTCAGAAAAGCTGCGAATATCAATTGCGTAATTCTTGTGTACGACAGCGAACAGAATTTTATACATGCAGTAATATTTTACTTTATGGCAGTTATTCGCTTGTAGCTGTTCTTCTGAAAACTATAAAAATTTTTTAAAATTTAATTAATAAAATTCCCTATCGCCTTCGAGGAGGTAAAGCGAAACGTACTAAAAATTGAAACGCTTCATATGAAACAAAGATGAAATCTTAGCAATCATTTGCGTTATTAATGAGATATAATTGATTTTCAAAAAAGGTAAGAAACTGCAACATGAGAGCTCTTCATTGAAGACGGTTGTAAGACGAAATAAATGAATGCGAGCAGAGGACGGAAAAGAACAACGACGAACGGCAGCCAAGAACTCACTCGCATGTACAATGCAAATACTCGTAGAAGTACTCAAAGAGGAGCAATGTTTTAGTAAACACTTTCCTCTAAACGACGACGCTCACTGAACGATTGAGTGAGGTGGACACGGGATCAAAATTAAGAAGCAAACAAAACGATATAAGCCCTATCTGCGTTTTGTATGTGCTCTCGTACTTTGATAGATCAGCTAAGGAACATAATTATGAAAATGAAAAGTCATCATTAAAAATTCGAAAAACCGCTAAGAAGCAGCTAACGCATAAAAAGCTCCATCCGAGACAGCATAAGGATCCTCTCACCAAAACTCACACAAATTAGCAGAGCTGCTTCATATCTGCCTGGGAACAGCTGCTCGTGGATAGCCGATGTGTGGCATATTAGTGGTTCCTGTAAAACGCTGTGAGTGGGCATAGCAAAGCGCCATGACATGCACAGTTAAGCTCATTATGACGTCCCCTATGATATTTCTTACGTCGTGCAATCTGTTATAAGTAATGTACTGGTACTATAAAGGTAATACATCTAAACCACACAAGCGAATCCCTCACCCTGCCCCTCCTCCCCCCGCTTAGCGCTCAGTAAAAAATGTCGTTAAAGATTGTGGAAATTTTTCGCGAGTTATTATTTTTGGGACCAAATGTGCGTGTATTTTAGAAGGCCAAATTTATAGGCCGCGATTTTTGTTCGAAAAGATAGAATTGAACGAATAAAATGGCTCGCTTCAATATTGCACTCCTTAACAATCTTAGCGGGAAAAACACATTAAAGCCGCCGAAAACGGTACAAAATTATTCTGCGAGATTTTTCGAAATTTTCAACCTCGTTCAGTGCTCGCCAATTTATCGATTGGAGTATGATCCTCAAAAATGAGGAAATTTGCGAGTGACAATATAGAGAGAAATAGGGGAGGACGAAGGGAGTGAGGATGACGTGTATCATTTAAACACAACATGTTTTGGCCTCAAAAGATTGCTAGTTAAACACCTTATTGTAGAAGGTAGTTATGGATGGGTTTTTGAGCTATAAGAGATCGTTTCGATTAACAGTGTTACACCGGTTCTCTTATTCTTTCCATTATACCACCACATGAGAGGGTTCTAAAAATGTTATTGATAAAGTCTTTTTTTCTTGAACTTGAATATGGTGCCTGCTCCAGCCTATCTTCTTTTTAGACAGATAAAACAGGTTCATTCTTTCCTTTCTCCCTGTCCTTCAAAAAAGTATTAAATATAATGCTGGGCACAACGAGTACCAATCGTGCAAAAGCATAACCCATCACTATCCGTCGCATAATTACTCTCTGGTCGTGAATACACCATATCAACGAGCACATTACGCCTAAACGGTGATAGGATTACTGCTAACTGTTATTAGGGAATTAGGTTTCGCAATGATGTCGGACAAAGCAAAACAACTTTCACTACGGTGTAATGACGACATGACAATTGCATAAAGGTTGGTTGGGTAGATAGTATGTATGCATCGTATCGTGAGCGATTCGCACAAGCCAGACAACGAGGCAGCACAGAAAGAGTTGCGATAGTTTGAATTTGGGTTCTTGGACGCGTTGCGACTAATGGAAACTATACATTTGGAGACTACTATTAACGATAAGCGAAAGCTACGTATTTCGATGAAGAGCGACAAATGGAAACTAGCTAACGAGCTAGTTTACGCGAAACAAGTGAAAAAGAGAGGCCCACTGAACCCAATTATGTTAAGAAAATTACAATTTCCGTGAGTGCAACTTGGCCTTGGACAGCCGCCCTCTTCGCAAACATTGATTGAGAACAAGTTGGTGGCCACAGACGACATTTTTGAAATCTGCCACTTGAAAATCTGACAGTAAAATGTGAGGTTAGTAAGGATAAGCGAACGGAATATGCGCTTTAATGCTAATGAGAGAGTACAGCTGACTTAAATATACGCATATATACACACATACAAACACTTCACACCACACACATACGAACACCACATACACACGAACATATACACAAATGCGCAAGCACACAAACACACCACACACACATACTAAACACACACACCACACGTACAAACACACCACACACACACACACGCACACATATATACACATATAAACAGTTCGATTCTCGTTTTCCAAACGCGTCCTTATCGCTAACCCCTTATCAGGGTACCCATCAGAGTGTGCTTTGGATAGCAAACAGTCATATGGTAATGTGAAATTCGAATAAAGAAAGACAGCTGCGATTGTCACTAGCGTTGAGAAGTTTCAGAACTAATCTGAGATAACAAGCGCCAAAAATTTTTTAGAAACAGCAAAAGCACAGAAAAAGCAGAATTTTTCAAAAAAAAAACTTGTTTAGATTATCGAATTATAGAGATTATTTCGTAGAAAATTTGTGCAAGCGTTCGAATCAGATCAAATGTAAGTTTTCGTTATTTACGCGCAGTCTGCGAAATCGGTTGATCTGGACTGCAACCGACAAAGCACGTACCACAGTAGCTTCTGGCATCAGCTTGGAACTGGCGTCAGAAACTGGCGAATTGTTGGTAGCTGCCAGATGAACCATGCACAGGGCTTGCTCCCGCATAAAATACTACAATATGCTTATATTCTGCGTTTTATCTCATATCTAAAAACCACCAGCTATGATGGATTCCTTTGATAGCACTCATCCCATACCGATCGAGCAGTTGCACAAAATGAAAGTGCACAATATTTCGAAACAATGAAAAGCTTTAATACAACTACATTAAAATGGATCACCCAACTCAGATAAACATTCAAAATATTCTTATATTAAAACACGAGAAAGAGAAAAAGAAATTATGCATGCAATCCACTGGCGCGATCGAGCAACAAAAAGGTAAGAAATGTGAAGCTACTCATAGCCATTTCTGCTGGAACAAACGAAAACTGGAAAGTCATATAGAATTAATATTATGTGAGGGTCAGGCAAGGTTGGGGAAATGGCACTCATCTCGTAGTGATGCCACATGACCATTCCCAATGGGTCTTTTATTCTCGACATAAATACCGTTCGTCACAAAAGGAAACATGATAAAACTCAGAATCACCCACTTTTCAAGAATCGAAAAATGTGGGAGAAACCTGATGCTTCACCACTAGAGGAATTTTACTCGTTTAAATTGCCTATTCGAGACTACATTTATGTGATACTAACGTCCAACTTCACACGATGAAAAGCAGTGTATGTTGCAACTTTTCGTCTAGCAATTGCTGCGCGCATAAAATGGCTTAGATTATGTTAACAAAAGAATTCTACGCATACTATGAACTGATCGAATAGAAAAGTTATAATAGTATACTTGATAAAATGTTTTATTCAAGCTTACTTAATTTTTATTTCGTGGCACTGGTCAAACACACACTCAATTATGATCTATCATGCATGATTTGCAAAGCTTTTCGTTGGATAACACCTTGGCGTAAGGGAAAGCTTAGTGTAGAAATAACGCGAATGTCAATTGCAGATGATCATTTTAACGGGCAATCATGATAACAAATCGATTTGGGGTGCATATATTAGATGCTTGTCTCCAAATTCGAAACTCACCTCCTCCAACTGTAACTTAAAAATATTCCATCAAACTAGTAAAGAGAAAACGATGCATTTAATCAACTGAAAGAAAATATCGCACTAAATCAGTTTGAAAGAAAATTTCATTAAATTAGTTAGGAGAATGTTTTTTTGAAATAACTTAAATAGGCCTACAGTACTAGTTATTTATCCATAATAATGAGAAAAGCTATTTTACCAGCTTTTGTTGTTAACGGAACTGCTGCATTAAGCTGATTAACGATTACTACGATTCAAAGATTTGAAAGACCTAGAAAATTACTAGATCTAATCTTTAGGGAAGTAAGGCTCCACTACCAAGATTCCGTCAAACCACATAACCGTAATTAATCGCATAATGCATAGAGAGACGCAGGCATAGGGGGAGAAGGTGTGTCGCAAACAATGTGGGACTAGCAAATTATCGGAGTAGAGTGGCAAGGTCAACCGCTAACTGAACGGTGCAGCGAGCTGGTCAAGAGGCGAAGGAGAGCAACGGTATGACAATTGCATAGCGACATACGTAAACATGAATAACGGCCAAGGTACTCAGTGGCGTGCCGTACCGACACGAGAAACCCTAATCTATAGAAACTTAGAGACAACGCCATCTCTTTAATGCTTGCAAGACGTCGCATATAAATTTATATATTACTGATTGTGCATAAACGAAAAAATATGAAGAGGGAGACAAGCTCAATATTTTCTACATTATTTCTCGCTCACCGCTTGCTCATATAACAGACTGAATGGCTTATTGAACGTGTGCATAACAAAATTTTTCATTATCAGTTTGAGTTAAGTGTTTTTCATTATCAGACAGAAGAGGGACCACAGTTATTTCTGCACAGCTTTCCTACTCATGTTTCATTATGTGCCAAAGTGAAGTGAAAAATTAACGAAGAATAACAGTGCGTGGTTTGCTGATGTGAAGCCTGCAACGATAGACAAAATGGTGTTAAGAAGAATACTAAGAAACGCCGGCAGTTGATAAAAATTGGAAGCTTGAGCTTGTTTTTATTTCATGAGCTCTGCAACGTAACACATTGACTTCAGCAAAAATTTTTGCTAAACAGAGCACAAGTAATTCCCGAAAGTTTTCATGATGGCTAACAACCTTTTGCAAGCTTCCGAATGCGCGTTAGCTTCTCGAAGTACTTGTTTGCTCAATCAGATAGTCCAAGCACGCCACAGTATTTATTCACTCTTGGTCGGAAGATTCGGGGCATTCCAAAAACTAGCGTCTTTTCAGCGCTTCTTGGGTGCTCTGTAGAAAGGGTTTGACCCCCTTAAACTTCCCACTTCCATGCGCCATATACATTACGAAAGTGACCGCTGTATTATCATGCAGCACTTGTATTCCGATGACTTACAACTGTTACCGTCATACTTCAACAACAGCATCTGATAACGTCCAGCAATGAAGAGAAAGAGAACAAAGAAGTGGGAAAAGATGCAATGAAGCCAAGCTGAATACATTGCCTTGGTAAGAAATCGAAGCAGAAATTGTGCGAAATTAATGACGACCAATGTTTTGCCCATACTAAAAAGAAATCAATTTCTACGCTTAACGTTGATTGCTTACCAAATTTACAATAAGTGCTGACATTTTCATAAATGAAGTGAATTGTCACAAAGATGAATAGAGATTATCATAAAGATTAAAAATTCGAACAAAAATATGAAAGACGCTTAAAAATAGAGAAATCATTTCTATAAAATTACCAGCTGATTATGCGTTAAAAGTACCCTTGTCAAAAACGATAAACAAATCGAAGCAGAAGTGAAAAACAAATGATTCGATAGAGAAGCAAAAAGACGAAGCAGAAAGTAATAAAAATATAACTGCTGCAATCTAAAACGCACATAAATTGCTCGTTTTGACGGCGTTATACTCTGACTGGCCACTGCAACGTTTCCAAACAATATATTTATAAATTGCAGCACACGAAATTTTCATGAAAACAATCGTTAAACCTTTCCAAATAGAGCCCCTCTCTCAACACCTCTGTGAAAAGAATCAAGCCCTCTTCAAACTGTACTCCCTCCCCCCTCCCCC
>JPKZ01000532.1:235273-269272 GCA_000803305.1 Toxocara canis
CCTTTGCCCTCTCGACTTCGTTCAAGGAATTTTGGTGTACGAATAATGTGATAAAGCATGAGATGTGCGGAAATGAAATTAAATGAAGACGGTTTTAGTTCTAATGATTTTTGAACTACTGATGCTACAGTCTTTAAGACCGTTTGAACATCCTGAAACGGTGCGAACAAATAAGTAAGACAGCTTAAAAACACCCCATCTTTCAACACCAAAGTTTTCAACAGCATCGGTTGTGCCATCTTAATTTCTCTTTTTTTTCTCTGTTCTCTTTTACTCTTCCTCATTTCTTATACCACCTTTACGTATTTTATTCGGACGCATGGCGACTCAGCTCTGAATCAGGCTGCTATTTCTAATTAGACCCCTAAAAATGGTGCTGATGAGAGATAGCTGCGGCCGATGCAATAACAAAGGCAGAAGTTGTTAAGGCCACAATAAAAATCAAGCTTACCGCCATCGTCAACATCCTGTTTTCTGCGCACTCGCAGTTGGATAATTCGCGACTTAATGCACTGAAATACAAACAAAAATTATGACTGATAAACACTATTCGGCAGTTCTGAAAAAAAACAAACCTTTCCGACAATGGTTTTTTAATGATCAAGTGGCGGATAGGGGAGGGGGGAAAATTGGAGATGGAAGCGATCAATTGCCTCTCGGAAGACCGGTTTTGATGTGTTGAATCACGGTGCGGGAATTATGCTGGTAAAAAATTACAACAAATCTGTTATTCTCTCAGCCGTTTGCAAATAGCTTTATGTAACAGGAAGTTCGATAAAGAAGTGAAAAGTGAAACGAAAAATTTACATAAAAGGATAATCAACAAAAAAGACGTAACGGAGGTGTTGAGTTTATTCGAAAAACAATGACTTTTGCGATATTTTGTCAACTGGTGCAATTACAAAGCGCATTCGTTGTTCTTCAGAAAAAAAGCACAAACATTTATTTTCGTTAAGCATTTGTGATGATATTTCAATAGTGAGATAAATTTATGAAAGATGCCGAAGCGGAAAACGTGAAATTTTATCTTTCGAAAGCCATAAGGGTTGGCAAAAGTCCCACTCACAAGAAAATGAATCTTCAACGCTTTCAGATGACCATTGACTGATGAAACTGATGAAATGGATAATAGCAGGCAAAAAAACTGAAGTTTCAAAAAAGAGATCTGCAGCATATCTGGCACGTCGCAAAACTCCAGCCGCCTGTTATCAGGAATCTGTTGTGTTCTTGTATTTCCCACCACCCACGAATTAAACCAACTGTTCGCAAGCAAATGGCTGTTTCAGATGGCTGGCACTTTGTGCACTTTAGCGATCCACCAAGGCAAAATGTCTCATTTTTGGATAGGCGCATATTATTTTCTATACAATTTCAATGGTTTCGTGCTTTTTCACTTATTATTCTGCATATTTCCCGGTCTCCCTTCTTTTATGTATAATGCACGCATGTGTTCATACAAACGCAGTAATTAGATGTAGTGCTGATACATTATACTCTTTGCTATGTGCAGTTTCCTATACTGGCGTGAACGAAGAATATTCAATCAAAAAACCCATTTTAATCGAATGTGCAGTTCAATCGGCACACAGCGAATGCAGGTTTTCCCCCCTTAAGAATGTATAACTTCCCTCGGGGTTTATAGATTGGTTTGAACATGTGTTAGGAAATGAGCTTAGGGAGTCTTTATCTACGATGTTTTATAGCCCTACCCCTAATGGCTCAAAAACCGAAACTACCGGATGCGAGGACAGACACACATACGAACCGATGTAATGCAGCCATGACGCGCTCTCAAAGTATATAAAAAAAGTACAGCACAAACATTTCCAATCCTTATATTGCAATCGGTCGAAAAGGTTCACTTCGCTGAAGTTTGCAGATGTCGATACAGATATATTTCAGTGAACGGAATGTACAGTGCCCATAGGCAAACATGGATTTTAAAATATCAAGTATTTGGCGTAAAATAGAGTTAGCTCAGTCGACTTTGTCGTATTCTCTAATCATTGTTGTTTCAAATTCATTTATTTTGCACTTTTACTTTTGCTAATTTTTCCCGTTCCACTATTGCCGTTCTCATCAAACCTTAATGGGTGGTTGTATGTTCCTTTTCTATGTGAAATGAGATACTTACAAATACAGATGCTCCCCGAGTTACGATATTTCGAACTCGAGATGATCATACTGGTACGGCAAAATTGCAAAAATATTTTTAGCTTCGCTCGGAAGGCAAAACGCAACACCGTCTGATACGTTCAGAACGATGCCAGGATGCACCCATCTCTCGCCTTGTGAGATGCCACTATACAATACTAGTCCCTATTGACCAACATTCTATGCCGCTCACGGGTAAGCCAGGCCTGTTTCGTACTTAACGCTATTTTCAAGTTACGATGCGATCGTCGTAACGCATCTCCATCGTAACTCGAGGACAACCCGTACGTTAAAAAAACATATTTTCCGTTTTTTTTTCTCACTGTCTTACCAAAAAACATGTTGCCCAGCTTCAACCAGAATTCGTTCTTGAAAGAGACGGGCACTGTACTCTGCGTGGCCTTGCAAAAAACTACTTGCACTTGTTCGAAGTTAGGGTGCCGAGTATTTGAATGAAATGCCTTTGAACTTCACAACGGTCATGTCACAATATGCAGAAGGAAACAGTTTTTTTTTCGTCAATGAAATAACATGGTTTTCCTTCCCACACGCACAACTCGTTCAAAGTTTTTTTTTTTCTAGAAAAACAAATAAGCTCTAAGTAGCCAATCATTCGTCTTGCCACGTTTCAAGAGGCGAACACTTTGTGAGGATTACTTTGAGAAATCAGTAAACTGGTTTCCATAAAAGATTTCATTTAGGAACGGAAATGACGATAGCAAAGTAAATGTGGTCGTTGAATTGTTAAAGGTTTCGCTCATTGCATTAACGGCAAGATGACCGCGAACAGCCTGCTTCAGGTTTCCAGGAGTTTTTTCTTCTTCAATCGCAAGCAGAATGTTGTCTGTTCAGTGCTCTGGCCTATGCGGGAAATTAGTTGAGTACGCCACAAAAATTGCTAATGGCTATCTCAGACAGATCTTGTTTTTGATTTACACTAACGCATAACAATTACATTCAAATGAAAACTGCCAACGGAGGCATGACAACAGCTCTCACGTATTAGCCACCATCAATAAGTACTATAAGTTTCAAATCGAGAGGCCAGCAAGAGGTTGTGCTGTGGAGCTACTAGAATATAAGATTTGATATTCTTTTGACAGAGGCAGTGACAGCCATTTCGCGATGCCATTTACATCGTAAGCCGAATGAAATGCCCACATGTTATTTCACCAAATCCGAACAGTTAGATGTAAAGGAAGAAAACAGCTTGCAGCACACCTATGTATATGCGTGCTAAGCATTTGTCGATTCTTATAAGTTACGTGCGCTATAACACAAACCCGATGCACTGTGAAACAATAAAAAAACTTTTTGAAACTCGTAATAACAGGAACGGTTAGGTTTTCATGGTAAGAAGACCAACAATGCGATAGTGCATTCAATTACGATACGGTATATCAACATTGCGTTAAAAAGACTGCATAACTTACGTTAGTTTGTTATCAGCTTAAGCACATACCAACCGAAATGCCAATTACGGCCAAGAGAGAAGCAAAAAAAGGCCAAAATGGAAAATTTGATTGAGGCGCTTATTAAGAACTCATGAGTTGCGGAAGATGTGCTGTTAAAACCATGCGAATGTCGAACGGAAGTATTCGCTTCGATAATCACCTTAGCGCCGTTGTACTCTTTGAAGACCACCATTTCATTCTGCACGAGTGCACACGAGCATTGCTCTTCATGCGAGGATGCACAGCTGATACCGTGTGCTTCCAACGCCAACGGAATTTGTACCTCGAGCGCAGTCGATATCTCCGAGTGGTCAGCACTCATCATATGAGAGGTACATCAACTCTAAATTCATCTGCTCCAAGTGAACTTAGCAACAATTGAACTTTGCGATGCGCCCGACCAGTTACTTTTCCTGCGCACGGTGAGACACCGTGGTCCCATTAATAAAGCCCTCTCCAACAGCACCTTTTGAACACAACAGAACCCCTTCATAACCCTTCTCCCTCAGTGGCATTACGGTATTCTAACGATTTCCGTATGAAAAAAGCCATTCTTCTGAGATTGAAAATGATTATTTCCTTCGATATAACCTCTTCCTCGAATGAATTCCTTCTTCTCTTCCTGTCCCCCCAGAAAACTACGAATTTTACAACCCCACAAGAAATGTGCGCTTTCCTTGAGACGGCACGGTGCTTCACATTGTTAAGTACATACAATACACTACAGCGTAGTTTGAATGAAATTCTGAACTGTCAATAACTGTTTAATCACCTACAACGTGACACTGCTTATTGCACGGAAGGAGAGAAAAACATTTTAAAAATGTTACATAAAGCATTACTTCAACGGGCCAGACTTGCGCTGGTTACATCAGCATCAGGCAAATCAGATACGCACTGGTGATAAGCGTACAGTTTTAGACAAGTTCAAATATTAGAATATTAAGAACGAAAGCGATGAAATTAATTTAGAAATTTTTCAACAAACAATTTATGATAGGTCTTTTTACGTCTAAAATATGTCGGGTTCTATCCATTCTTTTCAGCTAGTCTTTGCAAAAACAGCTCATAGTCTTTTCATGGAAATTGTTAATTTTTGCCACTTCTTCTCATAGAATCAGTTAAAGGAGCACTCAAATTGTGATAAAATGATGCAAGAACTTGACCAGAAACAAAGAGCTAAGCTACCGTTCTAAGAGTAAAAAGTTTCGGTGCTTTAGATAAAACTAACCAGTTCTTCCTTTCCTCCCCGTAGAAACAAATATGACGAAATAGTACGGGGAAACTTCTAAATCTTCGCATTAAATTATTTCGTCATATTCTGTCATATTTATTTCTATGCCTATTTAAGGCATACGATGAAGACTCATACTCTCGTCGATCGTATAGGCCAATTCAATAACTCTTCAATCAATTCATCAACTTGGCATCAATTAAAGGGTGCAAGTAATTGACACTGGTTTCACTTGCCAATTTTTTATTTGCTTTACCGAATGCAATGACTTTAGCATTTGCAACGCGCTAGAAAGAAAAAAAAACGCGGGAGCCGCACCAAATATGAATTTGAAATTTTCAAAATTGCCTACCGTGCTTTTCAGATAAAACTAACTCTAACAACTATCCGGATTTGCTGAAAACATTAGAGCTCTATCTCATGACTCCGCGCCGATATAGCTGATTTGGATCGACCCTATAATCGAAGTGTTGCTATATCCTATGCCGCATATTTCAGTAATCTGTCATTCAAACTGGATGAGGACATCTCCGATCGTGAAAATGAACCACATTAAAAGCAGCAGTCAAAGTAAACAAAGAAGATACATGCAACAGATGGCAGATGTCCTTTATTAGCCCACCGGTAGGAATAGGCAACTGCTGGTCATTTTCAGCCATTACAATGGCGAGAATAAAATTTAGGTTATATGAAGCGCAGTTGAAACTGCGAAGAAAACGCCATCAGTAATCACGGGAGCAGGAAGAAGGAGAAAGNGGTGCGATGAGTGATTCATCAAATAAAGGTGGGCAGGCAACTGATATGTCAGAAAAGCATTTTATGTTGGCGGTGACTGGGTAATTAAAAAGCGAAAAAGAATTCGTTCAATCAGGAAGAACCGAAGTGCACCGTTGGTGTTGCACATTGTAGAACGAGAAAATGCATTAGCATCAAAAGCGACAAGCAGCACTCCGCCATAAGCAAGCAAGATGTGCAACATGCAGGCGGTAGCGCGCCATAGACCGCACTGCATTGCTCGCGACACTCAGTGCCTCTATATGGAAGAGCGTGGCGCCGTGATACCTGTAATGCCTGGGATGGCGCTATTTATGGATGTGCAACACAAGACAAGCATACGCCACAGCATCCGCAATTTAACTGAACCTTCCGTAAATAAGTTTCACACCAGCAGGTCGACATCGTTGAGGAGTCGGATGTGCAAAAAGACAAACATATGAATCGTGATCAAAATAAGTTAAATGGATAAAAAGAGAGTGCAGGAGGGGGATTGGGTGTGTCCGATGGGAATGAATCGCAACGTTAGGGATGAAGGTTTTAATGTATGCTAGTGACTTAATGCGGTTCAGGTAACTCAAGCTACAATGCGGATATTACAGAGGAGAAACGCCAACACAGAGCCTAACTTTCGCTCCTAAAATTTTATATCCTATCTACAATGTCAAACTGATAGAGTCAAAAGGACAGATGTTAAGCATTTCATGATCGGGCTTCACCATGTAGGAGGCTGGAGTAGGGGTGGTACTGACTAAAGCCGTAATTGTACAATGGTAGTAACAGGGACAACTGGTATCAGTGTCGAATATCGAACAGAACGATGCATGCGCGCCCGTTATACGGACAGACACAACCTTACGAGAGCGGCAACTTCATCACTACATGACTCGCAAAAAGAGCAATGAGTGGACCGGATTTCACACCGATGACGATTCATCGCAAGCCGTTTCGGTTCATCGCGCACAAAAATTGTTACCCATCAGCGCTACTTATCCCCTCATCTACTCATCGCAACCACTAATCCAACATGAACATAGTGTGGCGCTATTTTAGAATACGAATGACTGGATTAGGGATATGTCCATACATCACGGGACGTTACTGAGAAGGAAACTCTTGGAATATGCGAGGATACTTAACATTACCAACGATGTTATTCTTCTAAAACCGCTTCGTTGCCACTCGCCTCTCGTCTCTAACCGTTGTCGTGGAATGTCAACGACGCCTAAATTCCCTCAGCTTTCTCAACATCAACGCCATAACTCATGAAGCCATAAACCGACTTTTGAACATATTATAATCGAGAATTTCCACCTTATTTGTTATTATTTATCACGCACATTAAGCATTGAAAGGGACCGATAAATAGATCGTATTTCGGAATGAAAATCGTTCAATGAATGGGAACAAAAAACGATGGCCATCTTCCCAAGATATGTTCGATGACAGAGAGTTGTAAAACAGTAAAAATTCTACGAATGGAGGAAGAAAAAGTTTTTAAACAACTACAGAGTTGATCGGTTCATATGAACCTGAAATACGAGTGAAGGATGCGCAAAAAGTTTTCTAAAGTTTAGAAAAAATTCCATATTGGAAAACAAGAAGAAAATTGCGCTCACACATTTATCGAGCAAAATGGAATTTCAAGGAGATATTAACTAGTCTATCGGCGTCCGATGATGCTGGAATTTTACTTTTGCTGAAGTATCGTTTCACTCGCACAATTTAATTTCCATTTGTAAAGTTCGTCCAAATAAAACAAAAACGCATTTTCTGCTTTGGTTGTTCCGAAAATAAAATTGTTTCAGCTCGATTTCGTCAAAATACGACCAGTGCTGATTGAGCCTCCGGAATCTCAATGCGCTAAAAACACAATATATATTGAGATGAACGAAAATTTACTAGCTAAAATAATGTAAACAATGATATAGATAAGCTTAAATTTTCATGCAGTGATCAATTGGTAGCGGTTAAGTAACAAAAGAAAGTTGAAATCGATCAGAGAATGTAACCGAAAAGCGATTTTTCAATTGTAGGGATTAAACTAGCTTAACTGTAATAAAGAATATATGAGCAAATCTAGGCGAATTGTTGGTGATAAGAGTTGCATTGTAAACATAGACTTTTAGTGCAACCGCATCCAAAAAGACTTGTAAGTTCAACTAGATAGAAGGCGGTGCTCGAAGGTCAAAATTCATTTCAACCTGAGTTCGAGAGGGAAACACTGACAGCAAGCTCGATTAGCAGCTGGTTATTCGATCGCATTACTAATGACCACATCTTCTTAAACTGTATCGCCTTTGCATCGGCCAACAGAACAATTAACAAAACTCGCATATAAAAATAAATGCTGGAAAACAGGTTAAAATAAAACAGTATGCTAATTAGCTTACTTTTTCGGGAAAGAGAAAACCAATAATAGTAAAGAAGGAGCCGTTACCATGCGTATCAACTAGAAAACCATGAGCGTCTAACGACCGCAAAGATGAAAAGAATATTCGTTAAGTGAAGAAAAAGAATGGAGGTGAGACCATTAAAAAATTGAAATTATTAATGTAACAACTTATTGCACGATTTAAAATTCTGCTGTCCTGCTTGTTATCTGCACTAAGCATGTAAAAGCAATTCAGTGAGCAGGTTTGCACAAGATCTACCTATACGTTCACGCAGTAACGAAAACTTCATCCGTTAGCCATCAATTTTCCAGAAACTTCTTTCTATGGAAAATTACTGGCTGCTATAATTTAGTTCTCGGTTGCTGTAAACTATCCCACGCTATCATCACAATATATAGATCGGCAAAATTAAACATAATGCTATGTACTGGAAAAGAAGAATGATTGCGACGCAAAAATGATCGAGAAGAATCTCAGACAGTCGGCAATAGCCCGACCATGAGAGCCCCATCCACTGAGCATTTGCTTCCATTTTGGATTTTTAACTGTAACACAAAAGAAACAAAACATTACGATTTCGTTCGATTGTTCTCATGAACGTTAAAGAACACATGATGAAAACAACGAGACATTGCAACGACCAATTTTTAACAAATACATAACGACGCATGAGTAAGAATTGGTTTCTTTGGGACTTGCAAGTTGCGAGGAAAGCGAAATGTGTGTGTTAAACTTTTCATGCAAACTATGTTACTATATAAAATATTCGCTCTTAGTTAAAAAGTACACATAACAGTTAAAACTTTCAGCTGAAAAGCTTTCATTCGGGATCTCTAGCTAATGCTAGCACCTACAAATCAGGTATACTTGACCGGAAGCTAAGGTCTAATACATTTCATCTTAAGCATTAACCTTTAAAGCTTTCGATTTAGACAAATGACTACTACATCTCCTTAAACAGTTAATGTCACTCAAAACGATTATGTGACACGTTTTTCACTTAATGAATGTTGAAACTTTGGCAGTGGAACAATTTCGTGCAAGGTCACCCACAAACAATGGCAAATTACTGCCACCTTCAGAATGATGAGTGACGAGTAAATTCGTCTTTGGAAACAAAACAAAATCGACGAAAACATATGGAGAGTATTGAAAAATATGAAAAGCAGCTATCAACCGATCGTAAACACGTTTGACTACAACATCCCCTCGACTATATGGTTTTTCTTTCTCTGAAGAGTTGGGAATTGCTATAAACTCTCTTCATTCTCCTATACGTTACTTTTCTATTAAGCGCTCCCTGACCCGTTCACCTGACGCAGCAGTTCAACGCAGCAGCGAATATTTATTTATTTGGGCTGCATCCACCAGCTAAAGTCTGTGTAAATGCGGTGGACAGCTTATGGTATCTGCTCTCTTCATTTCTCAGAACGATCTGAAAAAGAAACTTGCCCGTAATTATACGCTTCTCATTCCACTCACCCTCCATCTCCCTAAGAAGCTGAGAACACAGTCGCTGCTTTCTACATTTCACGACCGTAAGCCCTCCTCGATTATGCACAACATCTAAGAATTTAGGATACCTATGGGGCTTAAAATTTTTAATTGGGCTTTACGGCAACCGAAATAAATGGATTTAAGAATCATAGGTAATTTCAGCAACCACTGTTTCAACAGAAAAGACGCGAAGCCCCCTTCAGAAACACTCCTCTTCATCATTCACAAATGACAGCACAACTGGAATCCGATATGCATGAAAACTACCACCCAATGTGTATAAGATATAATCTCAGAGAATTTTGCGGCAGCATTTATTTGGTGTATTTTTGTAACGGTTCCGATCAAACTCCGGAGCGGAAAGTTCCCCGAAGCCCATTCGCCTATGTAATCCTGACAACGATATGACAAGCTAAGAAATACGAGGAACTGAAAGTGAAATATTGAATCCAGTACAAGCTTTCCATCAAGCATTCGCTGTTCATTCATTCCATTACAAAAGAAATCTGACAACAAAACGATTTTGAAGCTTCTCGGATCAATCGCATATTGTAAGAAAAGTTGCCAGTATAAAGATACGAATTTAAAATGCAGGTGGAAGAATTTTGCAAATTCAAATAGTATTTTCATGATGTTTTTCAATGATTAGACTACTGAAGGTGAAAAAAACTTAGTCATATGCTTTTACTTCTTGAACGCTCACATAAGAAATGACAACTATTTCTTTCTGTATAGAAATAAACTCGAGAAAAAGTGAATTTAGTTTCCAACCTAGAGGACAGAACAACGATCAAAATATGGACGTTCTTCAGCGAATGGAAAACACCCTGCTGTTTGTTTTTTAATCCGGAGCTTGCGTTGTTTATACGCTAAACACTGGAATGATATGCGTTATTGAAGTATTCAATGAATAGCTTGGGAGAATGAAGATTTTATTTCTTAACAAAATCTGGAACTGATTCTGAAAAATGGAAAGCTTAGTGGAACGCTGAAAATGCGCTCACAATCAAAACTGCAGCTATNTATTTATGCGTATTTACATATATATATATTGTATTTGACGTCAACGGGATCATCGTTTCTACTTTACGCGTTGCGAATACTAATGAAGCAAAATCGCGCACCAATAACGCATCACTATTCATTCATTACGTATAGCTCGGTCGAACCGTTTGCTCAAAATATCGCAACGCAAGCGTATTGCCATTAGGATCATACCGAAAAATATTTTTTGAAGAACAAAAACCGAAAAATTTAGTGTCATGTCAAAATTTCATCAGAAAAAAAAGTTCAGTCACACAAAAAATTCAGTCATAAACACACCAAAATCTTTCAAAAGCTTTAAAAAAACAAGAGGTACTGCCATGCTTAACGCATGCTTTTAAGATCGTCGCTGAAATTCGAACGGAGAAAAAACATAGAACTTGGAAACCGATTTAAAAAAAGAAGCGGAACTGCGGTCGAACCATAACAGGTAAGTTGAAGGAATACCGTTTGAACTGCAGAACGTACGAAGCGCTCGATATAGAGAAGTTGTTATTTTACCAAATTCTCTTGTAACATATAGAGCGACTCAAAAGCCCGATAAAAGATTAGCAACTGGAACTAATGCTTGCTACAAGTTCAAGTCATATATGCGTTTGGGAAGGGAACAGCGGTGTTTGCCAATGCAGCTTATGATTAAAAGATCCACACTCATATCTTTAGTTTTCTTATTCAGAAATCTGTGGTAATTGGGAAATTCTCCGCTTTTTATTAGAACTTTACTGCTAAGTAGCATTTATCACTAGTATTAACAGTACTCTATCGATATCATTACACTGGTCGTCAACACTTCTTAAATATGTCATTCAGGATGAGCGTATAGTGGAAGTGCTCTGGTGTATATCAAGTATAACAATTTCTTGAATAAGTTAGGGTACGCACTACAAACTGACTGATATGCGCCTTCGCAACACACCTACCAAACCAACCCATTTTACAAATCGTTCGCGAACGACGATAACTCAAATTTTGTTCGAATGGATCGTTCGTACAAATGTCTGCCAAAGACTCGTTTTACTGTAACTAGATAAATCGATTATGCAACGAGATTGCTCGTAATTGCATGGAAAATTTGCACCGCTTTAAGCGAGTATAATTACCCGTGAAAGATAAAGAAATTATCGCGAAACTCAAAAGAAGAGATGATACTGGAGACTAAATTATATGTACCAAATTTCGCAGCTTCTAGCCTCAATCGTTCATAAGATGAAATTACTGGGCACAAGCAGAGTTGCCACAATGTATTTTGCAAGAAGCAAATTTGCACTGTCATAACGTCTTTTGCAAAATACAAAATTGTGCTGTCATAATGTGGTTTGTGAACTATAAACTTACTGGTTTTCATTTTTTTAAAATATATTCACCCTTTTTAACCTCAGCTATGGTTTGACGGACTGTACAGTTTGTGCTTTTTAAGTGCCCTCTTTCTCCACTCATATTTTTGCAACAACGAAAACAAGTTGTCGAATTGCGCAATGCCGCTCATCGAAACGAGAAATTAATTACTTTATCAAGAGCGCTTTTCGGCGCTCACTAAACAATATAGCGCCTAGCAAAATGAACACAAATGCACTCGATTGCGTGATCTGAATATAAACTATGCCATATTGAGAAAACAATCGACTTACTATAAAGGTTATAAATATGCATATTAAAAAAGTACCAATAAAGTAAAATTTTGGAAATCCCCAGTGAAGTATGCGATTATCGCGATTGTCATTCGGATTCGACGTAGTGTAACACCGAATTCTTTCACTAATTTTTTAGAACAAAAACATTACCATTCTATAAGACGCCCTTCAAAAAACAGAATGAAAAATATGAACGAAAAAATATTTTTGTCCCCAACATTGTCAAGCAAGAAATCAAAGGAGAGAGTTAGACAGCTTAACAAAATCCATCAAGAAAATGAGGATGTCGTCAAGGGTAATCGAACTGTCGAACTGTGAATCTTTGAATCATGCACGAATCTGCATGCATTTGAGGGCCCTACCCCCATCGCCTTTCCCAAACCCCCCGAAACATTGCTACCGTTGAAAGAGATTGCAAGTGGTCGCTGCTTTATTATCTGCCAATTTTACCACTAGGCAGCGTGGCTGATGACTTAGAAACAATAAATAATTTCTTCAAAAACATCGAGCCGTCGACACTTTTGAGAAATACGTCAAGTTCTAGACGTTGACATCTTTGATGAAAAAACCCACCAGCTTTAATCTATGCTCAAGTAATGACGTTAGCCGATTATGCCGTGAAACAGTCCAGGAATAAGCATCGAATTCTCTTAGCGAACGTGATCCCACAGTGAGAACTTGCAGTATTGTAATTGTTTATAAGAAACAATTCCTCGTTACATGCAGTACGGTTTCAACAATGAACCTTAACAGACCATACAGCTCAAGTTCAACTGATGACGTTTTTACTTCATGATGACATAGGGAGGGGGGGGAGAGATAGTAATCAGTGACACATGACAGTGGTAAGCAAGAATCAGAAAACAAGAGAGAAGCCTAAAAAGAAACGACGCGCAGAAAAACAGGAACGGAATTGTCGGAGTGACCCATCATTACGGTCAAAACGAGTGTCCAGGAATGTAAAAATTGCCGTGGAAGGCCTCTTTTATGTTATCCGTCAAGAAATCTGTGGAAAAAGGGGACTGGACTGGGAAGCCTTCACAAAACCTATGTGAAGCGAAGTCAAGAAGGCAATATGATCACGGCTCACAACCTCAGAAAAAAAAAAAGAAAAGAAATGAGTAGCGTACGAAAAAACTCCTTCTGATCTTCTGAATAACAGCAGACGTCCGTATAAGGCAGAACTCTGCCACTGGTGTGACGCCCTCCCTCCATTTGGCTCATTTCCCCTTTTTTACGCTGTCGAATCCATATATCGTTCAGTTACGTAGCCTACACGTTTCAGGCATCCGTAATACAATTAACACACTTCATTTGCACCAAGCTTGTGAGAGATGCGATAGTAAACATCGAAAATAAGAAGTGAAAAGTGAAACAGCAGCTGAAAAACAAAGTGAAGATGACATCATTAATTTGGTGAAATAAGCAATAAACATAAAGGGAAATCACAAACCCTTATGATGGTTATTTGAGGCACTCAGCGTTCGACCTAAGGATACGCCAAGTGTTCTAACAAGAAATAAAAACGAAGTTTGGTCCAAAGCTAGAAAAAGCCAACTAACTTTATGGATAAGGCGCACGATTTCGGCATGTTCCTTGCCCTCAACTGGCGTTCCATTTACTTCGATAATTTCATCGCCAACACACAATCCTGCTCGATCAGCCGGAGTTCCTGAATAGGGAAACCTTCACAAAAGCACACTCAAATATTTGTGTACTAAGGGAATCGTAGCAAATGAACAACATAAGACATGCGCATATGCTTACGCAAATATAACGCTTGCGATTTGCACATGACGTATATACTAGGAAACATTGGCGTCAGACATACGCGGTATGAATAAACACATGATGCACGTCTTATATTTGCTTCTCTTGCTACGGCTCCTTATTTTCTACGGCTCCTTATTTCCTTATTTTCTATTCTTCGAACAAGAAGGCTTTTATTGATGAGAGAGCAGGATGTACACGATGAAGTAAACGTACATCATAACCGTTTCTTCAGAACGAAATATTGAAGCGTGCTGAATTTCCATTTGTAGTCGCAACTTGTTGAAATCATTTTTTAGTCAGAAAAAAAGTCGATGCAACATTTTAAAGTCGCGTTAGACATTCGATTCAATGGTTTTTCAAATGATGAGATTCATCAATTTAACCCACGAAACATTCACTGCCACACAGCGATGAATAATGCTGCCAATTTATCAACGATGATCCATTAAAATTTATTTTATACGTCACCTAATCGCTGTAGAAGACAGTAAAGTTAAGAAGGTGTGGGGAGGGGGAGCAAAGGGGAGATAAAGTATTGCTGAATGTACTACAATGTTATTAGTAGCATACATTGCAGAAAATTTCGTCAAACTTATGCAATATAGGCCACCAAAACGAAGAGTCATGGGTAAATTGCAGCTATAGTATGTAACAGACCATAGAGGGTGATTTTATGTTGAGCATCAGCAGCAACAAGTATGACGAAACCAGGCAATGGAATACGGCCGTTGTTAAACGCCGATGTGGAGGCATTGGAATCACAAGGGCCGATGGGTTTCTTCCCTCTGATAGAAAACGAACGATGAATTGCTGGTGTCCGATCGTTCAATGCGATCTCGGCCGCCATTCGTTGAAATCAGAAAACAATACAAATATGAGTGACAGCTGAAATCGTAAAACACTGCGAGCAATTCTCAACAACATGACGCGTGCAGCTTGTCAAAAGTCCGCTCACGAATATCACCTTTTATCCTTCACATTCAACTCCAGCTGTACTGTCAGAGAGAGACACGCCATATTGATTATCGCTGATTTGGTGCTTCGCCGTAAGTGAGGCAGAAAATCTCTGCATTTTTTCCACTTAGCATAATCAACCAACATAGCTATACAACAAAAATTTTATTGGACGTTGTAGGTGATCAAAAATTAAACAAACGAATGAAATACATAAGCATGCCGGCGATCGTTCGACTTATATCATTTCACCGTATTTCGATCTTCATCCGCTAACGTTGCATTTTTGCTGCTGAGAAATCAACGACGAAGATAACGTTTGCTGGTTACAATTTTATGACGAGTTGAGCATACCATAATTGTCAGAAATGACATGGGAGAAGCGGATGAGATGAAAGCAAGTTTTCATTAAAAAAAGCTCTTGAGCACATTATGCTCATCAAAAGATCTCTACACTCGCGCTTCATATACAAGCTATGCTCGATTGTACTAGATTCGAAAGAATGACAATACAAATCGGATCGAGCCACCGAATTTGATTTCCCCTATATTAGCCTACTGAATGCATTGACAACAAGCCGACTGGTGAAGAGAGACAAACTAAGAAAGAGAAAGGGAGAGTGAGGGAGAGAAAAAGAGAAAAAGGAAATACAAAGATAGTGCATACTTCTCATTGTCAGCTGAATTTTCACTTACCTTAGTGAAAACTCTTTTGCGAAATAGTTTCAAAAAATATGACAGTGTTAAGAATGACATATTTTTAAGGCCAGGGGAACACAATCAGAACGAATGCTTGGATGGCATCATTAATTGTGCCTTAAACTCGTATGCCGATTTGATGTGATCGAAAAGTGCAAAAAAAAGCTCGGACTGAAGAGTGGAGAGATATTACGCTTATGAATATTATTTGAAAAATTCTGCTAGAACGCTCGCAAAAGGCACTGGAAACAATGAGACGTATATCACACAACCTATTGTATTACGTTTTAAGTCGCAGAAAACCGACAGCCGAAAAACATAGAGACAACCCTTTGTATTTCATGAGGATTGAACTCTCAGATGCTTTCTAGACTCTTTTTAGACAGGATACGAACTTTCTTGGACGGCTCACATAAGAAATGCTGATCAGGCATTCATGTCAGAAAATCGCAAACGGTTCCCTTCCTGTCAAACGAAATATAATTATATAAACTCAATATCTCGTTCCTCTGTGAAGGACACCTGCAAAACGCTTTAGTTCTCTTTCAAAGAATTCTAAACGCAACAAGCTTAACATTTCTACACTTTATTTTCTACTTTCTTTTGTGGCTCAATTAATCGCTTTTAGAGGCTCAGCGTTGCTATTTATTACCGTAAATTATTCAACATCGCAAAGTATAGCAGAACGAATAAACAGGTTTCTATGTCAAAACCAAGAAAATAAGCATATCTTATGCGCGAGGAAAAGGAAGAATGAGCAAACATCGAATGGATTTTTTGAGAGTTGGTCGGCACTCGGCTAGCGCTAAGAGGAGGCTGGAGACGAAACGGAAGAAGCGCCCATTGGATGGGTCGATGTGGTAATAAATGATGCTTTTTTGCTTGAAGAGTCTAATATGTGAAGGAGAATTTCATTGCGAGAAAAAGCACAAATCTCGATTGTTTTCGAGCTGCTAAAGCCCAAGAAAATCCTTGCTTTCATACTGGCCCTCATGTGCGAAAGAGTTTGTGCACAAATCTGTTTGCTGAATGTCCCGCGTTTAGAAAAACGTTTTTGTTATAGTTTGTTAGATCCATTTTTCTGATATGCATGTACTGCCTTTATAAAATAAATTTGTAAGTGATGAAGCTCGAAGAGTGCAACAATTCTAAGCGTGATTAACGAAATATTTTCGATTATGCTCATATAGTTTTTTGAATGCTTGGGTCGGAGATTTCATCTCTTTAAACGCGTAATATTTCGTAACATTAATCCTAAGCGTTACCGACCTGTTCTATAAATTCGCCTGAAACAGGTTTGGGGTAGCCTAACGTTCACATTTGTCTAGCAGCGTTAAAAGTACTCCAAAATCTTGTATAATCAAACGCCGTTGAAATACTGGTGATATGAGATGGGAACGCAATGACAACACTAGTACCTCAGAAACACCGGTTGTTTCAAAAAAAACAAGTCAAACATTTCTGGAGATCGTAGGACATTGAAAACAAAAACACGCAGATATACGTAAGATGCGTGCGACCGTCTAGCAATACGTAAGATACGTTGGTTGCTCGTAGCGCTTCTTCCACAATATGACGTGATAATTGTTTGCATTTTAGCGTATAATATATAGGACTTATGTCTTAGGCATAGACTTGTTATTGTCGGTCCTTTTAAACAGTCCTAGTAGGAAGGGACAACTTCAGCCTTTGTTCATGTACAGGCTCTAGCAAATAATTACATCGAAAAAAAACTTTTTTCTTCGCCCAGCATTAGCTGCCATTGCCTAATGTTAAATAGATGAAGATTATTGCATGCTCTAGGATAGGCATTCGCGGAAATGCCATTCATATAACCGCAAAAGTATGCATACAACTTGATGACCACTATCACTGATATCGATTCTAAAACCTCAAATGGGACTCGTGGCCACTCTTGACATGGGATACGCATTCATGCGAACATTCAACACAACGAACGACTACTGCATTGCCGCACAAATGCACTTCTTTGGCCTAGACTCCCCGGAGACAGTCTCACATGCACTTTGTTTGTGCATCTTGCACCGACTTTTGCTCATCAAGTGAACGCTGCTCACATCGAGTCAATCAAAACAATTAGTTCATCGTTTCGATAAAGAAGCTAAATAAGAAATCAACCCATACGTTCAATATCATGCTACACCCGTTCACAAAAAACGCCTCTACTAAGGTTTGAAAACAGCCGCTCTATTCGCTTTCCACTTAAGCCTTTACTTCAGGACGCGTTTACCGGAACTCTACTCAGTAATTGCTAAGTTATGTTTTATCGAACAGCGTACTACTAAGTTCTACATTAAGAAGCAATAAAGCCTGACTCAGTAATACATGACTGCATTATACGAACGTTTGCTGGACGCAGCTAAGATGCAATGACTCAGTAGCAAGAGGCTCGGCCGTTATAAGCACCGACACAACATTATACACTTTATTTAAGTGTTTCTACGCTCCACTAAAAGTAACCTTCTTAAGCGGACCGGTAAAATCGTTGCATAAAAATCATTCATACTTTTTTGGGCTATATGGTTGCGATCACTACGAGGATCGTTAAATTAACAATTGAAGCTATGCACGTTGCCAAGTTCGTTGTCGACGCGAGGTGGAAGCGGAAAACCGTTGGCTACATTTTTGCGCTACATGTAATCGCAAGCGTATGGATCAGTTTTGTGGAAATTCATTTTCTCGTGAACAAAAAATATGTATGCAACTAACTTTTTACCCGCATGAATCGAACCATCCTTAAGATATACAAGTCTCATATGTAAGGATGACGCAAAACAAAACGATCGAAATTGGCCCAACAGCGACCAAACGTGCACGATGTTCAGTTGTTGTTAACAAAACGCAATATACGCAAAACAGGGAATCAATGGCCAACGAACGGGCTAGCGACACTCTACGCAGCACCGTGATTCTTCATCATCTAATTATGTGAACGCGATGCGCCACACGCACACAACCGATGATAACCCACAACTGCAATGAGCCAACTTCACGCTTTAATAATAACCTCGCCCTATTGCCTTACCTTTTCACTAGCAGCCAACTGTTCATCGACAACGTGAATGTGTTTATCATTGTGTTAGGATTAATGACTAGCATTCAGTCAGCTATGGACGCGTATGTGTGTGCCTTATATGCATGATGGAACAGATGCCTCACAAGGTAAGTTTAATTGGGACACTAAACGTATAGCTGCGATCACATATAACGATACTGTGAGTGCTATGCACATTACTGAATGGTTACAAAAGCTCGTAATGTTAGGTCCGCCCGAAGTTGTACATTACCGTGTAGAAACCACCAAGTTTCGTAAGTCCAATAATTCGTGAGCTAAAATTAAGGAAAAGTTGTATAAACAGGTAGACGGATAGACAGACAGATATACAAACATATAGATCTATAGGCGGTCAGAACGAAAAAAATTTATATATTCGTCTACTGCGATCAGTGAATGAAACGAAACCACCCTGTTGAATAAGCGAGTAGCCAGAATGCACAGCATGCCAGCCCTTTCGCGTTCATTCCCTTTTCCTGCAGCCCGACCGGTCGCAAATGCACTCAAATTCTTTAACTCTTCCAAGAGGCTACGTATTCCCGCGGGATCGAGAGCTGGCTTGAAACTGAGCACAGCAATTGTTCATATAATATAGATTACACCTACCAAATTTATAATTCTAGTTTCGGTGGCCGCCGACGTGAAACTACAAAGCAGACAGACAGATAGACAAGCATGCGTACACATGCATGGACACGACATTGTCATAACGCACTTTATAAAATCTGGAATTTGTGAAATTTTAAAGTGAAGTACTTTCTAAAATCTTGGATTTTAAATGGATGAAAAATTTCTACACTGAGTTGGCCTCCTTCGGTTTGATCCAAAACTAGAAACTAGCGTTAATATTGATAAAACGCATCCTCAAACTTTGTATGACATGTTTTAGGCACGAAAAAAATTAGGAAGTTTTGGAAAAAATCCTTAAAATTCTTAAAAAATCTGAAATCAGAGTGTGTAAGATGCTTGCCAATATTCTGCCAGGCTCTACAAAAAAAACCAGATTAAAGAAAGCGCATTAGAAACGATGACCGCCACATGAGTGCAACCGATTTATTGAGAGCGCTTAGAGCGTTCGGGAAATCCGACTGCCTAGGAAGTGAAATAAAAGTAAAGAGCAGTTTGTGGGATCACAGGTAAATTAAAAAACAACAAACGGAAATATATGAGAACGCGACAGATTCAGAGTGATTCGTTCTAAGAGGGTGATAAACAAATTAGTGGCATATCACCAGTTTCGGCGAGACATCAACATAGGCAAAACTATGTGCTCATTTCGTTAAGCCATTCAGATTCTTAATTGTCTATTCTCAATGTCGCACATAACAGCTCTCGACGACATTCACTGCGTGTAATCTGTCATAAGCAAAATTGTTGCCAAACGACACATATTCGTTATCCGTTCGAGACAAACATAAATAATTCGCAAAAAAAGCAGAAATGCGCCAAAACGAAATGTTTGTCGCTTGATTCCGCTTATAGACAATAACGCTTATATCAAATCGAAATTGATGCGCACAAGAGGATTGAGCGAAGAGAATATTAGAATAGCCGGCGACCGCAGCGCATATTGCTTACTGATTGCCAAATAAATTGGCTAGAATTCGCTCAGTGAAGCAACAAAACTCAAAAATTTTTTTTCCACCATTAAATCCATATGGTTTTCCGATAAAATAACAATAGAACTTTTCTGGAGAAGGTGGAGGGGACAACGCATGAAGGATGATGAGTCGACGCTATCGAACATTTTGTTCTCTTCCTCTCTCTATTTTTAACGCAATCGCGTTAGAAAAAGAAAGAAAGGGAGAGAGAAGGAGAGGGAAAAGGAGTGAAACATGATAGTCTCATGCGGAGTTCTCAAGAAAAGAGCTATTAAATATTCTGTTGAATATCGAGAACTATGAAGGCATCGATATATCAACGCCGTCTTTCGAAATATTAGGCGAGCAAAAAATAACGAGGCCACTAATGAAGTAGATTTTCAAATTTAATGGATAGTATTTCAAATTCAGTTTAATGAGCAAAACGCAAAAAATACGACGGCGACAACAGAACAAAAGTCTCGCATTTGCGTTATGCGTAGGTGAGAAGAGAACGACTTCTAGAAATGTTACTCTAAGTTGATGATGCCTGGGGGCATTTTGGAGGACTCAACCGAGAACGTAGCAAGAGTACGGAGCATAGACAGAGTGCGTGTGTGTGTGTAGCAAAAAGAGGCGGGCTTATATAGCGCATACCGCAAGTGTGATGCGCCAGCTCCTTGCAGTAAAAACAAGGTACCTCAGGCCCTAACAGCATTCGGACCTAGTGTAGGCTTGGCTGAACGAGCGCTGTTTTTTCGCGAATTCCATCGAGTTGCCATTTGCAAACAATCTCTCACGTCTACAGCTGACATATGGGCATGAGAACATACTATCCAAAATACGCCCTTATCTCCCGTCCCCTCCAAACTGCACATGAAGAATCTATCCCTCACCTATAAAAAGCTGTCAACCTTACAACATCTCGTTGCGAAAATACTACAGCAGGCTATGGACCTCTAAAATACCAATGAAAAAGAATGAAACAAACAGTAAGCAGCTCTTCCTCTTGGAATACCAACTTTATAACGATTACAGACTTTCAAGAAGCGCTCAATAATACAGCTAAAGTGTACTCATATACTGAGATATATCGGAATGCGGGACACCGGCAAGAGGTTCCTCGAAATTTTAGTGTTCTAAACACTGTAGTATTTCGATAACACACCGCAATTTCAGCAACCAACAAAAGTGTTCAGGAAATTTGCAGATAATTTTCCGATTCAAAAAAAAACTGGAGACGATTAGTGGGAATGGTGGACGGATTCACAGTCAAGAAGACCGGAATTCCCAAAATGCCAGTATAAGATTACACAACAAAAAGTTACTGGTGGAGAGGCTTGTCGAAAGCAGTGCCTCCAAAACAGCAATTCAAATTCGATGTGAAGTAGGAGTGGAGGGGGATTTCATAAAACAGATGGTAATTTTGTTCGAGAGATGACGATATATAAAATGACATATCGTAAAGCAATAAAGACGTTTGGGCAATAACAAAAGCGACGGAGAGAGCATTGTGTTTGGCTGGTTAAAGTCAATTTATGGGCAAACCGAGGCTAGTGAGCTATGCGTCTCATCAAGAAGACGACGATCCGTTCCCTTGAGATAATCCATCCCGATGAGGGTTGCTCTCCTCCTTCTCCACTTTCACAATTTCAAATTCCCTTCTGCCGTGTCGCCAACCGTTTCGCTTGAACATCACATTACCGCAATATTCTGTGCTAATATGGTGTGCCTTTCGTACAATATGTACATTTGCTATGTGAATTCTTTAGCGAAAAATTTTAAGCTTCCTTTACTAGATTTTATAATTTTGCACAAGTAGGTTACTCATTCCAACTTACTTTGGCTCTTATTCTTGGTAATTCAAAAAACATGTCTCAATGAGCAGACTGCAACCAATACTGGTAGTAACGTGGAACAAACCGGGTATTGTAAAGCTCTAGAAATGTGAATGACCGCATAGGAGGGGGCTAAAGAATTTACGCGACTCTCAACGCCGCGATGTCCTTCGACTGCAGGAAATCAATAATCTTTTCATACTGTCGTTCGTTGGGCGTGGCAAGGCACGCAAAGACCTTCAACTGCAGGAGGCCAATAACGCATTCGTTTTTTTTTTCTCTGAAACAATAGACCGACGGCAAATGCACTATATTTTCATTCATCAGTACAGATCTTCCGCTGGCAGTTTTGATTTTCGTAAACAGGAACTGGAGAGGTCGTAAAGGAGATGGACGGCAACAGAGTTTGAGCACGTTTGATGAGCGAGTTCCAGATTGATTGTGAGTACATTTTGATCACGACATAAATTCGAAAATCTTTTTATTTAACGAGAGATCAAAAACTGAAGCCAAAATGATCGTGCACATGTAAAAGCACAAGCCAAAAAGCAAAGACTTTAGCGGGCCTCTCCTGATCGCCGAAGGAATACCATGTGTGGTAAACGTACTGGAGGCGAGGCGACGGTTGGGTCATTTCAGTTTAGTAATGCAGAAATTTTATATCGAGGACGGTAACTCTCTGACCGAAAAGGAATTCAAAAAATTTTCATTTTTTCAAGAAGATCCAGAATTAAAGTCATGACGGCCGGAACATAAGGACGCTAAACAGACATTTAGGCGCAGAGAATTTAATGCCGAGGATTCTCTCTCGATGAAAGAAGGAAAAGCATCGCCGAATAATAATTTTATTGGGAATAGTAAATATAAAATGCAACACATGCATAACCTTCCCTTTGCTATGGAGAAATCTAATGCTACATCTGCCCTTATAAATCAAACCTTTAGCCTCATTGATCGCCGCTCTTCGCAGTATGCGCACCCTAAACTAGGAACAACAACAACTTATTTTCACACTGATAAGCTCTTATAAGCACTTAATTCACCTTCCCGTCGAAGTCCTTAAGCGTCCACTTGAATCGGCAGATAAACGATACGTTTTAAAGACCCGATTGCGCTCACGAAAAGGACATGGCCACTTCGCTTGTCTCACTTGTCTCAAAATTCCCTGCTTTATCAACTGCAAACGAATTTTTGGAAGCATTCTATTACCGCAGTCCAACTAAATGAGTTGTAATGCGGGAATTAAGCTAAACACCCTTGCGGAGCTTCTACTGAAGTCATCCCTCAGCCTAATCGAATCATATCGAAACGAAAATCACATAATCTTATTCGCTCTTTTTCAGGCCTCTTCAAGTAGTATCAGAGACATAAGAAAACAAATAACAGCCGAGATGAATGCAAAAATCATGGAGAGCACATAGAGGATGAAATGGAATAGCGTAAGGACAATGGAGTGAACTCACTGCGGAGAGCAACTGTCTTTTTGGCGCACTCGAAATTCGACACTTTTTGAGTGCCAAGTTACGCATATATCGCTCTCCTCATCACTCAAACGTACCAATGAATTTTTATGAACACATTCTTGCCTAAAAATGCATTCCAAGCAGCACATAATTTAGAAAATCAAGTGGTTGAGGACATGGAGAAAAGCATTTTCAAAAGAGCAAGTAGGCGAGCAAAAAAGCACATTAATAAAAAGGGCACAACAAAAGTGCGTCTAGAATGTAACAACTTTTTACATTTTCCGAAAAAAAACGGCAATTTTTTTTTCAAAAAATTCCATCAATCGAAGGAATTCTGCCTGATTACCCGAAAAAAAATAGAGAAGAAGCGAAAATGTTGTTTTTGATAGTTTCGCTTTCAATAATTTTTTTCCCCCCAAGAAAATTTGAAGCGAAGACTTAAATCAATATAGAGATGAATTGAACTTAGCAAACGTTGCGGTTACGTGCAAACTCATTCGTTATTCGTCGAATGCGAACAGCTCAATCCCTTGACAGCAATATCAAAAGATGGACGGTGGTTTCTTGGAAACGAAGGAAACCATTCAAAAATTTTCTCTGATTCAATAAGTCTCGAATGATCACATTATTGGCTTCATCGTTGCTTTACTGTATGAAAAGTATGTGTAATTTTTGAATTGTACAACGCTTTACTATTGCACTCACATCGAGATGAAATTCAGAGATAAAGAAAAGCACGCCCATTCCATTTAGAGAGAGAAGAAGGTCGACTAGAGTATTTTTTAAAAATCATAATATGGTACAGCGCATTATCCGAACACACTGCGCGCATATTACAATAAAATTCGAACCTGCATTCGATTATTCGTATCATTAATGGATGAGGGGGAGAAGAAAACATTTAAATAGTCATTTAAAAGATGAAGTTCGACAATAATCAGCGGAACGTTTGCTGTTTTCGCAAACGAGTATATATACACATATATTAAGATAGGTTGTAGTTGAGACCATATATAATGCGTCGAGGACAGACGGCATAAGTTTGTGCTGACGTTTCGGCTCCTTCAGCCACAATCATAGCACACACAGCACGGGTCTAATTACGCAAGTTTGAGCTTGCTATGCTACTATGATTATGGCTCAAGGAGCCGAAACCTCAGCATAAACTTATACCGTCTCTCCTCGACGCATTATATTCGGTCTCAACTACAACCTACCTTAACATATATATATATATATATATATATTCTCTTTTGCGAAAATAGCAAAGGTTCTGCTGGTTCTTGTCGAACATCACCTTTTTAAATGACTATTTAAACGTTTTTCTATTCTCCCCTCCACCATTAATGATTCAAATAATCAAATGCACGTTCTAATTTGATTTCGATATGCGCGCAGTGTGTTCAGATAATGTGCTGTACCGTATTATGATTTTAAAAAATCCTCCAGTCCACCTTCTTCTATCTCTAAATGGAATGGACGCGCTTACCTTTACCTCTGAATTTCATCTTAATGTGAGTGCTATAGTTTTAATTCACATAGGGCATTTATAAACTATGTCGAATTTTGCGGGATTTGAATACACAAGTGTGAACAAGTTTTACTCATTTATTCTTTCTCTCATTCGTCCGCATTCTTTCCTTAGGCGCGGTGAACCGAATTAGAAAAAAAAAAGTAAAGGCACGAATTAAATAGTTCGCCGGTTGGAAGCGCCAAAATGACATTCGGTCGTTTTTTGTTTCCGCAGAAACTATTTAATTCACGCCTCTAGTGATTTTTTTTCTAATTTGGTTCGCTCGCTTCTAGGAAGAAAGCAAACGGATGAATGGATGAGTAAGATATCGTCGGAGTTGCATATTCAAATCCCCGAAATTCGGAGTGGCTTTTCACCAAGTTGGCGAACGCACTACAATGAATTTTAAGCTATGCACTTGAACGGCCAGTCGACCGTGACGAGTGAACATAACAACAAAGACCGCAATCAGCTTCCTGTGACTTTCTGCAGATTCAGTGACTGCACAGAAAAAGTGGAAACTGTGAAACCGCATAAGGAATCAAACTCATTTGTTCTCAATCAAAATATTTCCATCAAAATTTTGTTAGGAATTCACAGGACTAATTAAACCAAGAAAGATTATTCAAAGACAACGTCATGAAAAGAATGCTGAAGATGCGTTCTTTTACTAGCAGTTCTCGAAGAAAGTACTTGTGCACTACGGATGTACGGTCTGCGTTAAAATATCGCGTTATTCTCTACGCGATAAACACTAGGAATGGCGAAGAATACTCCAAAAAAAAACCGTTAACAGTTAACGAAAAATAAGCTAATCTCATCAGTTGCGCTACTTCTTTTGGCTTTTTTCTTTCTTGCATACGCTGAAAATCTTCACGAGACTGCCGGAGAAGTGGGCTCTTCTGTCGTTTATCTCTTATGCTAAACTGCTTTTAGCCACTTTCTGTTTCGGTTCAATGGCCAAAAATATTCATAACATCACATGAAAAGTAATTGTTTTTGAATCAAGCGCCTTGAGTTGCTGTCGAGGTGTGTGTGTGTGCGCGCGTGTGTGCCTGTTTGATTGCTATATTTTGCAGTGTCGCATTCAAACAATTGTTGAACTGGCGGCCATCAAGGTGTAATTTCTTAAAAGTCACTGGAATAAGTCAAAAATCAGAAATGTGCTGCTCATGGTTCAGGAATGATGATCCCGTCTTCGATCCCATCCGCCGGATGACTGGGCGGAATCCGTCCCTTTCCCTTCACTTCTAGCTATGCATTCGACGATTTCAAGATCGGATTTTTTATCGGAGAACATAGAGGAAGAATGATATAGCCAGAAGATACATTAACGAGGCTTCCTAATGAGCTGTTAAACTAAATTCAGCGCAATGAGTTTTGCACCAGCGCGCATGAAAAGCGATATTCATGCGACTGCAATATGCAAATAGTAATTGTTATTTCCATCCATTCAGAAACAACGGCCTCAATTACATTCCCCTACAGCGTTCACTGTAATCACAATTTAGTCACGATCACCTCAGTGTCCATACACAATCAATTATCAACGAGATAAACACAAATGGTCCAGGAATATGAATGACTGGGTACAGTCGAAACGATCCAGTTTCTCTATTAGCGCAGTTGATGGACAGTTCGAAACTGGAAAGGAACAACTGAAACGGTCGTATAACTGAGTCATACAATTCGTACATGGTAAACGCTCATTCTATATAATACGTGCTCAAATTTAACAAGAGGATTTTTTCCCGGAACTCATTATAAAAGTGAATTTTCCATGGAAACCTCTTCTATTTTCTGCGCTTTCATGGAAAATTTGAATCTTTTGGGTCAAAACAAACATAAAAACTTTGTGTAGCACTCAGTGATATGCATCATAGTTGAGATAAATATTTCATCACAAGCACAATATTCTTCAGACAATTTTACTCAAGTAAGAGGCTCATTAGTGGTTTAAGATGTTACTGAACGTCCCTCCTTATTAAGTCGCTATAAGATCAAACGAACAGCTAGCTTCGTAAGCATTAACAGCGAAACATAGAAGACTTTTTAAAAATACCACACGCTGTACCACACGAATTCACTGTTTGCCCTTATGACGATATGAGCGATTTAAGGGTCGCAACGGAATGCCTTTCAAAAACGAAAACCGTTGGTTGGATTTTGTCGATAATGCGATTGATCGCTATAACTAGCTCCGCAAACATTTCACTCATTCAATAATGGTGGTAACGAATACCGATATTTGGCCGTATTTTGCATTCTCGACGTATCCTCCAACAATAGCAATTCGATTAACTGGGCAACATGTGCTGTTTGAGTTGATAGCGCTTCTTAAGCTCGGTTTTAAAAGATGTCAGAAAATGTGTGATGTCAATTATCAAGGACCTTTGGCCTGGACACAGAGGAGAAGAAGGAACTTCGCTGTCATCCAGGAAGTAGCATCGACATGCGGCGATTCAGCTAAGGAAGAAAGAGAGCGGAACTCTACCATATCAGGAGACCGCTCAGCAAAACTGGTTACTGGCATTGGTGAGGTCTAGAAAGGCGAAAGAAACAGATAGGAAGGAGGAGACGTGATCATTTCTTTAAAAAACAATTTTAACCCAACAGTTGTAAAATCCAAGAGATTCAATACATTGCTTTCGAAGCCAAGTAAAGCAAAAAAAGTTGCAAAAGAAACTGCCTCGGTGAAATATAGTTACCTTGAAATTTCGCTGCTTTCACGTCTATGGCGACCATGCGATTCCGGAGGGACGGGATCATTCTGCTTTTATCACTTCAAAAACAAAGAGACTCGAGGGTCCACTTCGCCTTGTTCGCTTCGACATCCCGAATTTGAATGTCCATTCTTTCTCAGTTCCTAGCTCAATAAAATTCACTGCTAAAAGCGGTACCGAGATCTAGTTCCCCTAATGCGGCAGTACAATTTCGAAGGTGACTATATTCAATAAATCCGACTGTGACTCTAATAAGGCCAAGTGGCGGCGTATGTCAAAAAAATCATCAGATAAAAGAGGCTTTCCACCAAATACCATTCATTCCGCATAACGAAAAAAATAACCAACAAAAGGCTTGTCTGACGTAAGCAATCGCGCTAAAAGCAACTGTCGCCAAATGAGATTTTGTCAGAAAATCAACCTGTTATAGTTGGCGATGAAAGGTGTTTTTTTCCCTGTTTCTCATTCCATTTTGGCTAATTCGTCGGTGACTGATCGAAAAGAGGAAAACACAGAACCGAAACCATTGATCATTTGAAAAATTTAAAAAAAACGCAGCCAAACAAAAAAACCATAATGAAGCAACGGTGTATTGAAATGCAACCATTCGATGATCGTTTACGTTTGCACAGAGGTGATAGCCGTGAACTTGCGCGCACAATAAAAATCTCTTCGAGCCAAATGCTTCTCAAATTCGATTTAAAAAAAACTGCAAGGGACTGGATAAAATGTAAAAAGGAAAACAAACAAGACGTAAGCAATCGCGCTAAAAGCAACTGTCGCCAAATGAGATTTTGTCAGAAAATCAACCTGTTATAGTTGGCGATGAAAGGCGTTTTTTCCCTGTTTCTCATTCGATTTTGGCTAATTCGTCGGTGACTGATCGAAAAGAGGAAAACACAGAACCGAAACCATTGATCATTTGAAAAATTTAAAAAAAACGCAGCCAAACAAAAAAACCATAATGAAGCAACGGTGTATTGAAATGCAACCATTCGATGATCGTTTACGTTTGCACAGAGGTGATAGCCGTGAACTTGCGCGCACAATAAAAATCTCTTCGAGCCAAATGCTTCTCAAATTCGATTTAAAAAAACCTGCAAGGGACTGGATAAAATGTAAAAAGGAAAACAAACAATAAAGGACGAGAAACGGCGAACGGTTATGATTTTTTGATGAATTTCCTCTTTGTCGGTGACTGATCGAAAAGAGGAAAACACAGAACCGAAACCATTGATCATTTATGATGATAATGAAAAATTTAAAAAAAACGCAGCCAAACAAAAAAAACCATAATGAAGCAACGGTGTATTGAAATGCAACCATTCGATGATCGTTTACGTTTGCACAGAGGTGATAGCCGTGAACTTGCGCGCACAATAAAAATCTCTTCGAGCCAAATGCTTCTCAAATTCGATTTAAAAAAAACTGCAAGGGACTGGATAAAATGTAAAAAGGAAAACAAACAATAAAGGACGAGAAACGGCGAACGGTTATGATTTTTTGATGAATTTCCTCTTTCAAAACGCCACATAAGGATGTGCATCGAAAACGCGAAGAATTGTGCTGAAGACAGTTTTGAAGTTAAGGAATCGCTAAAGAGACTCATTTTCAACATAATCCGCTAATTTCGAAAGTTGTGCATCTATGAATGAACTATCTTCACCGTTATTTGAAGATATTCTCTAGAAAACTTCGAAAATGAGAACGAGTGACGAATTCGATCAACATCTGCTTTGCTATTATGCTAAGAGGATACATCTTGAATACATTAACCATCAAACAAATTTAAATAAAATAAAATAGATGAATAAATGAAATAGATTAATACAACTAAGGAATAAATAATAAACAGATAAACAAATAAAATAAACAATTAAATAAAGAGAGGAATAATGAATGAAAAAATAATTAAAATGGATAAATGAATCAATAAGGTAATTAAACAAACAAGTAAACGAAAACAGGAACAATAATTGAATAAATGAATAAATTAGTTATTTAAACGGATAGGCAAAATAATTAGGAATATGTAAGATAAATAAACAAATGGTAAATAAATCAAACAAACAAATTAATGGATTAAGTGAATGAACAATCAAATTAAACTAAAAAGAAACCAATTAAATTAAATGAAACGAAATAAACGAATGAACAAATAAATCACAATAAAATAAGTAAATAAATAAATAAATAAATAAATAAATAAATAAATAAATAAATAAATAAATAAATAAATAAATAAATAAATAAATAAATAAATAAATAAATAAATAAATAAATAAATAAATAAATAAATAAATAAATAAATAAATAAATAAATAAATAAATAAATCATCAAAAGACAATCATTTGTCAAAGACTGTTCAATTCAATCACCTTCCAAACAGATTTTCATGAACTTCTTCGGCTCTTTAACATGATTTTTTTGCTCGTGAGTAGGATGGTTGGAGCAGAACACATTGCTAACCTAGATGTAATATGATCAGTAACGATCGTCTGCACAATAAAATTCAGCCCACACACCATCAGGAATAAAGGCACAGCAGGTGGGAGTACGCGCCGGATGGATAGCACGACATGCGTTTTGCCGGCTGCACTCAGCTCACCAACGGGTTTCGCAAACTGCCACCAACAATGAATTCCATTTTTCACGTGATCCAATCAGTCGAATAAATATTTTAATAAAAAATCTTTGTAATTTCTGTGACCCGAACCATTTAAATGGACAACTTTGTCGACTGCAAAATGATGCAAACGAATTAGTGCATCTTTAAACATCTATAAAATCCATACGGTCGATAAATAGGATTGAGACAGGGTGTACGAGATTAATCCATCGCGCAGAGTGATAGTAAAGAGGCAGACAAGCCGGCAGCCAGACCGACACATAAACACAGATATGCACAGACACGGCGTCGCCATAATGTGCTTAGCGAATGCAAGTTTGTCAAAGAGCGTAAAAAAATGAACCTGCAAGTATTCATAATATAAAATTGTGCTAATAAGTTCCAGTTGCGCGTACGATCAGTGGAGTGTCAACAGCGACCAAAATGAGGAAAAAATGGGCCGTCATTGGACAATTCCGCCATGACAAAAACAGCCGTACGGTCGAACGGGGATGGACTAGCTTATTTTAAAAAGAGGTTTTCTGAAAAGTTCTTATATGGAAAACATGCAGAAGGCATTCGGTGGCAAAAACAAAACTGTTACAACTTAGCTTTACTGCGACAGAATTCTGCAAACTTTCAAAAATTCAGAAACCGTCTCCCAAGGAACACACAGTATTTGTGCTGCATTTGCGTTCCCTTTTGTTTTACCTCTGCATTCCCCTTGCATTCCTTTTCTTCCCACAGCCTAACTGTATTGTATTGCACTTGGAGAAGGTAGGTAAGCGCGTACGAATGCCATTAGGTATGAGGTGATGACAAAGACAGGTGATTTGTTTCATAAGAAGTTTTAGGGTCATTTCTGCTGAAGCGTGTATGCGACTCATAAGAAATCGATCCAACTGACAGAAATATTTCAATCCGCTGTAAATAAAGAGTGACGCATGAGTGAGGGAACCTCCTGATAACAAATAAGTACTGTATCGGCAGAGCAATGCGCAATCACTAAAGCTCATTGCAACGAAAAGTGCTCTTGACAAAGATGGAAACTTCGCCTCAAATCTGCCACCTGCTTACTCTGATTCGGTAAAGAAGACGCAGACATGAAGTGCAAGACATAGCACATGCATAACTTCGAAAGGAGAAGAGGGGAGGGGGAGGGAAAAGGGTGAAAAAATATTCAAAATTCTCGAAAAACCAAAAGATTTGCGTAAAGATCGCCGCTCTGGCGTAATTTTCAACCGGATCGACTCAAGCTTCAGCTTTCCCCTCCGTCCGCACAATTAATCACATTCTTTAACGACCAAATCGACAAGAAAATATACAGACACAGTTTGCGAAATTTCATGACGTTGAACACATGCAGCGGCAACCGTTTCAGAATATGGCTCCACAAGACTGAGCAGCAAAAAGTGTCTCTCCAGAAATATGAAGAGAATTATCAGTACAGTGGGATATCTTCTTATCGTAAAGCAATTAAAGACGCTGAATAGAAAATTTTGCGCACTTTGGAAATTTTTTAATTGCAATAAGGAAGAAATCATTTTCACTGCAAATATGTTTCAGTCCAGTAAACAAGTATATGTATTCTTCTACTATGCGCGCATTATTTATGACTATTGTTAGAAGGCAAAGAATTTTTGACTTCATCAACGTTGAACCCTCTGAATGATTTTCATGGACTATATTTCAAAAGCACGGAACAAGGAAATAACAGTTGAAATTTGTAGAAATACGGAGAGTAATGCAGAAGTTGCTTCATTTTCTTTAGATTTCATTTAAATGAAAAGCTGCGATCGTTAGGGGAACCAAAGAGTTCAGAAGATACCAGACCAAGATTTTAAATGCGTTCGGTTATAAGGTAGTCGAGTCGACTGAAGACTAGTTTAACAGTTCAGCGTTTTTTTTTCCACAGCAATTCAATTTCTTCACATTGTTGTTTTCAACATCGAGCAAAACCCTAACAGCTCATTAGCACAACAAGCGAGTAGGAAAGTGATCAGTCATTAATCAGTGTACAAACGTTTTCAAACGGACATAAAATCACAGCTAGAGCGGAAGTGCAACGACTTATCACAAAATTCGTACACATATGCTAAGCTTTCGTCTAAAGATTACATACGTAGTAATGCTATTGCCCCTTCGTTCGTGTGAGTGCCCTAGGCGATAGGTGGGGCCAAATAACAAAGCTACAGCGTAAGCAACGGACGCCAATAGCTGAGTGGTAGAGCCCCGCTTTGCGTGCGGGGAGACCCGGGTTCCATTCCCGATTCCTTCCCGCCATACCACTGACATCCCAGCCAATGGGTGGTTGACAACAGGCTAAAACAGCCAAAGGGATGGCTATGCTAGGCGTGCGATTGCCTCAGTAACATCGAGACATCGCACTGAAGGCCAGAGCGGTAACGTGCTAACATGCTTACAGCGTAAGCTGTACGTTCAATATCAACGCAATCACTGTCTTGTCTACCGTGAACGTACATTTTCAACTTCCATCGTTACCTTATAAGTTGGGCTCAAACATTTAAAGTCAGTGTATGCATAAGCCACTCGCACATACATAAGCTATGCGCGTGTCCTTTTTACAAAGGTTATATTCTTGTGCGTCACGCGTTTGAGCGAAGCTTGGTATGTCTTCGATTTGCTAAGGCCCTGAGGACCTTTATGAAACAACGTTCAATTAACAGATTTCGTGTACTATCAAAAAATATCAAACATTTCTTCCTCTGAATAAATTCCTCATAGATTTCCCAAATAAAAATCACTCATACAATAAAAAAAGAAAAATTAAGAAAAAGGAATGAATATAGGGATGCGCAGAAATTTCCCATCTGAAGTCTTGATTTTTTAACAGCATCTGCCAAAAGCACCAAAATCCAAAATTTACATCCGCAGAGAACGTTTCGGGTCAGCAAAATTTGCGCTTGTGCAACTGCATTTCAAAACTGAGCTATATCTATCATTCTGCAGAAAAGCGTGCAGGCAAATATAAAAATTGCGGCAATGAATGGCGATTCTTCCCATTCTTCCCGTGCTTGATGGTTACGGTACAAACAAGGACTGCCGCTTTTCCACGTTGATGCTTATAAACTACGTAACCAATTTCGAGATAATTAGCGTCTCTCAGTTTCGGGATTTTGCTACGACCGCAAACCTGCAGCTGCATTGATTGCGCCATCCTATTTTCTCTTCTTGTTCGACTTTTTACTCTCCTCTTTTTTTCTCTTCTCCTTGCCACAAAAATTTTCGGTTTTCAAGAGGCGGCTGTGATCTCAGCGTGTAAACGGACTGTGATCACCGCCCTACCAACTGCGAATGATGGAAGAGGTGGGGTGGGGAGAGAGGGGGGTTATCGGAGGGAGTAGAATTCATGATCACAGTTTGCGTTCTTTTTATTGCATGATATGCAAAAACAACCGATAACCCATCGAGGCGTGAAATGTACATCTGTGAAACATTCCGAACAAATTACGGACAAAAAACCATAAGACACCGAGCGACTGCTTTCCTCAATACACTATTGCATTTGAGTAATATGTCGTGCGGGGAGACCCGGGTTCGATTCCCGGCTGCTTCCCATCATACCA
>JPKZ01000533.1:14172-29503 GCA_000803305.1 Toxocara canis
GGGAGGAGGAAGGGGGAGGAGGAGGTGGAACATGCCCTATCAAATTTTTTATAACAAAAAAGGACCCAATCGATCGGCAGATTTCAACTCTAGCAACAAGGTGCTCAATGTTGGTCATATAAGATCAAAAAATTCAGAAAATTTACGTTGAAATTGCACATCTGTTTTGGCGTAAACGAACCAACAACGAAACCGCATCGGATTCGTACAAAAACGAGTAAGAAAAAAAAGGAAACTTATTCTCAAAAAACTCCTCTGTTCCTGCACATTTATTGGAACGACTCAACGAATCTATTTTTCTCTTCCCCTTTCTTTAGTAAGCTCACTTCGATTACAATTGTCGCTCGAGTACAACACCATTATTTAAAAACAGCGATATGTTAACCATTTGCAAAACAAAATTTGCGCATTTCCAACAGCTTCAACGTATACAATGTTGGCCTCTTTCGAACCACAGTATATTCGACAGTTTATGTATTCGTGTATCGTAACGCAAAATTATAAAGTATTTGCTTTCGTGTTTAGGCGATGTTCCTCAGCGTTTTTATTTGAACGCGTTTCGTTTACCAACTAACACCTACATACATATGTAAACTAATTTTGGCTCTAAAATTAAGAAACGCTGCCCTCTGAGCATTTGCCAGCAACGATCCCGACAATGCAAGATGATGATAGCAAGCAGAAAAGGATGCTTGTTCACAGTGTTGAAATGTGATCGATTGTAAAACTAAGCATCTGGGCAATAATCGATTTTCAATTCAATACACTCTTCGTATTTTCCAAACTCATATCAGCAATCAATAAACAGATAGAGATGTAATTTTTGGAAAGCCTCTCGCAGTTCGCAACGATGCATTGCTATGTGCTGGACCCGACTGGTGTATGCAAAAACGCCAATCAACATAAACGCCAATCGTCAAAGTAATCCTTGTACATTTAAGCGCAACACTATTTTATGCACGTTAAATAGCGACCTAAAGCAGTGCCAGGTTTAGGTGAACCTTTTCACGACTGGCATCAAAAATATATGCTAACCCCCCCCACCCCCCCTTCGTTTAAGAGCCACTACGAACTGTAAAGTAAAAAACGCAACCGCTGCGGCAAGCCGAGACGGCCTATTTAGCTAGCACAAATTGCTGGAAAACGTATCGGTTAATACTCGACCGGCCATTATGCTACATCGTATGCCGGATCGCCGATGAGCCCTACGCTGTGTATATGCATCTATATAAACGGGAATTGTTGGCAAATAAAAAAGACAAATGCATAATATCCGAAAGAACGCCATATAAACAAAAACTTCGTTAACTCAGAGAAGGCTTTTCCTAGCAATACCCCTCCCTCCCCCTCTCAATACACATGGAAACGTGTGGAATCATTTCTCGTCTAAAGTTGGAAGATCAATTATCTTCGCCTTCCCAAGAAGAAAAAAACTTTTGCATACATCGGTAAATGGTTGCCTTTGCTTTCGTTTCAGTAAATACACTGTACTCAGAAATTTTTTCAAACAACGCCCCTCTCCAAAATCCACGCGGTGCAGGGGTACAGTATACCGGAGGTTGATATCGGAGGCATCTGTTGCGGCCTTATAAAACGATAAATCAAATGTCGGAATGCTGAAGAACTCAAGGCGCAAAAATTTTCATTCCACCCGAGTTCCCCCGGAGTAACCCCTTCGTTCCCTCTTCCCCCGCAAACAGGCGCCTAAACCTCCTTCACGATACAGACGCTTTCCGTATGCAACAGGCAGAAGCACCGTCCTACACGGGTCGAACGGACTGCTTACGGAGACAGACTTTTAGGATTAAGCACTTTGGAAATTCATAAAATTGCGAAATTATTTCAGAAAAACAACATGAAAGAACCATCGTCAAATAGAACAGAAAACACACACACACATGCTTTTACAACAAAGACAATAAAACCGGATCATCATAGAACTTTATTCATATATTATGGAGAACAACACTGAATAAAAAAAGAACCCTGTATAAAACATAAAGCAAAACGAACAATAAAAATAAATAACCGATAAGAGAAATATACGCGTAAGGATTCCCGGTCCACAGCGCCTGCCAAAATTTATAAGGTAAAATTACCAAAAACACCTACTCGAATAAAGAATTTCTAGCAAAACAAATGTCGGTCGAAACTCGTTGCATTCATCTCAACATACGGTCTGAAGCTGCTGGAACGCTCTCCTCGCTAGTCGTGTTCAATATCATTGCATCGTTTTTGGTTTTTGGGAAAACATTCTTACCCGATTATATGCCTTCTACAACAGCCGAAACTACAGTTCGAAACTGCAGTGCCAAAAATAACCGCAATCAACAAAATGCTTTTTTTTCAGTAATAACCAATCTTCAAAAAACTATCTGGAAGAGATGAAACGATTTCAGGTAAATAAAACTGAAAACGAAACGAGCTAAGATGAAAAAATTAACAATTAATGAAGTACCCACTCTGCGAATGCCGTGGTGATGGCCCGTCTGGTTTCTTCTGCTCCAGTGATGCAAGCTGCCCCAATAGCTCGCTCAACTGGTTCTGCACAGCTCCGCCCGTTGAACGCATATTCGTAGATGGAGCTAAAGAGAGTAGCGAACCCGATGCAGACAGTGCTGACATCACAGACTGAGGTAACGCTCCACTACGGGTCATCAGTTGTACTAAAGAGGAGGCGGCTGTCGGACTAAGATTCGAAATGAGCGCCCGTGCCGCTTCCAGATTGCTCGGATCGGCTTGGATTGCACGAATTGCCGCGTCGACCGCTAAATTTAATTTAACTCCTCATTGTTCTATTAACAACCCATTCCAGTACAACTCATAATACCTTGATTACCTTGAAGGTATTACACGAATCTCATTATATACTCATTAAAACTCTGCAGACGTAATGTCACCCTTCTGCTGCACATAACTAAAGCAAATTAAAACTGAAACAAACCCAAAATAGAACGCTACGATCCTCCTACGTCTGACTGCGCTATGATTTCCGCTCAACAACGAACAATCAATTGTACACCTTTGTTGCAAAGTTTAGCGTCGAAAAACGTATCAACATTGCACTTGCCATGTCATATTGCAATAGATTTCAACGTGGCGTCCGTTTTTTTTCCCGACGCTGTTTTGTTCTACCCAGTTGTACAATTCATCCCAACAGCAACCACCTCATCGGAGCAAAATGTTCAATTTTATGGCATTCGAGATCATCTACAACTACGGAAAGCTCGAAGGCCAAATGAACGGCGCGAGAGTATCACTCTCTTAACATATTCCCTCTGTATGACCCTTAGAAAAAGTTACTGCAAAATTTCTACAGACAACTTCCCATATACCAATTCTCGTAATATTTGCCAACTAATAAAACCAAGGCAACCATTCTGCTGAGACTAAAACAAAATAACAACAAACCGCATCGCCCATACATGAAATTATCTAATGCTGCCACGTCTTTCATAAAATTAAAATATGACGTGGGACAGCAATGACTTCTGAGGACTTAAACTGAGCGGCAAGTAATATCACTCACATGAAAATTGGCGAAGTTAGAGATCTGAGATCTGAGATCTGATCGCCGCCCTTCGGCATTTTACTTTCACCGTTTCATTACTGTTTGGTTATACAACCAGTTATCTATGTAAACACTGAAATAGAAAAAAAAACATTGTAAATAAGCGAAAAAACTTACACTGCCGACTTGATGAACTACGCTGCGGAGGTACAGAGGACAAACTGGGTGCATGTCGATCAGCGGCTGTCGTCGAGTGAACGACCACTGCCTCATTAAACTAAAACATCCTTTAATGCTCCTTCGTTAAACAAACTTACCTCGCATAAAAACGATAGGAGCAACTTCAACACAGCTTTCGAAAACATACACCTGGGCTCGTCTTAAGAATAAAATTTAAACTGAGCACAACCTTGCGCGTGCCATCTAGCCACCTATTTTAACATAACGCAACACGGAAGATCAGAATATGGAGGAATACAAATGCATAAGTGCCTGAATAACGCAGGATACTAGTAAGCTGGATGAGAAATTGGTAACTCCCCTTAACTCCTGCTACGCTATTAAAGTTGTATAGAGTTCAGTATCTGCGAACGGCGAACACAAACCAACGATGGAAAAATACTGTATCGGGTATTCCAGGCCTTAGCAATCAATGAAAAACTAGAGGTTTGCTCGGGAAAAAGTCACAAAAATATTTTTCTATATTCATTATAGATATTGGAGTGAAGAGTGAGGTATCCCGAAAGTGAGAAAATACAATCTGATGGAGTGAAGAGGTAGAACAAAAGTATCCCGAAAGGAAAAAAAGACTTCCACCGACCTGCTGTGATGATGTGGACGGACGCGAAGAATAGGACTGAGCACCTGAATATGATTGCGACTGCACCACAGACGCAGATGGCATACCACCTATGATACATGTTATAATGCACATACCATGTCCGCTTAGCGAAAAGAGGAAAAAAACTTCCAACCTTTCTCCTCCCAACTGCAAAAGACGGTCTCGATTTGGCACAGAAAAGAAACATCGGCAAGAAGTACCAATCTAGGTGATCCTCAAAGAAAAGACTAAAAGAAAGAATCGCAAGACACTCGCTATGGTCGCTTTAAATTCCCCAACCCCGTTCCTTTCTCGCTTTCCTCAACAGTTCCCGATAAAACCACTGTCATAAGCCTGCGAATACTGTACTTTACTACACCCCTGGAAGAGAAAGACAACTACTAAACCTCAGCAGGAGTTGTCCTTTCTAAAAAACGAAAAGACAGAAACGCATTACATCACGAGCAGGTGAAGACGGAAAATGAAGAGAGTAGCTCACTTGTACGATTTTTGCGCTGTTTCTTTGACCACATTTCGTGACAATCTTGCCAATCGGGTAACTTTGGTGATTCAATGGCGTTCGGATCGAGCTCCCTCAACCAAGGATGCTGCAGTGCTTGCCTTGCCGTTATTCGCTTCCGAGGATCGAGCTCCAACAGTCGATCGAGCAAATCAAGTGGTGCGTCTCGTAAACTTGAAAATGTTATTGAAGATTACAATTATTTTTTTAAAAAATACGTCTGATGAGCAAAGAAAAAAGGGAAAACCGTTATTCCTATGAAGGTTTTCAGCAAAGATGGATTCGAAGCATGTTCTTTCCTGGCAAACGAGACACTAAAGAAAATAATTACTGTACCATATGCGGTATGAAAGTGATTATCTTTCTTTAGTACAATAATTATCTTTCTTGCCCCAAACCTGAGTAACAGCCATGCCAATAAAGTGATACAAATGAAGAGGCGTATGCTATATAATTAACGAGCAGAAAGCGAAAAGCAGTAAGATCCAGCCCATAAAAAAGAACAATTTTTCCTCATATGAAGAAAAACATGACTCTGGGTCTCTGATCTACGATATTTTCTTCTCTCCCGCTATAGCAAACGCCTAAAAAAAAACAAATATGGCAAAATGCTCACAATCCGAACGTTTCCCTCAAAGTTCGTGTATAAGTGCGCTTAGGTCGATAACTGCAATACAAAGGCAAGTTGATGACGTCGGGCCAATTCTCAGGCGACGGAGTACCGCAAATTCTCGATATCACCTCCAGCTGCATCATCTCGGAGTTGCCTTGGAAGATCGGCTTCTTCGTGTATAGTTCACCCAAGATGCACCTTAAAATAAGTACGTCGTCTACTTTAACCTCGTCTAGAAAAAACATCTAAATGCTTTTAGCGATCTTCTGACCGATTTGGAACATAAGGTTTTATGATCTCCTCATTTCTGAAGATAAAACGGAACTTACACCACACCAAACTCCCATCTTCCAATCTGGGCAAATCTTCGCCCGCATCTCTGAGGCATCAATTTTTCATGCACCTTCACTTTGGGCAAGACCTTCTGGCGCAGTGAAACTTAAGGTCATTGCGTTTTAAAATCTCACTTGAAGATGAATATATTGTGACCTCACGACAAAAAAACCTACATTTTCTTGCAATTTCTTCCGTATTCGGGCGCGGATTTTTGTTTATCCTGATCCTCCTTCCATGCTAATGCTGGGAGGGGTTGGGGCTACCTATGCATGACTTACATGGGTATGCTTTCATGGCTCGTTTGGACAATCGCTCAACACTGCCCCTATAGAGCAGAAATGTCGATACATCTGAATCCCTTAACCTGGCACTCACAAAGTACTGCAAACTTAAAATTTATCCTGTCCAATGCGGCATCACTTGAAGATGAATATATTGTGACGCTGCACCTCACGACAAAAAAACCTGCATTTTCTTGCAATTTCTTCCGTATTCGGGCGCGGATTTTTGTTTATCCTGATCCTCCTTCCATGCTAATGCTGGGAGGGGTTGGGGCTACCTATGCATGACTTACATGGGTATGCTTTCATGGCTCGTTTGGACAATCGCTCAACACTGCCCCTATAGAGCAGAAATGTCGATACATCTGAATCCCTTAACCTGGCACTCACAAAGTACTGCAAACTTAAAATTTATCCTGTCCAATGCGGCAGCAGGTTATGCAGCATTTTTGAATTTTAGCCCTCAAAACTGCCTAAAATTGTCAGGTGGCACTTAGAGGATATCAACTTCAACTTCAACCGTCTACCTCATAAAGAAATCAGTGAAAATGCCTCTGCAAGAATTCTATTTCTCAAAATTTTGGACGTGCTTTTGATCCATAAAGGTCTCTTACCTATCGGTTGCAATAAGTTTGTTCAACTATATTTAAAAAAAAGGTCCAAATACGTGAGATCACCGCAAACCATGAACCACAGAAAGCATCTTTCAAGAAGAAACAATGCCAGCTGCAACACTTCCATCCAAAGCATCTTCCGGTATCCATGCTTGCCACTATCTACCATCACGTTTCACTTCTATAAGCTTTTGTAAATCCGCTTTGTGAACCTTACCCGACACTCCAGACGTCAACGGCCGTTGAATATCTCTCTTCACCAAGCAATAGCTCAGGTGGCCGATACCACAGTGTGATTACCCGATTCGTATAAGGCCGATCTTGCTCTTCATCGTACAACCTTGCCAACCCGAAGTCCGCCAGCTTTATCTCTCCACTGTAACCACATCTATTTCAAACTACATACATACACACAAAGGAAATATTTCATTCACTCTGATGCATTCAAAACTCCAAATGAACATTTACCAACGGAACCTTATTCGAACAAAAAACACCAGCAAAAAAAAAACAGATGACACACGTTGGACCTATATAAGACATTTCGTTTCTATTATTCTCTCCCTCATAACCAACAGACCTTTTCTCCCCTCAAATCACTCCCATAACCGAATTAACAAACAAACCGATTGTTGAGCAATATGTTGGAGCACTTGATGTCTCTGTGTAGAAAGCCCACTGAATGACAATACTCAAGTCCAGATAGCAGTTGTTTCGTGAACGAAGCGATCTGATCATCCGTGAAGTCGACAAACTGACTCTCGAGAAGACCCATCAAATCGTGGTCTAGGTATTCGAACACCAAATAGAACGCACCTTAACAAGTATTGCTATATTTCACATTTGCATTACTTATAAAATCATTGATAAGCTTACACTCAATGGAGGATGGTTGTCCAACGTGGAATTGCAAGCGCCTCAAAAGAAATAAATAGGTGGAAATTCTGTATGAGGAATTGAAGGAACAAATAAAAATAACTAGAAATTGAGAAAGAAACCAAAATCATGGACTAGAACAAAGTAAACTCATTTTTAGATCGACTACATGGATCAAGTATGTAGAAAAAAATTTTTCGTTCGAAATAAACGCACGACAAGAGGTGGCACAGAGACGGAAAACGAAAGGTGGCACAAATGAATACGCTTATTTAGCGGGTTGAGGAAAAAATTGAAGTAGGATAAGGAAAAAAATCCCAGTTAACTTCTTATGATGAAAGCTGTTTCACTGGAAGAAAAAAGCATGACTGTTGGAAGAAAAAAACATAAGGCAGAGTCGGTGTACAGCAAATGGCAGACAATAGATGGCGAAACGCGATCGGCCGCTATTGCACTTTCACCCATCCCTACACGGCTAAGATTTTCAGTTACTTATTTAACACCATGAAAACAACAATTCTGATGTAGAAAGCGGCGTTCCAATGAATGCAGTACTTAGCGGATCACTTGTAATCATTGTTTTCATGCACACAAATCGATTTTTCTCTATGTACTCTGGCTTTGAACGCCTATCTACAGATCGCCTGGGCAGACTGCCCGTAGATCCAATTATAGAATATTTTGGCAAAAACGGCTAGTTAGCACAACGCCGTGTAAGTAAATGTGTAAAACTAACCCTTATCCCTACGGAAGTCGGCAGCTGTCTGTTTGTCGGTAACGATGTCGATTAACCTCACAACATTCCGGTGGTTCAACTGGCGCAGAATTTTGATTTCTCGCACCGCTGTTATCGGGAAACCCTCTTTTTCGTTCTCCAAACGCACCTTCTTAAGCGCAACAATCTCTCCTTGAAATGAAGAAATTTTTAAAAATTCAAACATCACGTCTCGATCACGATTTCATATTAGCTGGTCATCCAGCTTCATCGGACATCGAAAAAAAACCTGATTATCGGTGACAAATGTGAAGATGGAATTTCGCTGGCCATAAACCTCTTTAATCAAATCCATTTATGCCTACACTCTTTTAAAATTGTGCTCGTCCAAGCCGGCTTTCAAAGCTGCCTGTGTGCGGCCCTTGTCGAACACGTTCCGTGGAATCCTTTCACGATATAAGGAACCTGGGGTACTGAGAGTGAATAAAATTTAAAGCACAGGAATACTGTGGAATGTTCAAGCAATTGTTCATCGATTACATCACAAATTCCCAACCATTCTCCGATCAATCGAAAGTGTAAAATACGCACTATCGACTCGAGCCTCATTTAACAGCTCCGTTTCCCAAGGTTTCAGCACTTTTCGCACATGAAACGTGCGCTTCACATTTTCGATTTGCTAATGTCCCTCAATTTGGAACCTTAACCACCTTTAATCACATCATCCCTAATTCATTTTTGAGTGAATGAGTGCATAAAACGAACCAGTAAATTTGTCGACCGCCTTATACACTTGTCCATAAGTGCCTTCGCCCACTTGCACCTTTATGTCATATTTCTCCACTGTCGAGCATCCCCAGTTTTCAGGATCTTCTCGAAGCTTGAGGCGTTTATTAAGCACGCTACAATTTTAAAAAAACCGTTAGCTACAAGTGCTCCTCTTTTATCTAAACATGAAATCCTGAAAACTAACATATACTACATGAAGAAATTTTGAATTGGTTTCAGTGGCATCTAATACCTATAGATTTCAGTCAGTACCACGAAATGTTTTTTTTAAAGCAGACCTCAATATCAGGAAAAACTTTGTACATATAACGTTAGTTACTTCTTTCTAATGATAATAAATGTGTGGCCCACTGGTTCCTATTAGGCCTCCTCCTGATCTCCCTTCGACATATTTTGCTCAGTAAAGTCCACTTTTCTGAATAATTTCATACTATTAGATGTCAAAGTAATGAAAGCAGCAAACTGACAGCGGACGACAGAACGTCCTCTTTGGCTGAGACGTGCTGGCTGACGACTGAGATACGGGCAGAGGCACAGGAACAGGCGGTGGCGCTGGTGGAGGCACCCTTGGTAGCGGCAATGGTGGAAGTGTGCTCATCGGCGTCACCGGATGGGCAGAAAGTGGTGGGAGGGGAGCTGGTGGAGGCGGCTGAGGTATTGGTGGTGGGGCGGGAGGAGGGCCCGGAGGAGGCAATGCAGCTGGTAATGGCGGTAAGGGAGGAGGAGGGATTAAAGGCTCGGGTGCTGACGGTGGAGGAGGTAACGGTGGCGGTTGCGCATAAGGCGGTGGCGGTATCGGGAACGCCGAATACTGAAAAAAAATGTTTATTAGCCAGTGAAAATGCTGCAGGTTTTCTGAAATGCTTTTGTTTTCTAAGCCACTAACAATAGGTGGTTTAATCTAATCGATCAGGCTTTTCGTGAATTTCAGTGAAAAAACAATCAATTCAGCTGAGCTGCGTCCAAAACATTTGAAAATAATTGATTTGCTAAAATTTCTTAACCAAAAATCGTCAGAAACGACTTGTTATGATATAATTATTAATCTTAAAAACCTTCAAGAAAGATATCCCAGTTGGAACATTTCAGCCAACAACCAATATAAAATCATGGAGTAATTATAACTACTCCCGACTGATAGAACTACTCCCTCCACTTCCGTTTGACGTGTGCAAACCAGTTGTAAGCTGACGCTGTTTACGCTACATGCCTTTATAAAATAAAAGCTACGTCTCAAAACAGGTCGCCAGACGTACAATTTAGTGTGTCGGTTCAAATGAGGCATCACCTAAAAGAAATATGTAATGAAATGCGCGAACCTGACTAGAATACCCGTATTGGGCGTTATACGTGGACATCGCGCTCTGATAGGCGGCAGGATCCATTCCCATAGGTACAGGTGGTGGAATAAACGACGACGTGGGCATCAGCACGCTGGCTGGCATTGGCGGTGGTGGAGGTGGTGGCACCACATGTGTTGATGCCATCTGAAAAAAGCTCCACTACTGTGCTACGCTTTCATGAGTTCGACTCCGTTCTTCAGCTGACAAAATCTCGCATGTCTCTATAGGCTGGAAAAAGTAGCCAGTGGCCACGACAGTAAGGTCCCTTAGAGACGTCCGAGGAACCCGCGCGATCCAATAATGCTCCGTTTTGAAAGCCTTCATCGGTTGAGCTAGCAAAAAAAGATGTGGGCTCCGATCAAGAGTTCAGTATCAAACAACGAAAACGTCATGCCAGGCGCATACTGATAACAAATAGTAAAGCACGCTGAATGGTGGACGCGAATGTGCCTTTGCAATTCCAAACATTAGACCAACCGGCTTCGCCAATTATCAGTCAAGGACCAAACACAAGCAATAAAACCCCATCCACCAAAAAGCCCACTTTGTTATCTGCTTTAAAACCTAGCTGCCCATACTTTAAAAACAAGTGACAAAATAAATACGCCAATTTTTGGCACTTTCAGTATTTACATTCTCTCTGAAAGTAGATAGGTATAACTGAAAATCAGTATGGGGCAATGATTCTTGAATTTTCGTATATGCAGCCCCAGTTCAACTTCGGTTGAGTAATTCTATTCAAGTTTATTATATTATATTTGCTTCATTACCACTTATTTTCGAGGCATAACAATAAAATGTATTTTAAAAACGTGCTGCGACGACATTCAAAGAACCCACAGCGATGGCCCATACAAGAAGCCATTCAAATGAAATAAAAACTTCAAAACAACTCTCATAAGACATACCGCTGCTGGAGGACTTCGACTCGACGACGACGATGATGAATCGGTAGAAGGCGATCTGGTAGGGGAACGCTTCTTTTTTGAAGAACGTTTCTTGGAAACCGAGGGACTGCGTCTGCGGTGTTTACTCTTTCTTGATTTCTCTTTGTCAAGCCTCTTGTCATGATGCCGGGACATTATCTCGCCCAACAGTGAGTGCTTCAGTCGCAAACTAAATTTGCAGCAACCGTTAGCACACAAGCGCTCACTATAACTTGTTAAAGATTTTATCAACACACTCCACAACGGTACGCTCAACGAGAATTAGTGTCGGTCTGCAACTTAATCATAACGACCGACGCAAAATACTGAGATGTATTATGACTACGCACGCATACCCGTCTGTCCATCTCTTTCAAATTAGGGTACTTCACCATCCACAAGCTAATTCCGCCGTTAAACGATCCTTTGCATTAGCTTGACGGCTTTCCGTTGCCGCAAATCGACTAACAATGCGCATCTAACACAGGCGGAATAATGAAATCGGGTACAGCGTACAGCAGCTCCAGCAAAAAGACGATTAGATATAATAAAATTTTCCTTTCGCATTGTGTGCCTAATAAGTTTTCATAATCGAATGATAAAGATGCACCACTGTTTAACAACCTCATTATTTCTCGTTTCAAGTGGAGAATACTGAAGTGGAGATAATGGTCAAATAATACGCCCGTCGGCTATCTGTGATTGCGAATGGATCACACATCTTAGACTTTCTTGATTTTACTATTTCCTGAATTTCCGTAGGCGCGGAACCAACCGTAAATTGGTCTAGAAAGAGTCAAGTAAAGCCACAAAACAAAACCATGGAGAAACACTCAATGCCGCACAGCGTTTTTACTGCTATTCGCCACTGACAGATGCCGATAAGACAAGCATTTAGCTCGGGCATGCACTCAAAACTCTTCCCCGCAAAGACATTAAATTTCTCAAGCTCTAAATTAAAGTATTTTCTGATACTCCGCATCTAAAACCGCAAACATCATAGTACGCCACTAGAAACGCTACATCATGTTATTTTTGACATCGTTGTGAATCAAGATAATGCCCTAAAGATGTGATTCCGTTGGCTGATATGCTCCTTGCTAAGCATTTCAGCTATTCCAACGGGACCAACTAAAAATGAATTGTTCTTAGGACAAAAATAACCAATTTGGAAACGTCTCAGCAAGCTTTTGTTGCTAATGGGCCGGACACATGCACATTTTATACAGCATACAAGTTGATTAAAGTTAATTAGAAAGTAGCTGGAACACGATATTAAGATTAGCTCTGTTGGCAACAGTTCTCACCTAAACAATGAAGGGCTGCAATTCGACCTCCCCTTGTGTCTTTTGCTTTTCCATTTCTTTCTTCTTCATAATAATAACATCCTGGTGGAAACATGTTTTAACGACTGGACCCACAGGAACATTTGGCAAAAAAAACATTACCATTCCTGCCTCCTCATTTTGCTACAGAAACGCATTCCTTAATCGACGAAAGAATTGAAAGAATAAAGAAACGAGTTTAAAAAGTGGTAAAGATCCAACGAAATGAAAACCAACTCGTTCATGCTCCTAATAGTCGGCGAAGAAGAGTCTGATGAGCTTGAGCTCCAACTACTAGACCGCGTCCTGCTACGCCTACGCCTTGAATCCCTTTTCTCGGTTCGTCTCGATGGGCCTCCACTGGAACGCAATGTTGTTCGGTGAACCCGCCTATAATGTGTGTTTGCTAAAACATGCTGCAGCGATGAGATAAGAACAAAGCAGCGATGAGATAAGAACAAACTGAGCTATCGCAAGGCAGTCAAGTCTATTTTCCTCCTTATCTCCTCCCTCATCCCCCTCCCCTTCCATTTTCTGGACAGCTCTAGGAAACTAACCATCTTATCTGCAAAACCTGCAAAACCCTTTGTGAACTATTTATTTCTCGCTGCATACTGTTCTATACTTCTTTTGCTGCTTGGTTTCCTTCACCTTTTAAAAACATCAGCTCTACTGGATAGCTTCCATTGCCCATCACCTTCGCCAATGTGACATTGAATCTAGAAAGCTGATTTAAAGAAAACGGTGCTATAATGTTAACCTATTAGGTTGCCTTCGACTGGAAGTGGTGTTATCTCTCCTCGAATCAGCACGTCGGTGGTCACCAGACCTACGCTCATGGTCGCGACCTTTTCCATTTGAGGTCGACTGCGAGCGCCTTCGTTTGCGTGGTCGAGATGTCGACCGAGTGCGTGACCTCCTTTAACAGCCTCACAATCATTCAAAGCTTAAAAACAAATCTTTGGTTGATCTGTAGTATGGTGTGCAATGCCACTGAAAGGTGGCAAATTCAGCAAAACGATATATACGATGACCCGTTCCAGCTCCAGAAGTCATATACCCCAGCATTAATTGACTCGCCGGACGCAGCACAGCATTAAAAAATTGACTCGAGTAACAATGTAACAATCCGGAAAATACAAAAACAAAATTAAAAAGAGCGACCTACATATTAACTTACCCGAACTCCACATGTACGAATTCGATCGTATTATCTGCACTAGTCTTCGCATCTCATCATACCCATTTAACTACCGCATAACATTATTTCACAAACATACCGTACCGTGTTAGTTCGTTTTTGTGGCGTTTTGGTGCATTGATATCACCAAAAATGATGGCAAAAGCATACGACGAATGCGCTCATGAAGCAAAAACGAATGGATAATTATAGACCTATTATAAGGTGGAGTGAGCGAGGAATGTGACCTCCTTCTTTTTTTGGTCGATGAATCACGCTCGCTGCCTCTCTTCTTACGCGATGTTGACGCAGACCTGTGCGGTCGAGGCGGCGACGTTGACGACGACTGATCCCGACCATCGTTGCTACTCGACGCCGGACTTCGACACCCCTCTGTAGGTATAAACATTCTACAAACCATCGCAACAGCATGGTAAAATTAGTCATTTACTTTGCAAGTTTACATCAGCCTCGGCTGGACGTTTTACTTCTCAGTCACATCCAATCCCCAACTCTACGTACTTCAGCCGAACGAACACAGCCGGCATTTTTCACCTGCGCGCACCCTCGACTCCGCATCCTCTCGGTCTCTGTCGCTGCTGCATTTTGATGACTTGCAATGTTACTCAACCCTTGTGCTCAATACTAGCAGCGTCACCCCTCCTCCCCTTCACCTTCCTAATCCAGCAAATTCTACTCAAAAAAAAAAAGCCACACCATCACCTTTAGCTATCCAAAGTACACTCTGCAATTATTATCGTTCCCTACCACTGTTTTCCGTTGTTGGCGCAGAGTGAAAAGCCCTCTCATTCGCGCATTTAACACAAACCATTTTGATTACGAGCATCAACTTCTCGCAACAATGAAAAATGCGTCTCAATAAATGCTCCCAGAACGCCCAGATGAGACGTAACAACCGATTATAAATAAGCAAATATCAAATGACAGTTTTAATGATGGAAAACTGAGTTCGTAGAAGAAAAGAAAAAAGAAAGTTTAAAAAAATGGATTCCCATGAAAATTTCCATTTTAAATTCGTTTCAAAAAAATACAAATGGCTTACGTTTTGACGTGGACGCTTTACCGTTCACCTTGTCACCATTTGTGATTACTGCCGATTCACTATGCACCATCACTGCGCATATCAAAGTTCTCTGCACTGCTCGTTTTCACTGAAATAGAAGATAGTGTTTTATTGATAAACCATATAATAGCACAAAAGCCAATGAACATACCGTCGGAAAACTGTAAACAGTAAAGTACAAAAAAAAAGAACAAACGAGTGAATACCGCGTTATTACGCATTCGGAAAATTTTATGGAATTCGCCAAACGATCATTATAACGAATCATGTCGCGGGAAAGTGCAGATTTAGATTAATTTTGCTGCGAACGACGATCGTGAAATCGATGAATAAGTTTTCTGAATTTTGGATTACTAATCCTTCAGTGTTATCAGAATCAACCTCCAGACCTCTGATCC
>JPKZ01000533.1:56229-68540 GCA_000803305.1 Toxocara canis
ATAAGTGAGGGCACTACCAGTCTGACTATTTTCAAAGGACCAATCGGTTTAATAAAACACATAAAATGATGAAGGGCGGTTGCAACCCATTACTTCAAAGCAATACATCTTAGCAACCATTTGGGAATACATGCTAACGGGATGGAACGACAAGCCTTTTGGCGACTTCACTCGCAAGATGAGCGTCGGTTTCGTACTACCTCCGATTTTTCAAAATTCACATTTTAAATGGCCAAATTTCATAGTGGACTTTTTTGCGACCTAATCGCTGGACAGTGCAGTCCGACCAAATAAGAAGTGTACACAATTTTTATTGCACCTTTTGGTGCCTATAACATGCCTCAACGACCTGAAAATAGGCGTGGATCATTCTATCGTCAAATTACACGCGCCTAGAGCCTCGTAAATTTAGTATCTGCGGCCCCAAGTTTTATACTACAGGATGCACGAACACGCACACACGTAAATACGCGCACACGCTACGGCACCCGGCGCGTTTTGCACTTCAAACTTATCGAAAAATATCATTGCAATCCTCCCCTCCCCCCACTTGTATCGCACTATACACATTGCCTGCAACCACGACGTTTCCGCTGCCGCATTTTCCCGATTCCGCATTTTACCAACGTTGCGAAATTCGTGACGAGCTCATTTCGAATAGCGGCTTAACGTTCCGCTCAATATTTTAGCAGTTGCTTGGCCACCACACCGAACGCGCGGCTGTGTGACGAATCGTGCTCGGCATATCGGTTATGGGTGATGAGTACGTTCATTCGCAGGAAGTAGCCGTTAAAGACCCAGCCTGTGCTTGGTCATTTGCACTCTTGTCTCGCAAGAGACCACGTCATGAATCGTTTGGCGGTGATACGCTGCTGCCAGTCAAATAACGATAAGGACCAATAGTTCTCCGCGCCCATGCGCCCGCTGTTGTCCAATATTTCTCGAAAAAATGCGCCTTTAGCGACCGTTATATGACCTAAGAAAAGTGGGCGATTCTTGTCGCAAAAAAAGAAGACACTATTCACATGCACAGTAAAGTAATGGCGTTCATGCAGAATACCGTCCCGTCACCACATTGACGGTGTGGCGATTTTTTGGTGCATGCGATCAGCCAATTTCGGCATTAACACCTGTCGTTGTTGACTGCAAGCCCCGCTTAACACTCCGCACTACAGTCTCACAAGCCCGAGCACCAGTCACATTGTGTTCCCCCCCTCCCCCGGCTAAGCCAACAACGCTCCCGAAATAGATTCGCAGGTCACCACGTCAATATCGATATGTGGCCAATTGGCACTCGCGCGCCGATCACGGACCTCACAGCACAACCGAAATCCATCTGGCGACTCGCCGCGCACTTTCGCCGCCTAGCGAATCGCTACCTGCACGTCGATCACGAAGTTGCACTCCGACCCCTCTGAAGCAACCAAAACACCCCACCATTTGCCGCTCGACTCCGTCACGTGGCCAATCGGCACTTGCGCGCCGATCATGAAGTTGCATACTTGCCTCGCAAAGCGCCCGAAACCCCTTCCGCCCCCTTCCCTCGTTGGGAACTTCTTACAGACCTCGTCAGGTGTGGAGAGGCAGCTAATAAATATGACTGGATTGTAGGGTAATTCAGCTACTACAGATGGATTGCGATGACCTAAAACAACCGAATTAATGTGCGAAGTGCCCCAAACAAACAGCGGTATTGGAAACATCCGAAGACGATTGTGCTAAAAACATTAATTAGCAACAACTTTATTCAGCACGCAAATACAGCCAATAGACAAACAACAAATCTCTAGAATTATTATGGAAATGCGGTGGTGTACGACTGGTGATCACCGCAATTCGTGGCACTTCACTTTGGGCTCTTTCCTCCAATCACGCAAGTCCTTTTCACAACCATCCCCCTCCCCGTCTCATCTTGCGGAAAAATGAAATTTTAAAAGTACCTCCTTTTCACTGAAAAACTAGAAAAAAAAAAAAGAACAACTCACCAAGAACAAACATTTGAGCAAAAAGCAAATGGAACACACATAACGAGCAAATGCGTCCCCTTAAATGGCGTTGTGCAGAGCAAAACCATGAAACGAACAGCAACCATGAACTCGTCTCCACCAGCCCGTCGCCATTTCTAAGGACCCCCATTTCATAAAAACGTTACACATCCAACTAAAATACGGTCTTAGTTGAGCCTGAATGGTTCAGGCGTGGTCAATAACTGAATCAAAAGGTATAAGGCCCTGTTCACGGACGCCATTTTTCCAGACCCATGTGGCCGAAACAGATATTCTTTCAAGTAAAAAAAAACAGTCAAAAACAACGCGCAACAGACTACAAATCACATTGACAAAAAGTCATTTAAAAAACAGTGCAACAAAATACTGGACCACCAAAATGCAGTCAACGTACTGCTTTACTTTGAACGACTGATGTACCAGAAACGACTACATAGAAACAGTATCAATAAAATTCATTGTCCATTATGCAGAACTCGAACTGCAAAGTGATAGTAGCATTTCACCGTTCGAGTGCTTCATGAAATGAATCAATTTTCTTCATAGCAATTTCAGTGACGCTCTTCCTCTATAACACTTCCCATTCTATTAGCTTGTGACAGTTATTAATTATCATGAAGGGAAAAGATTTTTAAAGAATCTGGTCTCTTTACACCTTCGAAATCATTGCAAAGAGCGAACTAAAAACTTTCAGGTGCTTAAAAAAATGCCATTTTCCTAGGAACTAAAATTTTTCAGCCATTCGCCTTCGAAAATAAAAGTCAAATCAATTTCACCCATAAAATGCAAGCATATAGACTGCTTAATTATGAGATTAAGGTAATTATGAGATTAGAAAAATTTGATCATCGTTCCACTGCGGTCAAAGCAGCCCAAACTGTTGCGCATTTCAGAACTGGATCAAGCAAATAAAAGAGACTGTCTTTGAGGAAATTCAAAGAGAAAAGCAAATGATCACTCTAATTCATCTTACTCATGCAACCACCTTCTAATCCATACAACGATAAGAGAAATACAAAATTGATTCGCCTTCGCCCTACCATCCACTCAGAGTATAGACTTGCATTTGAAATCCCTCGAGAGATGCACGCAATAACTCGTCTCGAAATAAATTGAATGAGGTAATAAACGCCTTCCAAAAAAAAGTTCAGAATTAAAGCAGTGCCGCCGTCTGGTTGCGTGATAGCCAATCACCATTTAGCAAGGGTACACCACTGCTCAACAAAACAAACGATATGCTCAAAGCAAAAGGAAGGAGGGCTCAGAGCATGGTGGAAAAGAAAGGAATATTTACGACCTCAACCGCCATTCTTCCCTGGACCGATGCTTTAACGTGAAAAACGTCTCTTAACTAAACTACCAACTGCGACAGAGTGAACAGTACGACAGTAGAAAAGAGGTGGGGTGTGGGAGGGGGGGGGACGGTATAAAAGGAAGGACATAAAAAACTACTGAAAAATAGCGAGCATATTCGAGTGATCATGTGGTGTGATTATTCACAGACATAACTCGAACACTGTCACGATGGTTAAGAAAAGAAAGCCGAGAGAGCGATATTCACGGCGATGCGTAAGAGAAGCAAACATAAAACGCAATAATGCACAGCAGCCATCAACTGTTATTTCCGCAGGCCTCTTCAACCTTCACCATACCACGCCATACTAAAACTGTCCTTGATAGACAGCTGTGCACTCAATTACTCAAAACTTATATAGGTATGGACCGCAACTTTTCGTCTAAACGTACGAATGGGAAGAGTGCTTTTACGAGGAGAGGTTGCACCCCTTTCGTTCCCTTCAATACTTATAGCTTTTCAAGATGCAAACAAACTTCCTTCCACAAAGCACAATTGCAAAATTATGCGATGTAACCAAAAACACTCAGGAATGGCACCACCAAATCGATCATAAATACCGGCAAACTGCTGCGAACAGTAAGCAAAAAACCCCGAATAGGGATTATTGTACTAACACGGCTACCTACTTGACATTTATTCTCTCAGTGAGTGAAAGAAACTTATCCCCTTCACTTCTCCCTTGCCCCCGCCCTCTCCCCCACAACAGCTCCAATTCACCTCTCATGACAGTCACAATAACATCAACACATTTACGAACAAATTAGAAGAAAAAATACCCATTTTTCATTGTTTCGCTATTGTTTATTCTACGCTGTGTCTTTGGTACAGCGAATGTAAGCAATATACACCAGTACTGTCCAACACTTACTTCTGCAGTTGGCAAAAATAGTCAACCTAACTGACTCATGTTTCTTATAAAACAAAACACCCGAGTGTCCATCAAGGATCGCGTTAATTAAAAACAGCGATTCTTGGAATGAACGAATGGGCTAAGAGCTTGAGTGAGATGAAGACCAGCGGATATGAGGAATGGGCGTTGAGAAGAGAAGAGACAAGGGAGACAGCTGTAGAAAGGCCACCAACTAGCTAAATTCAACGAGTGAATGCAAATCACAAAAAGACAAGACTAAACGTAAATCTGATCAGAAAAACATGAGACAAACGACCGCCAATGAGCTCTTCCATACCCCGCTGCCATGCTCTTTACTGGTACTCATACCTCTACAAGTAATCCAAACGTCATTTCAAAGAAACAAATTTTCCGGAACTCTTCCGCCCTCTTCCTCTCCTCCCCCTCCCCCCTCTTCGAAGAAGCACCAGCGCCAATATAAAGGGGCAGGTTAGGTCGAGGGACGAGAAAGCTATGGTGCCCGCTGAACAATGAACACATCAAAAAAGATGATAGAACATGAGGGAATGGGGTGCGCCCTCGGTGCATTAAATCAATCTGCATCAATCGATAAGTGGACAAGTCAATAACCTAGGTGATCGAGCATGGTCTAGTCGCATACTGGCTTCGTGTGCACACCATCACCGTCAGCACGCAACGTCACGTCCAGCACACCTCCTCCGAACAAAGTTGCTTCTTTGAAGAGATGATGACAGCGTTTCACCAGTTGTGCCTTCTGTAAGCAAATCTCATAGTCGAAGTACCCGACAAATACGCTCTCTACAAGTAGGCTTCGAAGCGGGTAAACATAGTTTCATTTAAGCATAAAACTGAACAAAATAAGAGGAAGAAAAGGCGTAAATATTCTTAATTTTTAAGACGCTCCTTCTTTTATGCATAAAATTGATGTTAGCTCTTTGGCGACTTGTATTCGTTGCGGAATGTGGTTGCACTGCGCATGCTAATAAACGACGTAGGAAGAAATCATTTATTACATATCGAAACAATAAATCAACAGCTAGCTTTATATTTTAAAATAAAGATTCAAACAAACCTCATCAGCAGTCCATGAGCCATACTTGCCATAAAGTATGCCCTGATACAGCTGCTCGGCAGTCTTTAACGTTACGCCACTTAGTTTCTCATCATCCAGCGATTTCAAAAGCCAATTTTTGGTAGCATCCGCACTCTTCGGATCCAGTAGAATGTTCACCTCAGCCACTAAATCATCATTCGCTCAGTAAATGCGACCGGTTTGTTCCACAGTTTAAGAAAGCCTATTAAACTCAGTTGTTGAGGGCTGGAAACAAAAACAGCTCAACGAGTGATATGTTTAAAATCACTGTCCATTTATTCATATCATCCTTCATTTCCGCCCCCTCCCCTTCCATAACCGTAGCAACTGGCTATAAAAAAGATTTTCAATAACGGGTAAAGACAGCTATTAAATAATGTATTTTCTGATAGGGCCGAACTACACGCATTTTAAAACTGGGCGAAAAGGGCGTTTAACACTGTTGAAATTCGTAGAACACTATTACGAAAAACGTTGCTGTATTGCGACTCAACTTTTCTGAACCGAATCCTGTGATTTGTAATATCAATTCTTCGTTTCTTTGGTATCGTTCTCTGATATCAGTGTTGCAAATATAACATGAGAAATACATTGAAAAAAAGGTAATAAGTCCAGTTCAACTGAACTCAATTCAAACGATCGGGAATTGAAACGTCGAGGTGTGAGTGAGCATTCCCCACTTCTATTCCCTTTATCTGCATCTATATCAGTAGTTGTTACTCCTACGTGTCTTCGAGATCACAAATTACCCCTCAGTTGGAGAAAACCATCACTTATCTCACGTACTCTGCTGTACAAAGCAAATAGAACACCATACCAGCGAGTCTGTGAGGCAGCGAATTGATGTGTTCATTCTTGAAAGTAGCATTCAGCTCAGAGGCCGATTTGGATCCCGGGAAAAGTACATCGGTGAGCTCTTTCGCTAACTGTCCCACCGTACCTTCGAAGTGGGCACTCGCATCTGCAAACATGAACCTTACTTGACCTATCCAAGTTATCTGCAGATTGCCCGATGCCTATTTACAAACTAGAAACGCACTAACGAAATCGTCAAGCTAGTTTTTTGAATCTTGCAGATGTTATTCATTTGTGCTTTGTACGCACTAAGAAGACCGGTAAAAAAGAATTCACGGATTCTACTCAACAAATTCGATTCACCTCTTGGCACTAAGTTCTTATCGAAGAGTGCCTCAACAAATACAGGAACATTCAAAAAATACTTCACGAAAGAACCCTTCAGGTATAAGCAACATGCTGAATTCCATAGTAATATCCCTAACCGGCACAATGATATAGATGAAGGAGTATTAGGCTAAACACAGATAACGCTTTATTTGGGCCTTCCAACAAAAATATCGTCATAGCGCAGCCCTATGACGATGGACCGCTGTCGAAACGCCCACATGGTGTTAATCTTTAATGCACCTGCCGGTTTCTCATTCTCAATAAACATATGAGCCAAAGATATAAGAAGAAAGAACGTAATTTTAAACACTTCAAGCAATGCATTTCGCCAAGAGAAAAAAGAAATTTCAAAAGATGCTGTATTCTTCAGTTAACTTTGTTTCGACGTTTGGCGTTCACCGCAAAAATGAATACATCTACGAAAGCAAACAAGCTATAACTTAACCATTCAAAAATTTTATGGGCAATCATAACAAAGGAAATGGAAAGCAAAAATGCACGAGTCGCATTTTTACAACAATGAACAACAACCAAAGATGAACAGCATCACTGTTTCTTTCACTGCCGGCATTTAAGCATCCATCATGCCATACTTCAGGTGAGTATTTGCTTGAATTGAAGTCTCTCTCTGTCTCCCCCCCCCCCCCCCACCTGCGGTCAAAGCAGCCCAAACTGTTGCGCATTTCAGAACTGGATCAAGCAAATAAAAGAGACTGTCTTTGAGGAAATTCAAAGAGAAAAGCAAATGATCACTCTAATTCATCTTACTCATGCAACCACCTTCTAATCCATACAACGATAAGAGAAATACAAAATTGATTCGCCTTCGCCCTACCATCCACTCAGAGTATAGACTTGCATTTGAAATCCCTCGAGAGATGCACGCAATAACTCGTCTCGAAATAAATTGAATGAGGTAATAAACGCCTTCCAAAAAAAAGTTCAGAATTAAAGCAGTGCCGCCGTCTGGTTGCGTGATAGCCAATCACCATTTAGCAAGGGTACACCACTGCTCAACAAAACAAACGATATGCTCAAAGCAAAAGGAAGGAGGGCTCAGAGCATGGTGGAAAAGAAAGGAATATTTACGACCTCAACCGCCATTCTTCCCTGGACCGATGCTTTAACGTGAAAAACGTCTCTTAACTAAACTACCAACTGCGACAGAGTGAACAGTACGACAGTAGAAAAGAGGTGGGGTGTGGGAGGGGGGGGGACGGTATAAAAGGAAGGACATAAAAAACTACTGAAAAATAGCGAGCATATTCGAGTGATCATGTGGTGTGATTATTCACAGACATAACTCGAACACTGTCACGATGGTTAAGAAAAGAAAGCCGAGAGAGCGATATTCACGGCGATGCGTAAGAGAAGCAAACATAAAACGCAATAATGCACAGCAGCCATCAACTGTTATTTCCGCAGGCCTCTTCAACCTTCACCATACCACGCCATACTAAAACTGTTCCTTGATAGCAGCTGTGCACTCAATTACTCAAAACTTATATAGGTATGGACCGCAACTTTTCGTCTAAACGTACGAATGGGAAGAGTGCTTTTACGAGGAGAGGTTGCACCCCTTTCGTTCCCTTCAATACTTATAGCTTTTCAAGATGCAAACAAACTTCCTTCCACAAAGCACAATTGCAAAATTATGCGATGTAACCAAAAACACTCAGGAATGGCACCACCAAATCGATCATAAATACCGGCAAACTGCTGCGAACAGTAAGCAAAAAACCCCGAATAGGGATTATTGTACTAACACGGCTACCTACTTGACATTTATTCTCTCAGTGAGTGAAAGAAACTTATCCCCTTCACTTCTCCCTTGCCCCCGCCCTCTCCCCCACAACAGCTCCAATTCACCTCTCATGACAGTCACAATAACATCAACACATTTACGAACAAATTAGAAGAAAAAATACCCATTTTTCATTGTTTCGCTATTGTTTATTCTACGCTGTGTCTTTGGTACAGCGAATGTAAGCAATATACACCAGTACTGTCCAACACTTACTTCTGCAGTTGGCAAAAATAGTCAACCTAACTGACTCATGTTTCTTATAAAACAAAACACCCGAGTGTCCATCAAGGATCGCGTTAATTAAAAACAGCGATTCTTGGAATGAACGAATGGGCTAAGAGCTTGAGTGAGATGAAGACCAGCGGATATGAGGAATGGGCGTTGAGAAGAGAAGAGACAAGGGAGACAGCTGTAGAAAGGCCACCAACTAGCTAAATTCAACGAGTGAATGCAAATCACAAAAAGACAAGACTAAACGTAAATCTGATCAGAAAAACATGAGACAAACGACCGCCAATGAGCTCTTCCATACCCCGCTGCCATGCTCTTTACTGGTACTCATACCTCTACAAGTAATCCAAACGTCATTTCAAAGAAACAAATTTTCCGGAACTCTTCCGCCCTCTTCCTCTCCTCCCCCTCCCCCCTCTTCGAAGAAGCACCAGCGCCAATATAAAGGGGCAGGTTAGGTCGAGGGACGAGAAAGCTATGGTGCCCGCTGAACAATGAACACATCAAAAAAGATGATAGAACATGAGGGAATGGGGTGCGCCCTCGGTGCATTAAATCAATCTGCATCAATCGATAAGTGGACAAGTCAATAACCTAGGTGATCGAGCATGGTCTAGTCGCATACTGGCTTCGTGTGCACACCATCACCGTCAGCACGCAACGTCACGTCCAGCACACCTCCTCCGAACAAAGTTGCTTCTTTGAAGAGATGATGACAGCGTTTCACCAGTTGTGCCTTCTGTAAGCAAATCTCATAGTCGAAGTACCCGACAAATACGCTCTCTACAAGTAGGCTTCGAAGCGGGTAAACATAGTTTCATTTAAGCATAAAACTGAATAAAATAAGAGGAAGAAAAGGCGTAAATATTCTTAATTTTTAAGACGCTCCTTCTTTTATGCATAAAATTGATGTTAGCTCTTTGGCGACTTGTATTCGTTGCGGAATGTGGTTGCACTGCGCATGCTAATAAACGACGTAGGAAGAAATCATTTATTACATATCGAAACAATAAATCAACAGCTAGCTTTATATTTTAAAATAAAGATTCAAACAAACCTCATCAGCAGTCCATGAGCCATACTTGCCATAAAGTATGCCCTGATACAGCTGCTCGGCAGTCTTTAACGTTACGCCACTTAGTTTCTCATCATCCAGCGATTTCAAAAGCCAATTTTTGGTAGCATCCGCACTCTTCGGATCCAGTAGAATGTTCACCTCAGCCACTAAATCATCATTCGCTCAGTAAATGCGACCGGTTTGTTCCACAGTTTAAGAAAGCCTATTAAACTCAGTTGTTGAGGGCTGGAAACAAAAACAGCTCAACGAGTGATATGTTTAAAATCACTGTCCATTTATTCATATCATCCTTCATTTCCGCCCCCTCCCCTTCCATAACCGTAGCAACTGGCTATAAAAAAGATTTTCAATAACGGGTAAAGACAGCTATTAAATAATGTATTTTCTGATAGGGCCGAACTACACGCATTTTAAAACTGGGCGAAAAGGGCGTTTAACACTGTTGAAATTCGTAGAACACTATTACGAAAAACGTTGCTGTATTGCGACTCAACTTTTCTGAACCGAATCCTGTGATTTGTAATATCAATTCTTCGTTTCTTTGGTATCGTTCTCTGATATCAGTGTTGCAAATATAACATGAGAAATACATTGAAAAAAAGGTAATAAGTCCAGTTCAACTGAACTCAATTCAAACGATCGGGAATTGAAACGTCGAGGTGTGAGTGAGCATTCCCCACTTCTATTCCCTTTATCTGCATCTATATCAGTAGTTGTTACTCCTACGTGTCTTCGAGATCACAAATTACCCCTCAGTTGGAGAAAACCATCACTTATCTCACGTACTCTGCTGTACAAAGCAAATAGAACACCATACCAGCGAGTCTGTGAGGCAGCGAATTGATGTGTTCATTCTTGAAAGTAGCATTCAGCTCAGAGGCCGATTTGGATCCCGGGAAAAGTACATCGGTGAGCTCTTTCGCTAACTGTCCCACCGTACCTTCGAAGTGGGCACTCGCATCTGCAAACATGAACCTTACTTGACCTATCCAAGTTATCTGCAGATTGCCCGATGCCTATTTACAAACTAGAAACGCACTAACGAAATCGTCAAGCTAGTTTTTTGAATCTTGCAGATGTTATTCATTTGTGCTTTGTACGCACTAAGAAGACCGGTAAAAAAGAATTCACGGATTCTACTCAACAAATTCGATTCACCTCTTGGCACTAAGTTCTTATCGAAGAGTGCCTCAACAAATACAGGAACATTCAAAAAATACTTCACGAAAGAACCCTTCAGGTATAAGCAACATGCTGAATTCCATAGTAATATCCCTAACCGGCACAATGATATAGATGAAGCAGTATTAGGCTAAACACAGATAACGCTTTATTTGGGCCTTCCAACAAAAATATCGTCATAGCGCAGCCCTATGACGATGGACCGCTGTCGAAACGCCCACATGGTGTTAATCTTTAATGCACCTGCCGGTTTCTCATTCTCAATAAACATATGAGCCAAAGATATAAGAAGAAAGAACGTAATTTTAAACACTTCAAGCAATGCATTTCGCCAAGAGAAAAAAGAAATTTCAAAAGATGCTGTATTCTTCAGTTAACTTTGTTTCGACGTTTGGCGTTCACCGCAAAAATGAATACATCTACGAAAGCAAACAAGCTATAACTTAACCATTCAAAAATTTTATGGGCAATCATAACAAAGGAAATGGAAAGCAAAAATGCACGAGTCGCATTTTTACAACAATGAACAACAACCAAAGATGAACAGCATCACTGTTTCTTTCACTGCCGGCATTTAAGCATCCATCATGCCATACTTCAGGTGAGTATTTGCTTGAATTGAAGTCTCTCTCTGTCTCCCCCCCCCCCCCCCTCTTCCCTTGTTCAATACGCCATTTTCTCGCTCCTCTCCATAGAAGACATTTCACTACTGTTCTGTGCACTAGCGACCTACTAGCAACGATCAGCATCATTCTAATTTAACGGCGTATAAATGTTTCGCTGAGTCCACACACACACGCGCGCACACACACACCACAGCCTCACGCTCCGATTCAGCCCTATTCTGCGAAAACTACTCATCAAATAAATAGTCAGCTTCATTAAATCGATAATTAGCTCCCTGCACAACACCACAAAACATCAACCTTCCTTTCTAACACTACTCGAAAAGAGCATCATTTCAAGCAGTGCTAAATTTTTCACTCCGCTAGTGACATTTAAGACAAGACTGCAATCAAAACGGATAAAACTTTAAAAAGATGAACGGAACACGAATTTAAAAAACTAACAGAAGTCGAGATATTTGGCAGCGGCGACATGCAATTCTGGATTCTGTGAATCGAGCTTTAACGCTTTGTTAAGGCATTGCAGCATCAGCAACACCTGAATTTCACTTCAGCTCACATATACAACAATAACCATCAATAATGCCGATTAGGCGCAATGAAGGTAAGATACAAAATTAAATCTTATTTAGTTTACCGTGCTAGAATATTACAGCACAAGGAAAATAGTGCACATCACCAGATGTAAACAGGATAAACTACAACCGTTTATTACGCATCTTCAGAAAAGAAAACGATTACACGTGGAAAAAAACTGAAACACCTTTCCAGCTCGCGAACATTATTTAAAAATGTCGATCGAAGGTGTTGCATAACTCTGCTTTGGATTTCGGCTACTGCCCTGCCAAAAAGCTTTTGGGAACGCTCCCAGCTCC
>JPKZ01000533.1:73583-105049 GCA_000803305.1 Toxocara canis
ACCAACAATTCATAAAATACCCTTAATGAGAAAAATCGAAAATTACGACTGCAACATACGGAAAACGGAATAAACCAGTAAACAAATCAAAAAAGAAAATGCATACGCTCAACAATCGAGAACGAGTTAAGAATTGGAATGGTGAACGTCACCTTCTTCTTCCTGTAGTAAACTTCGAATCCGAGTATATATGCGCCGAACTGCTTGCTGTCTAGCTGCAAAAACGGCTGCACAAATTTGCTCGCCTCCTCCAGTGGATCGTCCACCTTTAGTAGCTTCTCGGCGTCCAACGGTTCTGGAGCGAAGCCATCTACTTCCACATCAACCTTCAATAATGCAACCCCTCATCGCATCTTCCATTCAGTAGAAACTTTTAAAGCTGCAATGTCTGCATTCGCATTATGCACTTCAAATTACGGAACATATTCCTCGTAGAATGTTAAAAAAACGCTAACATAAATCTCATATATACGGGTATGCAGAGAGCAGTGAAAGCAAAAATAAGATTTTTGCTCACAGATATATACTTGTACGATAAGATTCTATGTTGTCGGCAACAACGCGACGCTTTTGTTCATCGACTTTCCCCTATTTCTGTATCGTCAAAACTCCAAGATACGAATTCTTCTATTTTTTTTATTTACTAATGAAGTCAAAATATATTTACAGCAACAGTCTCAAAGAACTGCTTTCACATCGACGATAGGCACTCATTTAGTTTTTTTTTTCGCGATGTCAAAAGATCAAAGAAACCTCACAGAAATGTCTTAAACACTTGTCTCTCATTTCCTCTCCCCCTCTGCAAACCGAAAAAAAAAAAGAAATGACAGCATCAAAAGAACCTTTTTGGCATTATGTTGCTTCTGCTTAGCAGCTGCTTCGAGTGCTTCCTTCGCTTTCTCTTTCTTCTGTTTCTTTTTCAGCTTCTTTAATTCCGACGCACTCAGACTACCCTCACCATTTTTTTTCACCTCGTTGAAATCATCCGGCCGATCGAACATCCGCAGGTAAATCTGCAACTCGCAGTTACATACCAGTTCCCTTTCCCGACTGACTTGGACCTCAAACCGGCATCTCAGCTCTCCAAATGTGAGGCAAATTTCTGCGCGAATGGCATCTGAGAGCCCAAATTCTGCGTGCTGTTTTTCGATCTTTTGACGAAAAAACCGCCAATCACATAAAAAATTCATGCACAGTCGCTCTTCCCCGCTAATAAAAGCTTGAAAATCTTACAAAAACTCGTTTTCCTCTTCTCAATTTCCGCTGTTCCCTCATTTTCCTCGAATGTTTACATTGATCCTCCTCCTAGTGAATGGAATAAAGGGAAGAGATGATCGGACCATCCACAAGTCAGCTGCCAACAAACAGCAATGCCACCGCAAGATATAAAACGCGAAAACGGCAATTAAGATAATAAAAGAAGCGGAACATTGCAATATACGGAGTTGACGCCAGTCAACTTATTAACTCATCTTATGCTTGAAATAAATTACTTTAAAGCGATAGAATAAAGATATTTTAAAGCGAAAGTTCAAAGACCTCTATGAAAGATGACAGCCTGGAGGCTAAAAATATTACGAAGTTAGCATAAAAATCTAGAAAATGAATTCCCCGACTTCATGCGTTTCCGGAATTGAAAAGAAGAATAAATCCGAGGGGATCAGATTCGCTGATGAAGAGGAAAAGATGGTGGGGCTTTATTCAATAAGGTCTGAAAATTTCCGCATCCCTGAAAAAGCAAATGTTACGGTGGGCTTTTTTTTTTGAGGGTTTTACATAACACTAAATTGGTTTAGAAAGAAACGCTTCGTTTCGCAATAATCAGAATTGGCTGTGGGGAGTGCAGGGAGGGGGAGGAAGGGGAAGGGGGAGGAAGGGAGAACGAGGGGTTAGGGAATCGAAAAATTCAAGTGACCATATAAGGTGAAAATAAAGTAATGCAGGAAAAAAGGCATATCTGAGCGTTTCACAGCAAAGTCTGAAAGACAGTGTGCAATTTAGTTCAGAAATTCGAGAAATATTTTTTTCCTCGAAAAAACCTTCCGTAGCGCCGGTCATCATATTACCGGTGTCAATCAAAGTTGCTCAGATGCAAATCAGCACCTTTAGTCGAGAGTCGAACCTCTGCCTCCCTGTTGGAGTCGAGAGCTCTAAACGATAGACCACAAGCGGCATGTTTCTCAATGAACGACGGACCACAACCTTTCTCTCCCTTCTCTCCACCCCCTCCCTCCTTCCTCCCTTTGCTTATGGTCCTATTCTCCTCTATGCAATTTTTAGATTTCTGCGCAAGCGTAGATCGAAACCAAGACAACAGCACTTACGCCAATTGCAACTTTAGCAGCCTCATAATAGAAGCTATGCCGCCTGAGCACGTCCTCTAGCCTTAACAATTCCACATATGCCACAAGCGTCATTTTGCGAAGACAATAGGTGTGGAAATCGAACTGGTCTTCCACTATGCCCACAAAATGCTAAAATAAAATTCTAAATAAAGTCCATTTCAAATTAAGCAAATAGTGTTGTTTCAATAAACCAAAAAAGAGACCTTCGTAACTTAAAGTCCTCCCTCCCCCCTCAAGTATTCAGCTTTTTTTATTCCACTTTATGCATGCGCTCAAAAACTGCTTTACTCTTTTATTATTTTGCAAACGAGCACTCTGAGGAGCAAGCATGCTCCCATTTCTACTCAAACCGAGCAGCATAATCTCTACCTTTCTCCGTCCTTTCACTTTCTCCAACATTTCACAATCGTGATTTTGTATTTCTCTTAAAGCGAACGACTGTATTCAGCTGAGCTCACAGCTTGTCAGTGACACTCTTCTCATCTGAATGATAAAGAATCACTCAAAAAGCGGTAAGAAGAACGACGTTACCCTTTCAACTTCGTGGCATTTCTTTAGTGCTTCTCCGTAACTAGCGATACGCTGGTATGCTTTCGCGCATTCAATCTCATACCACATACACTGCATCTCGTTCAGATTCGCTGACGCGTTTACTCCGTCCTGTATTATCGAAATTTCTTTCCACTCGTTCACAGCAATTAGTAGCGCTAATTCACTCACGGTCAACCATAGGCAAACTTAGCAGATACAATAACAAATTTATCACAACGCTCTATTGGAGAAATTGCTGCAAAAAAAACAAAAAAAAAAACAACTCTTTCACAAAAGTTCCAATTGGAATTGCAAGAGAAAAGAAGCAATAAGAAAGAAGAAAATCCCTCACTTATCCAATACTCTTCTGCCACTTCTGAAAGCGAACGTCTAACACCATAAGTTTTCACTTTCACAAAAAATTTCCGATTATCATGTTTACGGCTACGACCAGCATATCTCAAATTATCACCACACGCCTTAGAAATTTCAGCATTCGTTACAAAGAATGTCACACTTGAAAATAACAAAAATCTTATAATTAAACCGAAGATGGCATGACAATATCGACAGTGGAAAGAGTAAGGAAGCAACCGGGGATCGAACTCGGATCTCGTAAAACAAAAGAGCTTTACCCTACCGAGCAAAAAAATTATAAATAAAATTTACAACATAAACAGTAAAAGAACTGGCGTAAAATACAATATAAAAGTGAAACGCCAACCCTGGTAAACTTAGAACACATTTCCTCAGCTTCTTTAATAAGACCGGCCCTTAGCATGTACTTAGCGCACTTGCTGTTGACGTAGCGATCAGCTGTGTCGAGCGCTTGCGCCTGTTCCATCAAGCGCGCCGCTTCACGCGCATCACCCGCATGCTGAATTACATTTACGCCAATTAAGCCGCTTTACATTCTTACAGCCCCATCAGACAACCACTGTTCAATCACAAGGCAATGACAACCGGATGCAATAGGGCAACATGAAAAAAACCGCAAAGCAGAGAAATTTTTTCAACAAAAAAAAATTATTTCGTGACCTCCGAAAGAGAAAGAAGTAGACCCTGCTTACCGAATGAGACAAACATCACTACTACTTTCACTCTGCAGGATCCGTGCGACGAATAATAGAGAGAGGAAATCGCCAAACTCTAAAGAAAACTGTAAATTTCCCTTCGAAACTATCTTGGCTCGTCGGCTGAACCATAGAATAAAATAAACAAAAAATTTAATTCACAGCGTCAAAGCTCGATCGAATTGAAGATCAATATTGAAGGGAAGGATAGTTAGGAGAATGAATGTTCAGGAAGAATACCTTGAAAATTTTAGCTTTGACCATGTAAAGCTCAATAAGGGTAGGAGTATGCTGGATTGCGCGATCGATGTACATATGAGCCTGTTGTATAGAACCTAGCTTGTCGTAATGCTGAGCCAACAGGTAATACAACCATAACACTGTTGTAGGCGATTCCGGAAGAGCACTCTCTGAAAGACACACTCTTCGCATGGTACCGTTCAGTTCACTCATTCTATTTCGCCCTTCGCTTACATTTAAAAAAAAATGTGTTCAAGAACCCTTAACACATGCTCATCTCCTCAAACTGCCTGATGTCAGCCGTCCCTTTTTGAAGTATCTTTTCGACATCAAACTGCTTGCAATCAGCAAATCTTATAGGACCCCACTCCTCTAACTTCACGCTGCAGCAAAACTGTTCTCATATTCATCCCGACTTCTACTGCCTAAAGAACGTCTCAGCCATTAAATTATATCTGTTCATGAGGAGTTAGATTCTCCGTTGCCACTACTCAACAAGTAGCCAATCCAATAGACAATTTACCTAAACCATCGTATGTTTTGTAGCCTTGTTTTATTTTGCATTGGCAGCATCGGAAATTGAAAATTCCATCAAAACACCAGTAAAATTTTTTAAAACTTTTTGACTTGCACACCTGAAAAAAATCAATAAATGATAAGAACCTGTATTCACATCAAACAGTCTTAAAACAAAATTATTTAGAACACTGTTACACCTTTGCACTGTTCACCACTATGCATTCTATAAATCCGCTATCAAAAATCAACTCATCTGACAATAACCAAAAAAGATTACCATCAAGTGACCCGTTTCTGTACCCATTTTCTTCCAATCGTTTAACAAACTCGATGAGAGTCCTTTCCAATAACTGCACCTGCAATCAACAAAGTTCCCTTCCCGATTTTAAACTGTAACGATATTCCTCAACTTTAAAACCTTCAACAGCCGCCTCATTTAAAGGGTTGCATTGAGCCTTAAACATAAGACGGCAAAAACAGCACATACTGCGACTTATGTGCCTTCAGTTCATATCCACTAAGTAAACGTGTATATCACCTTCATACGCAAACAAATATTCGGCAAACGAACAAATTATGCCACTCTCAAACGTCACTTCTCAAAATGACAATGAAGCGGAAAAATGACCTTTGTTGAGGTGATAATGGCCTTTACTGCTTCATGAAAATGATCTGCCTCGCTGAAAATGCGACTATGTAAATAAATACGACTAACTTTTTCGATATCTGCGTAGAGAGGCAACAGATTTTTGAACAAAGACGGTATGCCTTTTCTTAATCCCCCAATAAGATAATTCAGTAACTGCTTCTCGAATTCCGCTCCTGAAACACTGCCAGAATCAACGTGACGGCAAATCAATACCATACTGTTTTTCAACTACGCCGAAGCACTCTTTCATCAACTTACCTCCGATGCTAAGAATAACAATCCGTATGTGCTTGAGATTTTTGCTGAACCACAGCGACTGCTTCTAGCACTTAAATTCTTATATCGTTATTTTGAGTGCAAAAATCGTGCAGCTCATCTAATTTTCAAAATCTTAAAACCATTTAAAATTTTAAAAATCTTAAGGACGATTCAAAATTCACAGCATTTAATAACTGGCCTGTGAGTATTAGTATTCGCATGCACTGCATAACGCAATAATGCAAACGTAACACACAATCTCCACATCAACAATGCTTGTCCATTTACTCTACTATCTATCATACGTTTTTTACACTTAATCCACAAAAGCAACAAAGAAAGCACTCATATTTTCTTTTCAAAAACTCCTCTTCAGAATACCATCATTAAGCGACGGTAACATATTTGAATGAACAGTACTGAACGGCATCAAAGATACAAGTAATGTTTTCGCACAAAAAAAGCATGCTGCTACTAAGCCGTTTCTTGATACGAGCATTGCACTAATAGTTTCACCAAAAAAACAACATAAATACGTACCGCAGCTCGCAATTTCATTTTTATATTCACATTCAGTCCTAGTGCGACACGTGTTGTACAGTGTAAAGGGCATAAATGACATCAAGATATCGCTGTGTTAGTTTTTTTTTTTTGTTATGAATACTGCACTGTACGCTTCCATAGAAAACCTCAAAAATACTGTGCTAAATCATCGTGTGTATACTTTTCAGCTCCACTGCATAATACAAACTATGCTCAATTGGAATATGAAGAAAAACGCCATCAACTGCTTAGGGGATCCCCGAAGAAATTCCATTAAGACTGCAAACAGTGCTCACACTTCGATGTTGCACGGAACGAATCGACGCCATCACTGCTACCAGCAAAGACCGGTATGCAGCAAAAATATAATTGACAGCAGAGCAAAGCGAGCAGTAAAATACTAAACGGGAAAACAATATAAGTTATAAAGCACTAGCAGTAAAATAATACAATAATTGAGAAATGATGCCAATTCCCAGCAAAGTTGCCCTACTAAACCACCTGCAAGTAAGAAGTTCAAAAGGCCACATGGGGTCACCATTATAAAACTCTCGCAGACTAATATTCTACACAGCCGTTCAAGCAAACCTCGTAAGGAAGCGTAATAGCTGAAAAATCGCAATATTGGAGAAATTCGCATAATCGAAATATTTCTCTTCACGCCTAATGTTCCAACAAAAAGATGAGCAACAATAATTTTAGAAGCGCTTTCCGCCAGTAACTTAAAAATTGCTTCAATAACAAAAAAGAAACAAGGTTAAACTCTACTTGAAAAGTGCTATCAAAAGATGAGATACTAACCTTTCAAGAAGTAAAGCGGTACCCTTTTAGGAGCAGCAGCACGTGGCCTCAACGATAATGCTTTTTTATATATATCATAGCGCTCCTCGATGTCATTCTCACCTAAAAAAGTACAGCTACACGATAAATATAAATTTCATTTCAAAACTAAAATCATTTAACATGCTCGCATGCAAGGCTCACCTGTTTAAAAAAAAAAATTGATATCTAAGAAGGGCTATATCTCAACCATCCAAACATCCAGTAAGCCCATCGGCAACTCGAAATTCAAAAACCTTCAAAACACTACTAATTACATAATTTCTAAAGTGATCTTCGGAAGCAGTCACCATCTAGACAAGCTACTGAAGCGAGGAAGCAATCATTCCCTAGACAATCTATTGAAGCTATGACATTTTTTCTTTATTTCCTCGCATAAAGTTTTACATTAGGCGAACAGCTGTGTTATAAACATGGTAACTGAAACAACCAGAAAATATAAAAACCTGTAAATATTTGGTAGACACCTATCGCAGCAACCCATATCTTTAAGAAATGTCAAAATAGGTGCATACCAAGGCCACGACACATTTCGATACGTTTATAGTACTCGATATTCTCGGGATTACGTTCAATCAGCTGCCAATAAACGCGCTCCGCATCTTCTGTCGCGTCCAACCTCATCAACAAATCCCCTGAAACATGATCACGGCTGCAAGTTTTTCCCACGCGCAAATAAAACGGGGGTTTCTGACGAAGAGAACATAGCGCTAATAAGTTAAAAAACGTAGTAATTCCCATTTCAACCAAATTTACAGTCTAGTCACCTCTGCAACTATTACAAAACCGTGCGATCAAGTATGCGATCCTACGAGACATCCTCAGCACCGTAGACGCGCACTTTACGATTATGCAACGAATTTCATGTTGAATAAGTCAGATTTTCCTTTCTAAATGGGTAAAGCTGATGATATTTCGACACGTCTTTCACTTTCGCTTTTAGAGAGCGTGGTATGAAGCTAGCTTTTAATCCCAGCAAAAAATTACCTCGAGTTTCCATATACGCGACACGATCGACAATGTGTAACGAGTTCTCTTCGAGCTTCTTGAGCGCGACTTCAAGCTGCCCCGACTCACGCAAGATCATGTTTTGGTAAAGAATCAGCTCGCTATGTTCGAAGTCGTACTCGGAAGGCTGAACCTGTTACAAAGGGCCCTTTATTATAAAATCAATGGTAAACTAGACAAATAAAGCGTAAAGCACCTCATTTAATCCCTAATCATTTTGTGCATGAAATTAAGCCTGAGGGAGCAGTGGATGAAGAGAAGGGAGCGGGTGGGCAGAGGGGGGGAAGGGATGAGGAGGAGGGAGAGGGGAAGACGAGAAGAACCAGATGAATGGAATCAAAATGGAATGTCATGAATCTTTTAAGCGGTCAGAAGACGGTCCGCCGATTCGATTATTTGGTCACTCCACCAATCACACACAAAATGTGTTTGTATCGACTTTCGTGTAACTCATGGCTCATGAATGAAAGCCATAAAAGTTAGGGAGGTTAAGGAGAATAGGAAATCAGGATGGAGTACAACCTTGTTGTTGTTGCAAAACTCGTTGACGATCTTCAGTGCCATATCGTAATCTTTGAGCAAATGATATGCTGTCACGTACCCAATCCAAGAGAAACGTTGTTGAGGACGCAACATTAGAAGACGATAACGTGAATCCTTAAAACAATGAAGGCCTTTTCAAAAATCAAGAAGTCATAACGCACCATCATCAAACAACCCATCATCTCTGCTTATCCACTTATTTAATCTCGACCTCATCATCTACAAATCACTTATTAATCATAACCATTATTCTACACATCCCTACCATGACGAAGTCATTTTATTTATATGCTAACACAATCGACCATAATCGGCGAATAAAAAACAAGCATTCGCATGGGACAAAATCTTCAACAGAATGATCCGAAAGAGCATACAACTTTTATAAAGTAGAGAACTATAGCTGACATAAATTGTAAAACATAATTTTAAGACAGAGATCACAAATAAACCGACGAATTGCAGCGCTGCTTTTGAAAGAAATTTCATTCGAAACACCATTACAATATTCCGTGCAATGAAAATAAGTAAATAATTACGATTAAACATCCTTTTTACTATGGCCCTTTTAATACAGCCACTGAGCAACTTAACACTGATAAATCGACCAGAACTCTCCCAAGAACGTTGCCAAACAGCTGCATCATAAGTGGCTCCATGGCAAGCCTTGAATGGTTCGTTGATAGACCTGATCATCGGATACAATGCCTAATAAATTATAAAGCGCTTGCTAAAGGTCCAATGCGATATGTACTTCCCACAAACCTGCTTATTTCGAAAATCGACTGAAGAAGGCTTAGCTGCGAACAAGCATTTCAGTTAGACCCCACAATCAAACAGTTCTATTCGAAATGCACTGTCCATTTGTGGTGCTGAGGTAATTCGTTCATGAAATGAGAACTGCAAGCGCCCTCGCTCCCTAGCTCTACGCTACTTAAACTCAGGTACGTTGAACTCGTCACCCCAATCGTATTCTCAAAATTGCCATTTTTTCATCCAGAATTTCATATTCTGAAGAGGATAAAGGATGTAGGCTGCACTATTCTGCATCATGTCAGCCCATACTTCGATCTAGAATCGAGCTTGAAGGTACTTTTCCCTTGACTTGCCTTTCAGTTCTCTTTAATTTCCGTGCTTCAGATCTCATCCACAAATCCGTGAACAATTTTAATCTTCGTTTAGCAGCTCTCTCGTAAAGCTATAGATTATGGTTGCAGAAGTTTTACCGGTGTGTGGATTGAAACTACCGAGCAGATAGACGACGTGACGAGCCCATAATGCGCTTCCGTTGCCATCATTGATATGGCAGTTCGATAAGGCGTAGATAAAACTAACGCGATATCCATCCAGATCCCTCAGTTGAATTTGTAGAAGAGAGAGATCTCTGAGAATTTGCATGTTGTCCTTGTCCAATTTCAACGCCTGTTTATACGCTTTCATCGCCTCGTCATACTTCTTTTCGCTTCTTTGCACCAGCCCATATACGTGCCAACACACATGCGAACGAAGGTCTGCCTACAAAACTACTGTAACATTTGGCAACCTCATTAATCCTCTTTTATGGACGTATAATTCTAGCTCGTTACCAAACAACTGAAAACATATCAGCTTGGAAAGGCAGTAATCACTGTTTGAGAAGTGTTCAACGTTGCATTACAGTCGGGTATCAGCACTTCGTCAGAAAAAAACTGGGACGAAATGCCATCGGGACCAAAGAGACCCGAATATACTTCATTATGGCGCTCTATATCTCATCTGAAAGATTATTTTGTGTTATTCCTACCAAAACTGACAAATGAATGGTAAAAGGAGGAAATACTTACGGCCCAGAAAACGAAAGAAACAAAAAATCACCTTGAGTCCTCTCTTAACGCACTCTTGCGCCTCCTCGTGCTTACCCATGCAATTCAATATAAGTCCTTTCATCGCTAACGTCTCTAAAAATTTTAGAAAAAAAAAACATACAAACGAAGAGACAATACCGGAAAATTTACGACTATGAAAAAATATCATTCATTAGAGAGAAAAAAAAAACGAAGCAAGAGAATATTACTTCAAAGTATTAGTGGCATCAAAAAACACTTGAGGAGAATTTAACATCAACAAAATATGACCGAAGAATAAGCTAGTGGCAGAGAACTTAAAATGGCGCAAGTGACAAATGTCCTACAACCGAACGAAGAATGCTTGACTAGGCACAAACACTTTTGCTCAACCTGCTATCAAACAGGTGCTTTTGATATGCTCTATGAACTGGCAATGTCAGATAAATTTATTTACAGAATCGGAATGGCAAAATTTATTTATAGAATCGGAATGGCACCAAATTTCCCAAAAGTTCCGCGATCGCATCACCCAAAATTATCCGTTTCTCGCCAAAGAAACTAACATTTCGAACCGTCTTTAATGCAACGTATAGTCAGTCAACGATGTGTTCGACCATCTTTTGCTCCAAGCAAATGAATTTGAAAGTATTTATTTCCCTTCCACTATATGATTTTCCATGATCCATCATAAGTCATTCAGCAAGCCCAGAATCATTTCCGCATTTTTTGTTTAAGATCCCTCATACAGGCCATATACTATACTTGCCAAGTTTCATCAAGCAAATTTCTCTGGTTTGTGAGTTAAAACTATCAAGACAGAGAGATACATATGAATTCATGGGCACACCTGGTCATGAATGGAAAAAGCAAATCAGCATCTCATTCCTTTCTTTTCAATGCATATTGCGTTACAGTGAAAAAAGCATTTTAAAAAAAGCTTATTATCGACCATTCTCGCTCCCCGCAAAAATCCCACAAAATCGAACGCGATCATCATGGTTCATAGAATACGAAAGTACTAGCGTTGCTGCTTAATTTTGATCAGTGAATTCATCATCAATCGCCTAAATCTTTTGAGGTCATGGAAATTTAACATTTTTAAAAATTGTTTCTGAAAAAAAGAGATGAAAAAAAACAAGACCTCCATGTTCGCTGAACTGTGGATTCGACAAGATGAGCTTGGCACATCGCAGTCCATTCTTGTACTGCTTATTTTCGTAGTGCCTCTGAAAGAAAACATTTTCAAGAAAGGTTTTTAACATAGACCGCTTATAACGAAAACAGAAAAGTAAATTCAGTTTATCACATGTTTCTCCATAAGGTAAGTAGGTGATATTTGCTACAAGAAAAACATGCTCTTTCTTCTTTTCTCATTTCGATGAGTCATAAAACGCTCAACATGAACTGAAACGTCAGGGAATGTATGCCAATCAACTGATACGATACGCATTCTTGCGACTTACTCATCAGACAAGCCATCTGCAAACAATGAAAATTCAAATTTTTGCTAGTCCGACCACTCGCGAAAATATATTTTCTTTCAAGGATATGTTTTCCAGTAACGCGATCGGAGGAGAATGAAACCAAAATGGTTCATACTCCATACAACTTTTGATCTTAAATCTTTTGAGCACGATGAAGTAAAAGAAACTGGATACACGAGGCATTTTTAGGTGGAGATTATAACACGGCGCTCTTCATAACTCTAGCTTCAGTGATTTCGAGTTGAAACTATCGAAAAGATAGATGAGACCGATATGGACAAACCATACACATACGCTCAGGTATGACGTCACCATATGTGCTTTGCAAATTGCAAATTTGGCAAAGCGTATGAAAAGCAATACTTCGAAACAGCACAATCGCACAAATAGGTGTCTTTTTCGATGAAAGCGAGAAACGCGCGAACGTCGCAAAGTGTAAAATAGAACAAGCCTTTGATCGACCGGCAATTTGGATAAGCGAGCGAATTTAGACAAGATAGAACATTTATCACAAAAAATTGCACTTAAAAAAGCATTAGAAAAAAAAAGGTGCGTTTCTCAAGGCAACTTTGCCTCCTACGCTTATAGCACTTCGAGCGTTTCTCGCCTCCATCGAAAAAGTAAGACGAATGCCAACCAAAAACCACAACTTACAACAATTTTGCGAAAGAGCGCCAGCTCTTTGGAGGGTAACGGCTGACTACTTGACTGACCCGGCGGCGCCATCCCAACTGCTCAGCCACAAGTCCTGCAACAACAACCAAAATATGAAAGTGGACGATTTGCAAAAAACCCGACCCTCTTCGCTTCATGCCCATATCGTCGACAGTCTGAGCGGAATCGTTTTTGATGGTTGGAAAGAATGGGTCGGAGGCGAAGTATCGCGGCTGTCCTTCCTCAACCCCTCAATGCTTTGCATACACTCTACTGGCTGCTTACAATAAACGCTCTTTATAGATGAATGAGCAGTGACGACAGAAAGTGTGAAAAACATCGCAAATATTAAGAGATGGTAGCGCTTTAAGAAAGTCTTTTGAATCGGATGTAAACGAGCCTCGTAACCCTTGGCCTGCCGAGATTATAGGGGAAAAGTAAAACAATTCAGTCGTCTGAAGTTTATTTAAAAATAAAAACGGTTTGAATAAGGCGGCCCATCAGGACCGAACTCAGTCCAAACCCATTTCCGTACAACACAGACAGCAAAACAAAGAAAACAACCGCCTACGTTTTTCGAACGGAGACGAATGATAAACCGAAAGCAAAAGAAAGAAACACGATTCATGACGAATGCAAGTGGAAATATGTGACAGTGGACTGGCAAGATATGCGTTTTGGCAACAACGCATGCGACAGGCCGGTTTTAAAGTGATTTAAAATGGAAATATGCTTTGCCTCGGAATCAAAGAGTTGCTTTGAAATTGATTATACATAATTAAGAAGCACCTATCCACATGAAATAAATGGAAATAAACGGGAAAAAACAAATAAAGGTTCGAGAACAGAACACTGACATGTGCGTTGAAAGAGAACATAGAAAAGAAACCGTTTTATTTATCAAATCTCATAATTTTATGTTTGGTGGGTTTTATTTACCAAAATTTCATAATTCTGTGTTTGGTGGTTCCCTGGTTGAAACCAACGGACAGACAGACGCACGCTCACACACACACGCACGTATATACAAATAGACAAGACGTTGACGCAGTATGCTTTGCTTCAAACCTGCTAAAGCGTATAACAGAACGGCAAGGAAGACAGCCGGAAGGCAGCAACAAATCGATGAAATGAACTGCTAAAATAGCACTTCTCAGGTGGAACGCAAACAACGCATGCTATGCAGGGCTTATACAAACTAAGGAAAGACACACTTACATATGTGCAAAAGCTCATAATTAATTTTCGAAGAAATAATGAATAACATAAATATTGCATTCTAAATGGCGTACTCAGCAAAGCGTTTTAAAAGCCATATAGATGCATATTAGAAGGAGCAATTTCAAAGCGAACTATCCGAAAGCGTTCTCGACAAAGTCGAGCATCGAAAACGTTGCCATCATTCAACTCATTTAAGCACCCCACTTTTAAGCCCGCGCTCATTAGCACCAGCTCGTTGTGCTCCTTTCAGCCGTTAACGACTTTTAGCAAAACGCACATTCTGATTTGTTCAGAAGTGATAGCCTAATTACTCGTCAAAGTGCTTAGCAAAAGCTAGCTCTCGAAGTAGGCACGGCAACGTATCCCCATTACCTAGATGTACCGCGATCGCATACAAAGTAATTCGATCGAAATTAAGTATTCTTTAGTTTGATCTGTGAACATCTACAAAATTTCTTAATTCCAACAAGACCAATCAATAGGAATGGGAGAAAAATTTCCGCCTTCGTCTTCTCGCCCACATATCGCAGCCAAAAAAAAAAAACGAATAGAAAGATACGGATCATCCTGAATCGCTTATTTCCTACAGTAGTTCTTGGCAATATCTCAGCGATTTTGCACTTCACTTACGAGGTCACATTTAAATGATAAAAGGCTTTTTTTTCATGCAGAATAAATCTCACGAAAATCTCAACAAAAATATTCCTCATCCACCAATTGACTATGCTCCCCATCCCATGAAAACATTCCAAACGACGACTGTTCATTCGACGATGAAAGTAATGAGAGAAAAAAATAACGAAACCGAACGAAATGAAGCAAATAGCAGCGCAATAGTCCTCTCAAATGCACCACACTCTCCTCGTATGATCAATCGTCGAATTAACCTTTCGCAAACGTTTAGGTTATGCAAAATACGTGTGCTCAGCTGTAGCCTTAAGGGGTTACGAAAATGTATAAAATAATATGTAGAATATACATAAATATACATGTATCTGCGAGTTTTACAACCACTGTATATGTCCTGGTTTAGCTTGTATTATGTGGAAGTGATTCGAAATGATTAGATTGGATTCGTCATTGAATGCAAATATTTGTGCTCTTTAAAATACATTTTGCGACTTGTAAATGTGCAAATTAATATTTGGAGGAAATGCATTTTCTAGCCACGTTATCTATGTTCCCATCGAATATGCAAATACCGACATAAATGAGTGATTTGCTTTACTTAACGACTGTCAGCTGTCCAGTCCACCATCATGTTCACGTACAAGTTTTCTGCGATTAAAATAGCGCCTTATTGCGATTACGACGAAAATGAACATCTATTATTCGCAACAATCTTTATTTTCTCCTCGACAGTTCTTCTAATTTTACAAAAGAGAGTCGGTAGTTGTTGACTGACATTCGCTACGAAAACCGAGTGGACTTTACAATTGTTTTCCTCCAATATTTCGTAATTTTGCGAGCGAAACATTTTAAGGTTCTGAGATTGTTTTAAAATTTTTCCAGATTTTTTTAAATAGTGCTTGCTCTATAAGGGTGATTGTCGTGTTTGTCTTCTGCGCTCATCTATCCACCTATTTGTCTTTCTGAATGTTGCAAAATGAGCCCAATGCTGAGGGAGTAATTAGGAGTGACAAGGCGTAATTACGAGTGACTTATGCAAATATTTTTAAAATAACGACTTATGAAGTTTTTTATTTTAGTAGATCGAAGTTGCATAAATTATCGAAAGGAAGCTGATCGCTAAGTATACGTTTTTAACGTCGTTTTGTTCTGCTTGCAATTTTGCTTCCATAGAGATACACAGTTTCATTTACAGTTTGTATGGCTCGTGTGCACTGCAGTAATGAACTTATCGTGGTCACAGCCAAAACAGCAGTCACCATCTTCTCTTTCGAAGTGAACGATGCCGAACTCAAGCTCAAACAGCAAAAAGTACTTGATGTGGATATAGCAGTTGATGAAATTCCAAAATTATCTGATGGAGCGAAAACTAGTGAAGACGGTAAGAAAAACGGTTGTGGGGAATCATCTTGCAAAGCTGCGAACAATGATCACGACGATCGGCGGAAGGCAAAGAATGAAAATCGCCCACGGGAAATCGGCAAACAGGTTTTATTTCAACTTTTGAAGAGGAAATTATCCGAATAGAATTTTGTTAAACAATGGCACAAACGCGCATAATCGTTCGTCAAGCGTTTGTATAAAGTTTGCGTTTTTTTAGTGTCAAGGCAAAATAAAACACGGATGCGAGAAAGCATCTTGTCAACCGTAAGAAAATGGCTGAGAGGACAATGGCCTGTTTATGAGCGTATTAATGTTATATGTTATGCTTCGTCTAGCTTACTTATTTGTTACTCTTTGTACCTCTATGAAAATCGTTTATCCGCAATTTTTTCTTCCGGAACGGCTTAGTTCTTTTAAAATACGTTTATGGTGAATTTGTTCATGTATGTTCTATTCTTTTTTTTTCTTGTTGTATTGCCAGCTTGAGCTTATGGGAGCACTGTTTTCCGCAAAAACAAAAAAAAACTCCATTTTTCTCTTTTAAATAGCTAACAATAAAAATATAGTGCAAAAAATGCGGTAATCGAGTCGTTAATGCAACTGATAGTTATTGAATGCACGTAAACATTCTGCTCAGATTCTCGCTAGTGGTTTCTCTGAGGATGGCTTATTGTTTGCGGTGGTCACTTCAATGAAAACATGTCTTGTGTACGATACTCAACACGACTGGAAGCTGCATCGTCGTGCATTTCGTTTTCCAAAGGCACCAGCTGCGATCACATTTGACCGTGATAAATCACATGTAATAGTCGCTGATCGATCCGGCAATATATGCAGATATAAGCTGGATGAGTGTGCTAATAGCATTACCAATGTACACGTTGACATCAACGGTTCGTTCAACCATAACCATTTTATTATTATTATTAATTGCTTTTATTCACTAATTATTATTGTTATTTTTGAGGAAATACTGGAATCATATTCGGATGAATTATGATTTCAATAAAATGGTGCGTGATATGGACGAATAGGGTAGGCTTTGTCCGTATCTACGTCAACACAAAACCACCTCATTTACAGCCGTAATTTCCCTCCCATTCCTTGTCTTTGATGATCATCCGATGTGGTATGCTACCTCCGCCCAGCACAGATTCCGCTATAGCTGCAGAATAAAACTTTTCTTTGACATTTGCAGAATTTGTATGTCTGCTGTCATCATTGACACTCGAGCGTTTCACATTCGTGACCTTTTTTTTTCCCATTCATATCGGCGGTACCCGTTGGGACGATCGTTTGCCCTCACTTGCTAGTCGTACATTACAGCATGTATCGTATATTTGAGCCAGAAATAAGAATACGCGAAATGTCCGCTAGTGTTAAATCGAGAAGAAAGCTTTAATTAACGAAAGGTTTTTTTAGCAACAAAATTTTTTTTGGGTAACTCAGTGCCGTAAAGTAAGCGTTATAGCACCGAATCGACTGTTTCATTCGCGAACTTCCAATGTGGCACCCTTTCATATTTGCTTTGTTTACGATTAAATTCCTTTCATTTATCTCAACGTGTTTACGGTCATTTATGTTTATCGTACTTAATGAAGTCATTGAGAGATTTTACCGTACTTAACGATACTATGCTTAAAATGGTTTAGGTAGTTGATTTGAGTTTTAAGTTAGCTAACTAAAGTCGCCCAAAATGCAGATGTATGCGCAGCAGAGGATTTTCTTCAAGAGACGACTCATGGCAAACAGTTTAGGAGAGGAAAGCTGCTACGAAGGCGAACCACTGTTAGGGCATATGTCAATGGTGTTGGATGTCGCGCTGTCTGATGATGGTCGCTTTGTGTTGAGTGGAGATCGTGATGAAAAGTTAAGAATTTCACGTTATCCGCAATCATTCATTATTCATCGCTTCTGTTTGGGTCATACCTCATATGTAAGCTCGGTTTGCGTTGTCGCTCAATTCGCCTTTACGTCGGGTTCGTTTTGTTTTACTCTCTTATTTACGAATTTAATTTCATATGGCAAATCGCTAGTGCAAAAAAGCGCCTAAAATTGAATGGTTAATGTCATCGATTATCAAAATTTCTTTGTGAAGAAATTGCTGAAATTTTGAACATTGTCGAAACTGATCTAAAGATGTTTGAAGAGCGATCTGAAAATTCAAGCAAACTTCGCCTTAAATATTTTTCTTAAAATTAATTATCCTCTAACCGCGCAATCTTGTCTCTGGGTCACAGTTTGCAATTTCAACCACTAGTGAAGTCAGGGCTTTTGGCGCTATTTCACCATAAAGAAATAGTTCGGTACCATGAATTATTGCGAATAGGTTTGTCATTGATTGGTCATCCTGATTCCAACTTCAGTGAACAAATGATATTGTTATAGGTTTTTAATGTCTAGATCATTTACCTCTCCCCCCTATCTGATTATTTGAAGTCAGTTTGTTTTTCGTACGGATGGTTAAGGTGAATCTCTTAATTTGAATGATGCGTTGTCTCAGCGCTCTGGTTTTTAAACCACCAATGTGGATGGATTTCCGTGTAGATGTATGGTAATATGGGTAATAGTAATACAAGTAATAGGTAACATAGGTAATGTAGATAACCCAACAGCAATGTGGATGGAGAACCAAGTTGTCTGCGTTAGAGTAATTCGAATTGATTTAGATCATCCTTTTTTAGAGGTATAGGCATTAGTCTGGTGCATTCACGCAGTAAATTGTTTGATGCTTTTGTATATTAAAGTATCTTGTTTTAAGGAAGTCGTAATTAACAAGGCAGGATATGTTTTTATTGGTAATTTAGTAACCTTGGCATTGCTGCATAGCCCTACTTTTGATTATTTCGCTCACATCGTTAAGCGTCCCTCAGAATTTGTGGTAGTGCTGCTTAAAGGTCATCGAACACAGCGTAAAAGACATACAGAAAAGGAACCTTACGAGTATTCATTAGTATTGTTTTGGAGGAGGGAGATCCCTCATTTGCTCATGTTTATAGCACTGTAGGTGGTGATGGCACGATTCGAGCGTGGAACATTGAAGAGGGTACAACAGTGGCTGTTCTTGATCGCTTTGCCAAAAAACCGATTTGTTGTATGCGTAAGTACCATTCAGCAAAGGTCGACCCGCAGGTTGGTGTTGATTTTTTATGGAGTTTTGCCTTTATTCAACGGTTTTTCCAATTGAACACACCTACTTGTTTTTCTCTTGATTGTCGCGCAACATCGATTATTGATGGTTGCTCTTTTTGGAAAGGATGATTATGCATGTGGGATACGACATCAGCGATTGTGGTGAATTTGCCGCAGGCTTCATGAAGATGTGTTTTGGCAATTATTAATCCCAAACATTCTATTTGTGAAAGAAAAAAAATCGAAAATTTTAGTCAGTAGAGTACATTAACTAGTTCTATGAAACGACTTGAATGCGCTATAAGAGGGATGTTAATCTCGTTAGTTTATAAAAAAGTTGCAAACCAAAATGAGAAATTGAAAAAAAATGAAATTTTTAAAACCATCAGGTCATTAAGCACCGAATAAAGTAGTTTGGCGGTGATCTGACAGTTTCGTAGATTAGATATTCGCTAACGCATTAGCGCCTGCTGTTGCAGTTCACATTTGGTTAGACTGTTATTGTAGGAGTATATTTTTTTTAAAAGTATATGCCTCTGCTTTGCTTTTTTATAGTTTGCGAAAACTCATTGACAACATTGTTGATTGTTATGATTGTATTTGAAGAGGATAGATGAATAATCTATTTGGAGCTAGTACTTCATCGGTCAGTCATCAGTCGTCTGCTCATATGGATCGTTTCTAGTGACACAATTGCTATTCACAATAATTAGCTGAGTAAAGGACGAACCGTTATAACTTACTTTTTTACTTTACAATTTAGGAAATGATTAAACTGGCGATTGTACTGGATGGAAGCGCCATTGTCAATATTGTAACCTTTGATGCACGGAATTCGTTGTTTGATGTAATGTGCGAGCTGAATGCGCCCAGCAATATGGTCGATGTGGCATTTTGTGACCCTCATCACGTCGTCGCTGTAACGAAGTAGACTTTCGTTTTCTTTTTCTTTTCTCATTTTTATTTTTTCTTTTTTTGTATTCGTTTATTTCACTTTTACCAAAACTGATACTTGACATATAGTTTATGATAAATAATAAGTATAAAATTCTGATGTCCAAATTATTATTATTGCATGGTTTTTCTCTTATTTCTTATCGTGATATTTGGACAGCTGAACTTTGTTTAGTTGTTTTTACGTTTGGTTTCGCAAAGTTTTATGCACTTTTCGGTGTACAGCCGATGAATGGAAAGGGAGCGAAACGATAGTGGAGGGATTCTCATATCATTTTTCATTCTCTCTCTCTGTGCTTGCTTCCCGCATCCAATGGACGATACAGAAAGTTAGGGGAAAGGTTGTCGAGCTTTAGTAGAGCGTTCTTTTTTCACTGTAATACGTTTTTATCTGTGTGAGATTTATCAGAAATGCCCAATTTTATCTTTCTTCTATCAAACAAGGGAGGAGGATGTTAGGCAAAATTTTCTTTGCTGGATCAATTTACGGTAAGGCAGCATCCGAATTTTGGCTATATTTTCTGTCATGAGATTATTATATTTGACTGAAAAGCGGAATAACATATTGTAAGAGGGTGCCGAAAGCCATAGAAAACTTTGTTTGGCGAAGTCATGTCGCTCATGTGTATAGTATTTTGTGCGCCTTGTTAACTCGTCCATGTCATCGTTTTTCATATGTTTCTGATCACTGGCTTTCTGCACGTCGTTAATTATCCACCTTTTGAAATCATTTCCGGCCGCTCATCCGATTTTTGTTTTAATGATGTTTTGAAGTTTTCTCTTCATTTTTCTCAAGAATATCCTTCTATTGCAAGCCTAGTTTATAATCTTCTAAAGTAGCCTAATTGGTTATATTGATTTATAGCAGCTCGATTCTATTTGGAGAGATAAAAGCTGATGGCAGATTGCGGGTAGTGGATGGAATTGATGATTCGCTTGTAACGAACCTCAGAGAGGCAAATAATGGTTTGCCTTGTCTCGAGAAGAGGATCGGCTTTGATAACGTTGGTGAATATCAGCAAAGGAAAAACGAACGAATCCGGAATCGAAAGAGGAAAGCGCACGATAGCGAATAAATAGAGCGCTGTTGTGTTCTGTGGCTGTCTATGTAAACCTCTCGTACGATAGCGATGTTACAGATTCTGTTCAGGAAGGGAGTCAAGGTAGTCTTTAAAAGCGGATGGCCCCAGAATGCGTTAGGGATTTTAAAAAGACAAGTTATTCCACGATTTTCTTTTCCGTTGTCCTTATCTTTCTGCGTGATGAAATTGATTCGGTGAAGGGAGATCGGCGGAACTGAACATCATACTATTAGAAATGTTTACCTTATTGATTTTCTTATTCGTAATCAACAGTAGGGGCGGTGCCCAGGTTGGTGTTTTGAGGCTCACTTTATACCGTGTTTTTTAAACTATGCATAGCGTTGAGATATTAAGACTCACAATCAAATGTTGCTGTTTTTATTTCACTGATAATAAGGAAAAATTGTTGTGTAAGTGACTGCTTTGTAAGCGCTATTTTGAGACCGTTTATTGAGAAATTCAAATATTAATTTGGATGATTTTGTTTGTTAGTTGTTGAAATCGCTGTTGGTTGAAAGTAATTCAGTTGTTTTATGTTATGGTTGTTATTTAATTTGTTGACGTTTTCGACATAAACGAGAAATTTACAGCGATTGCCAGTTATTGTTTACAACCCGTATAAGTGAGCCATTAACATTTGGTGTCCGTGGAAAAACGAACAAGAGGAAAAGGGCATCCATCATTGCAGAAAATTGTGGTCACTTTTCTATAGAGCCATTTAAGAATTTTTGAATTCCTCACGGATTTAAGCATTTTGATAGTACAACTATTGCGAATCGTTGAAACGTGGTGCCACAAGGGCATCAGGGGCTCCATTATCAGTATGTTTGCATTCGCTTCAGTGTAACTCAACAGAGGGTCAAAATTCATCAAGCAGAAGAATTAATAATTTATTTTATTTATGCGTAGAACGACTTTTAGGTCGGGCAAATATGAATACCAAAACATGCTGATGACATCACACCCTTCCGCACAATATCAGCAATATGTGCGTTGTAGTACTTCGCAGAAGGCCTGCGAGAAAAGAAAGTATGCTCAATTTGATCTCTACGTGTTGTCAGCGAACTGTGGTGAGGAGCGTAGAATGCCAACAGATTCCTTGTGAGTGTTTACAAAGTGAAACGAGAAGCGGTTATTCGTAAAAGTGGAGTGAACGATGACATCTTAGAAGAGATGAGAACAGGTTTGTTGCGTTCTAAGTGTATGGCGTATGCGGGTTACATGTTGGTGGCTAGTGAGTGAGGCATGCGTTTTCCGATCGAACAAGACTGGCATATCGCTTTAAGGCAACAAATCGAGGAGATTGCACGCCGTAATAGCGATCACAAGAAATATGCGCAAGTGCAGGATCGAACTCAGGTCATTTTTTTTTCCGCAATTTTTTCTTCCGGAACGGCTTAGTTCTTTTAAAATACGTTTATGGTGAATTTGTTCATGTATGTTCTATTCTTTTTTTTTCTTGTTGTATTGCCAGCTTGAGCTTATGGGAGCACTGTTTTCCGCAAAAACAAAAAAAAACTCCATTTTTCTCTTTTAAATAGCTAACAATAAAAATATAGTGCAAAAAATGCGGTAATCGAGTCGTTAATGCAACTGATAGTTATTGAATGCACGTAAACATTCTGCTCAGATTCTCGCTAGTGGTTTCTCTGAGGATGGCTTATTGTTTGCGGTGGTCACTTCAATGAAAACATGTCTTGTGTACGATACTCAACACGACTGGAAGCTGCATCGTCGTGCATTTCGTTTTCCAAAGGCACCAGCTGCGATCACATTTGACCGTGATAAATCACATGTAATAGTCGCTGATCGATCCGGCAATATATGCAGATATAAGCTGGATGAGTGTGCTAATAGCATTACCAATGTACACGTTGACATCAACGGTTCGTTCAACCATAACCATTTTATTATTATTATTAATTGCTTTTATTCACTAATTATTATTGTTATTTTTGAGGAAATACTGGAATCATATTCGGATGAATTATGATTTCAATAAAATGGTGCGTGATATGGACGAATAGGGTAGGCTTTGTCCGTATCTACGTCAACACAAAACCACCTCATTTACAGCCGTAATTTCCCTCCCATTCCTTGTCTTTGATGATCATCCGATGTGGTATGCTACCTCCGCCCAGCACAGATTCCGCTATAGCTGCAGAATAAAACTTTTCTTTGACATTTGCAGAATTTGTATGTCTGCTGTCATCATTGACACTCGAGCGTTTCACATTCGTGACCTTTTTTTTTCCCATTCATATCGGCGGTACCCGTTGGGACGATCGTTTGCCCTCACTTGCTAGTCGTACATTACAGCATGTATCGTATATTTGAGCCAGAAATAAGAATACGCGAAATGTCCGCTAGTGTTAAATCGAGAAGAAAGCTTTAATTAACGAAAGGTTTTTTTAGCAACAAAATTTTTTTTGGGTAACTCAGTGCCGTAAAGTAAGCGTTATAGCACCGAATCGACTGTTTCATTCGCGAACTTCCAATGTGGCACCCTTTCATATTTGCTTTGTTTACGATTAAATTCCTTTCATTTATCTCAACGTGTTTACGGTCATTTATGTTTATCGTACTTAATGAAGTCATTGAGAGATTTTACCGTACTTAACGATACTATGCTTAAAATGGTTTAGGTAGTTGATTTGAGTTTTAAGTTAGCTAACTAAAGTCGCCCAAAATGCAGATGTATGCGCAGCAGAGGATTTTCTTCAAGAGACGACTCATGGCAAACAGTTTAGGAGAGGAAAGCTGCTACGAAGGCGAACCACTGTTAGGGCATATGTCAATGGTGTTGGATGTCGCGCTGTCTGATGATGGTCGCTTTGTGTTGAGTGGAGATCGTGATGAAAAGTTAAGAATTTCACGTTATCCGCAATCATTCATTATTCATCGCTTCTGTTTGGGTCATACCTCATATGTAAGCTCGGTTTGCGTTGTCGCTCAATTCGCCTTTACGTCGGGTTCGTTTTGTTTTACTCTCTTATTTACGAATTTAATTTCATATGGCAAATCGCTAGTGCAAAAAAGCGCCTAAAATTGAATGGTTAATGTCATCGATTATCAAAATTTCTTTGTGAAGAAATTGCTGAAATTTTGAACATTGTCGAAACTGATCTAAAGATGTTTGAAGAGCGATCTGAAAATTCAAGCAAACTTCGCCTTAAATATTTTTCTTAAAATTAATTATCCTCTAACCGCGCAATCTTGTCTCTGGGTCACAGTTTGCAATTTCAACCACTAGTGAAGTCAGGGCTTTTGGCGCTATTTCACCATAAAGAAATAGTTCGGTACCATGAATTATTGCGAATAGGTTTGTCATTGATTGGTCATCCTGATTCCAACTTCAGTGAACAAATGATATTGTTATAGGTTTTTAATGTCTAGATCATTTACCTCTCCCCCCTATCTGATTATTTGAAGTCAGTTTGTTTTTCGTACGGATGGTTAAGGTGAATCTCTTAATTTGAATGATGCGTTGTCTCAGCGCTCTGGTTTTTAAACCACCAATGTGGATGGATTTCCGTGTAGATGTATGGTAATATGGGTAATAGTAATACAAGTAATAGGTAACATAGGTAATGTAGATAACCCAACAGCAATGTGGATGGAGAACCAAGTTGTCTGCGTTAGAGTAATTCGAATTGATTTAGATCATCCTTTTTTAGAGGTATAGGCATTAGTCTGGTGCATTCACGCAGTAAATTGTTTGATGCTTTTGTATATTAAAGTATCTTGTTTTAAGGAAGTCGTAATTAACAAGGCAGGATATGTTTTTATTGGTAATTTAGTAACCTTGGCATTGCTGCATAGCCCTACTTTTGATTATTTCGCTCACATCGTTAAGCGTCCCTCAGAATTTGTGGTAGTGCTGCTTAAAGGTCATCGAACACAGCGTAAAAGACATACAGAAAAGGAACCTTACGAGTATTCATTAGTATTGTTTTGGAGGAGGGAGATCCCTCATTTGCTCATGTTTATAGCACTGTAGGTGGTGATGGCACGATTCGAGCGTGGAACATTGAAGAGGGTACAACAGTGGCTGTTCTTGATCGCTTTGCCAAAAAACCGATTTGTTGTATGCGTAAGTACCATTCAGCAAAGGTCGACCCGCAGGTTGGTGTTGATTTTTTATGGAGTTTTGCCTTTATTCAACGGTTTTTCCAATTGAACACACCTACTTGTTTTTCTCTTGATTGTCGCGCAACATCGATTATTGATGGTTGCTCTTTTTGGAAAGGATGATTATGCATGTGGGATACGACATCAGCGATTGTGGTGAATTTGCCGCAGGCTTCATGAAGATGTGTTTTGGCAATTATTAATCCCAAACATTCTATTTGTGAAAGAAAAAAAATCGAAAATTTTAGTCAGTAGAGTACATTAACTAGTTCTATGAAACGACTTGAATGCGCTATAAGAGGGATGTTAATCTCGTTAGTTTATAAAAAAGTTGCAAACCAAAATGAGAAATTGAAAAAAAAATGAAATTTTTAAAACCATCAGGTCATTAAGCACCGAATAAAGTAGTTTGGCGGTGATCTGACAGTTTCGTAGATTAGATATTCGCTAACGCATTAGCGCCTGCTGTTGCAGTTCACATTTGGTTAGACTGTTATTGTAGGAGTATATTTTTTTTAAAAGTATATGCCTCTGCTTTGCTTTTTTATAGTTTGCGAAAACTCATTGACAACATTGTTGATTGTTATGATTGTATTTGAAGAGGATAGATGAATAATCTATTTGGAGCTAGTACTTCATCGGTCAGTCATCAGTCGTCTGCTCATATGGATCGTTTCTAGTGACACAATTGCTATTCACAATAATTAGCTGAGTAAAGGACGAACCGTTATAACTTACTTTTTTACTTTACAATTTAGGAAATGATTAAACTGGCGATTGTACTGGATGGAAGCGCCATTGTCAATATTGTAACCTTTGATGCACGGAATTCGTTGTTTGATGTAATGTGCGAGCTGAATGCGCCCAGCAATATGGTCGATGTGGCATTTTGTGACCCTCATCACGTCGTCGCTGTAACGAAGTAGACTTTCGTTTTCTTTTTCTTTTCTCATTTTTATTTTTTCTTTTTTTGTATTCGTTTATTTCACTTTTACCAAAACTGATACTTGACATATAGTTTATGATAAATAATAAGTATAAAATTCTGATGTCCAAATTATTATTATTGCATGGTTTTTCTCTTATTTCTTATCGTGATATTTGGACAGCTGAACTTTGTTTAGTTGTTTTTACGTTTGGTTTCGCAAAGTTTTATGCACTTTTCGGTGTACAGCCGATGAATGGAAAGGGAGCGAAACGATAGTGGAGGGATTCTCATATCATTTTTCATTCTCTCTCTCTCTGTGCTTCCTTCCCGCATCCAATGGACGATACAGAAAGTTAGGGGAAAGGTTGTCGAGCTTTAGTAGAGCGTTCTTTTTTCACTGTAATACGTTTTTATCTGTGTGAGATTTATCAGAAATGCCCAATTTTATCTTTCTTCTATCAAACAAGGGAGGAGGATGTTAGGCAAAATTTTCTTTGCTGGATCAATTTACGGTAAGGCAGCATCCGAATTTTGGCTATATTTTCTGTCATGAGATTATTATATTTGACTGAAAAGCGGAATAACATATTGTAAGAGGGTGCCGAAAGCCATAGAAAACTTTGTTTGGCGAAGTCATGTCGCTCATGTGTATAGTATTTTGTGCGCCTTGTTAACTCGTCCATGTCATCGTTTTTCATATGTTTCTGATCACTGGCTTTCTGCACGTCGTTAATTATCCACCTTTTGAAATCATTTCCGGCCGCTCATCCGATTTTTGTTTTAATGATGTTTTGAAGTTTTCTCTTCATTTTTCTCAAGAATATCCTTCTATTGCAAGCCTAGTTTATAATCTTCTAAAGTAGCCTAATTGGTTATATTGATTTATAGCAGCTCGATTCTATTTGGAGAGATAAAAGCTGATGGCAGATTGCGGGTAGTGGATGGAATTGATGATTCGCTTGTAACGAACCTCAGAGAGGCAAATAATGGTTTGCCTTGTCTCGAGAAGAGGATCGGCTTTGATAACGTTGGTGAATATCAGCAAAGGAAAAACGAACGAATCCGGAATCGAAAGAGGAAAGCGCACGATAGCGAATAAATAGAGCGCTGTTGTGTTCTGTGGCTGTCTATGTAAACCTCTCGTACGATAGCGATGTTACAGATTCTGTTCAGGAAGGGAGTCAAGGTAGTCTTTAAAAGCGGATGGCCCCAGAATGCGTTAGGGATTTTAAAAAGACAAGTTATTCCACGATTTTCTTTTCCGTTGTCCTTATCTTTCTGCGTGATGAAATTGATTCGGTGAAGGGAGATCGGCGGAACTGAACATCATACTATTAGAAATGTTTACCTTATTGATTTTCTTATTCGTAATCAACAGTAGGGGCGGTGCCCAGGTTGGTGTTTTGAGGCTCACTTTATACCGTGTTTTTTAAACTATGCATAGCGTTGAGATATTAAGACTCACAATCAAATGTTGCTGTTTTTATTTCACTGATAATAAGGAAAAATTGTTGTGTAAGTGACTGCTTTGTAAGCGCTATTTTGAGACCGTTTATTGAGAAATTCAAATATTAATTTGGATGATTTTGTTTGTTAGTTGTTGAAATCGCTGTTGGTTGAAAGTAATTCAGTTGTTTTATGTTATGGTTGTTATTTAATTTGTTGACGTTTTCGACATAAACGAGAAATTTACAGCGATTGCCAGTTATTGTTTACAACCCGTATAAGTGAGCCATTAACATTTGGTGTCCGTGGAAAAACGAACAAGAGGAAAAGGGCATCCATCATTGCAGAAAATTGTGGTCACTTTTCTATAGAGCCATTTAAGAATTTTTGAATTCCTCACGGATTTAAGCATTTTGATAGTACAACTATTGCGAATCGTTGAAACGTGGTGCCACAAGGGCATCAGGGGCTCCATTATCAGTATGTTTGCATTCGCTTCAGTGTAACTCAACAGAGGGTCAAAATTCATCAAGCAGAAGAATTAATAATTTATTTTATTTATGCGTAGAACGACTTTTAGGTCGGGCAAATATGAATACCAAAACATGCTGATGACATCACACCCTTCCGCACAATATCAGCAATATGTGCGTTGTAGTACTTCGCAGAAGGCCTGCGAGAAAAGAAAGTATGCTCAATTTGATCTCTACGTGTTGTCAGCGAACTGTGGTGAGGAGCGTAGAATGCCAACAGATTCCTTGTGAGTGTTTACAAAGTGAAACGAGAAGCGGTTATTCGTAAAAGTGGAGTGAACGATGACATCTTAGAAGAGATGAGAACAGGTTTGTTGCGTTCTAAGTGTATGGCGTATGCGGGTTACATGTTGGTGGCTAGTGAGTGAGGCATGCGTTTTCCGATCGAACAAGACTGGCATATCGCTTTAAGGCAACAAATCGAGGAGATTGCACGCCGTAATAGCGATCACAAGAAATATGCGCAAGTGCAGGATCGAACTCAGGTCATTTTTTTTTCTTTCTTATATTTTCGATTAATCATTCATTACATGATTCGATTCGCTTCAATTTTAGCATATTACGTAAAATGTAAATAATGATCATTTATATTCTTTTATCAAATTCAATTCTATTCATATACTTTAAAAATAATTAGTAATATGCTTTTTTTTTAATCGTTCACCTAAGGCGCATACAAAAATAAAAATCCATGCTGGTTTTTTTTCGCCATTGAAATACATTGTTCTTGAGTATGGCGGAAAATTGCGTTTTTTTGTCAACTTAAAAGAGGCAATTTCCCACCCAATTCAATGAAAAATTGCGGCCAAAAGTCGTTGAACGACCATAATCGACAACAACAAGCACTAGTTTTCACTTTGAAGGCTCTTTTAGCACAACAATTATTCTAGTCAGTTAATTGTGAAAATTTTAAGCGTCGGATCAACATTTTGAAATGAAATTAAATTTTTCACATTGTAAGGAATTCATAGAACTCGATTTTATTGTTAATAACAATATGTGACATCAATCCTACCTATTGCTGATGGTGTTTCATAACTCATCATTTAATTGCAAAAGCCGAACAGTCATAGTTCATTTCGAATAAACACCTCTTATAAGGTACTGTGCTATTTGCAACGGCTTTATTCAACTAAATTAATCAAGGATTAATTAGGTGATTATTTTCTCGGATGCGTAAATAGATTCTGTGGAAATTTCTTTTTTTTTTTAAACTTGTTATTCGCACTTTAAAAAACTTGTTTCTTTAATATTTCAACAATTGTTTAAAATAGTTGTTCGCTGTTAACATGTGCTCAAATTCGTTTATCGCTAATATTGTTGGCCAATTATATGGCCATAGCTCAAAACTAATCTTCATATAAGGTAGATCGTGGTTAGAAGAGAAATAGGACAAAGAGTTGTAGGAAGGAGGTTAATATAATTAAAATCTGTGCTATGATTATGGCTCAAGGAGCCGAAATGTCAGCATAATCTTATTATACCATCTCCTCGACGCATTACATCCGATCTTAACCACGATCTACCTTATACGAATATTTGTCGAATATGCGTCTGCGAAACACAGTGTTCATAAACATATTCAAAACGAATCGATAAAAATCAGTCTAGTCGATAAAAATCAATCAATATATGCAAATGAATGAGGAAAAGATCCGAAAAAAACGAAAAGGAAACGAAGATTTATTTTAGTAAGTTCATTTATGTAAAAAATGAGGACTGTCATCAAATATACCGCAAAACTATCCACTTCTCAGCCGCTCACTAATCGAGCTTCTATGACGCCGTTTTTTTTTTGCTTTGCAATTGACGTCATTAGATGACCATAAAACCATAAACCCTTGGAAATAAACCAATCGCATCTATAAAGGCTTCCTCTTGATCGAAAGCCTTCGTAGAAGACGATGAAATTTGTAATTTTCTCTCTTCCTCCCTTCTCAAAAACGAACTCTCCCGTTGCTTGAGATAACGTTGCCCCACGAATATGAGCATAGAGTTTCGTTTAAAACATCTTATATGCAAGTATAAGTCCTCTGGTTAATATAACCTTCCTCGAAAATGAATATTTTCTTTCTTAGTTTGATGAGCGCTTAAAGCTCGGGCTCCATGTTTGAGGGTTTAAGGTACCCCTTCTTTACATTTGTTTATATGTAGTTTATTTCAGTGAAGCACTTAAGCTAATTTAGCAGCGAATGGTTCTGAGTCATTTTCGCACGTTAGACCGCTTTGGATTGTCAAATTTAGATTTAAGCGAAAATGATGTGTCATATAGAATGACAAAGTCGGGAAACCTGAATTCGAAGTGGTTCCGATTCGCTTCGCATATCACTGCCCCCGACGAGCTTTAACGGAAGATCATCAGTTAGAATCATTTTAAAATGCGTCGTTATTTGATGAAATCACCCTGCGAGTGCTATGTTCCTATTCTTTTTCGATGTTTTTGTGGACAACTCCACAAAGTCTATATCGCGTGCTTTTAATGATAGTTTGGTTTAGTGTATAACTTAAACAACTGAATGCCAACAAAAAGATTTACTGTTATGCGAAACCCTTTCCGAGTTCTTTCAAATTCATCTCCCCAAGATGGAAAGAGGAAAGACTAAGTTAGGGAGCGAGCTGATTTGCCCGGAGAGAAACGCAAATAGGAGACCGACCCAAAGGTAAGCACTGTCTGCGAATCTACGAGGTGCAGAGGTCGAAAGCAGTTTCACCGGAAGTAGTGACTGAGTGGGAGCCGGTTGGCAGTTTGGCCGAGGATTGCCAACCAAAAAGTGGAAGATTTGCTCAAGGTCTTCGGAAGGAATGTCTCTCGGTATCCCTTGCGAAGACCTTGACAACAATAAATTGCCTTGGGTAGCGAAGTCTAAAGCCTTATTTTGAACGAATGTAATTTTGATTAACATATGTAACTGATGTGAAAAACTTTAAGGAGATGGATGACATTGTGGTCAAGCTGCGAGAGCTGGTCAACACGAATCCAGAAGAAGCGGCACGACTTCACGTACAAGCCGTCTCAATACTCGATGAAACAGATCGTCTTATAGCTGCTAAATTGCCGAACGCTTCGTCACAGTTCACTCCATCTGCCATGCAAGAAAGCCTCCTAAGACATGCTATGCGCAATAAGGTCATGCCCGAAAAAACGGTATAAATTTCTGCTATCTTTTGAAGACCACTTTAGCTAGTCCATTTGTGTTCAATAACCTTCTAACTCTTATGGTCGCTTTAATAGAAACTCACATAGAAACATGTTCGCTTAGAAATAAAATAACCTTATAGTAAATCTGGTCAATAAAAAAGCAACCACTCAACAAAACTTTGATGTAAATATAAAAGGTACGGAAAGCGATGGGTAAACTCAGGTTACAGGAAGCACAATAGAAGCAAATTTATAGTAAATTGATAAAGTTTCAAGTCTGAAAATCTGGTCTGTTGTTTTACTAGGAACGATTTTCGAGAACAGGAACATGTCGTCGAGCGATCAGATCGGTGAGGAGAACAGACGGAAAAAAC
>JPKZ01000533.1:122423-141481 GCA_000803305.1 Toxocara canis
TAGAGGGATTTCGAGTCTCGACAACCTCACTATTTCTAACTGCAAAAAGAAATTTCAATGTTTTGTTGATGGTTTTCTCTCAGTAGGAATTGGTAGGAAGCTTACAATCATTGTTGAAATTTTCACATTGTTAAAATATTTCATTCTTGTCATTATAAGTTTGTTTGTTTTTACTCAAAACTGTTTGTTTTTCCCGCAAAACCTTCGTTTTTTTCCTCCACTTTCTCTCCCTTATGACCACTGTGATCAGTAACTTTATTGTTATACTTTATTACTTCATTACTACCTTCACTGTTCATTTCGAGTACTATCCGTTTCGAGTAAATGCCCTTCATGCCATTTCCATTTATCCCGGTTCAGTGCTTTTAACGTGTAGTTCGCAGTGCAAACTTCGTCAATGCGGTTTTACATTTGCGACAAACCTAGATGCGATTGAGATTAATTTAGTGATTTGTTTGGTTATTGACTCCGAAAACTCGCGCAATAAATATTTTATAGCCAATTTCCTCTGTCTTTGACAGCAGTAGATGGCGTCATAAAAAGAACGGCGAAGATTCAGCGGAACCAAAACACACCGAAAAGGAAGAACAAGATTACTGGGTAATTACTATTTCGTAATATTTTTTTCGTTAGTCTCACTCGCTTTTGTCTTTTTACAATGTCATACTATAAGCTAATTCATAATGGGATCAATGAAATGCCAAGCCGGGAGAAAATACTTGAATGTTTTTGGCAAACATGGATTTCCTGAAGAGGGGATAAAGATGATTAGAATATATTGCAGCTTTTTGATAAAAACTTTATCTGTATTTGATGTTAAACGCATCAGAGAAATATACGATTACTTAAAGCCCAGTCATCCTTTGAGATAGTACAACTTATACCAGCCCATACCTAGAGGCAGTGTACGCATGCTTGGACACAATTAGCGTTTGCATGCATTTGAACTTATTTATGAACTATGAAGTAATTGTGCAACTATTAGCAGTAATATGATCAGTTTTGAGACAAGCGTATCAGATAATGTATAAAATCAATCACGTTTAGCTGACGAAACGATGACTGAACATTCCAGTATGGGTTGATCGAAACGAATCGGGTGACATCTTAAAGTTATTCACATGCAAGCAATCAGTGTACTAAGTAGGACGGACTATGGCATTAATGGTTTAAATAGGTGTTTGGATGTGATAAGTTGAGGACTGTTTTAACCTGTAATCAAATTAACGACAGCGTTAACCTATAGTCTAATCAATGACGACCTTAAAGTATAGCCGTCTTCATCCATGGCACGAATATAGCACTGTAACCGTGAATCTATACTGCACGTACTATTTACAGCCGTTCACTTGTAATATTTGTTGGCTACCACAGTGAATGAGACTGAGGCGTTGGTCTAACAAATTTCAGTCTATAGCCGATCCAGTATCTCGAGTTGCATCCGCACGTAGACCCAACGCGACAATGGTTGACGATGTCGGATATAACACAGTGGTGGAAATGATCAATGAATGGGCAAAAAAGAATGCGGCAACCCTCGGCGATCGTTGTGAATCGTCAAACGACGACCCACAAAAGTCACAGCAACTTCCAGCAAAACAACTGTTCGTATAATTTCTTGTATTAAAAGTTTTTTTTAAAAGTATTTCTTTATAGTCACTTGAAATTTTAAAAAAATGTTTCTTTATGATAAAATATCGCTACTTTATATATTTTTTTAAAATTTCTTTGGTGACGTATCTTTATTAAGAGTACATTTAAAATCGTTCATTTGAATGTTTCCTTAATCATTACAAAAATAATTTGATAAGTGAACAATACAAATTTTTATTTTGCTTGTTAAATGAGCACTGTTGCTTTTATGCCGATAATTGAAATGCGAATGGTGAGAAAATATTTCGAAAGTTTCATCTATTATCGTTGAAGTTTTTGTACTTTTGAAGAGCCTAGTGAAAAATCTATGAAGTCTATTCTTAATACTATACTGAATCAAGACCATTGCTCCATCAACCAAAGGGGACGACCGCAATTCATGGTACCATCCAAATTTAGGAGTATCAAAAGGTCTCGCATAGAACAATGACATTTTCTTATGAAAAGATAATATTTTGGAATGATCTGAGATAGCCGGAAACTCTGTAAGGGCGATGAGATTCGAAGCAGGGGTTAGGGATAGGAAGGGTGCACAACTGGAAGATGCTAATGGCCCATATCTGGACTTTCAACTCGTTGGTCTACTGGTCGTCTTCCCTGAATCGGTGTGTTGGTGAAGGACAGCTTTCTTAGACAAAGGGATAGCTGCCCTGCAATGTTCAGTGGAATTGAACTCTAAACAATTAAGTGTTCAAAGATCTGTAAAAACTTCAATATCCAACAAGAAATGTTTTAGGAACACAACATCGTCATCATCATCTACCAGCCGATCCGGATCCTGTCACGAATTGACTTTATTCGGTGCGCCTCCATCCGAGGGTCTTGTGCAGAAAAGCGATACCGTAATCCACAGAACACTCAAGAAGAGTGATCCGCGTCGAAAACAATTATACGAAGTTGAAACTCCATTCAACGTTGCCAAATTCAATCTAACTTATGAGGCGGTTAGTTTTAAAATTTATTCTATCGGTTGTTCGAAAAGAGCGCTAAAAAACAAATAACAGAATTACGAGCTGCGTCAACGTTTTTAAAATTATTTAAACCAAAAAATTTTGAAAAAATTTTAACTTTTCAAAATTTTTTTTCAATAATTCGAGTTTTGACGACAAAGTAGTGTTGAAATCGCATTTGTCTTTCGATGTATAGGTTGTTTTAATGTGATATCTGATAAGGGAGATATGATGGTATTAGTAGGCGGCCTTCTTTACGTATTTAGTTTTCAGTTTCAGTTTAGTTTTTTTGGTCAACATCAATTATCGACGACTATAGGGATCAATGAAAGTAAAGAGTGGGCCGGATCAGTCAATACATACGCATATGTGGATCAACGATTGTGCTTTTTTTTAGACACGCCTAATGAATTGTTATCGTTGTGTTCTTTTAATTTTTGCGCTTTAGAAAGTTCGTTTGGAAGGAGGCAATCAAGCATGTGAGAATGATGCATCGGTGCCCGTCGCAAGGAGTCCATCGGCTGATGGATTGCATGCGGATAAGAGGTTTCTTCAATACCGTATTCCCACTGCACAGTATACTGCTACCGTAAGCAAATTTAGTTGCATAGTATTAAGCCCAAAACTCATATTATTTCAGCCATGACCGATTTCATAATTTGTAGTGTTGCACTTATAGGAACTACTGAGCCTAGCTCAAGCATTGTTTTAGTTAACAACGTCCAACGGAAATTAACATGAGATGATTTTTGGTTGTTAAAGAAGGATGAACATTGCAGCGAAAAGATGGAAAACGTCTCATCATTCAAGCGAAATTGTGGTTTATTTCTGATGCCCTTCTTTTTCAGCAACCATATTTCTTCGCGTATAATTTGGAAGCCTATTGTTTCTTTGTTTCGCAATATTTTTTCGCAATATTTCGCAAAGTTTCGCAATATCCCAAAGAAAAAACATATGTATCAATCGAAGGGAAGCTTATAGATAGCAAAGAGGAGGAGGTTATAAGTGAAAGATGGACTAAAATGTTGAAATTCAGGCCGAGTGATAAGCATGAAGTATCAGTTACGGATCGTAGTCATTCATGCAACACATCGCCAATTCCATTTTGTTCACAGTCACTAGAAGATCATCATCGCATTTCGGGTGAACAGCAAAGCCTTGGCTCAATATCGATCACTCCTATCGATTCGGTTAGGAATCGATCCAGCAGTTCGGCATCGAATCCCGACTTTTCCGTTCTTAATCGACAAAAGCATCCCACCATCAAAAGACCGAAACCGATTGATGCGCCTCCTCCTTTCACACAATTGTAATCGATGAAGGTGTTTGATTTGATGATTTTTCATGTGAACGCTTAAAGAGAAGATAATTCTCAAAAAAGAAAAAAACATAAGCGGTTTAAAATTTAAATTCTTGGCGAAATTTGCAAGCAGTTCAAAAACAGTCACTTTAATGATCATCTAATTGATTCTAAAAGAATAAAGTTCAAAAAAGGCACTTCTGAGCACCTCTTAGAGCTCACCATCGTTTCGAAGATAGCCTTCAAAACGCTTCACAGTTCTTGTTGTGCCAATAGAAAGGCTTATCTGAATCGACGTCTTTTATGTCAAAAAAATGAACAAGTTTTTTTTAAAAATTTTTATAATGGCATAACAAGTAAAAGAAAGAATTCAAAAATCAAAAGATTTTTGAAATTTCTTAATTTTTTTTTTCCGAAAAAAAAATCCATAATACTCCATTGTACAACCACACGTATAACTAACTCTTGGCTTTCTTGATCTCGTTGGCAAGGAAGTTTTGCTCATATAAGATTTGCTCTACAATTACTTTATTCATTATTCTAGTTTATATGTTACTATACGAACGCTTCTAATTGATTCGCAAACTAAATAGTCATTAATGTCGTTTTTAATGCGGAAATTGAATTGAATATTATTAAGGTGCTCGTTTCTTTTTGTTAGATTTTGTATGCATTTACTCAGCATTGATCGCATATGCAACTTTTGTGTAGTACAATTAGGAGCAAAGTGAACTTTTTTTTTTCACTGGCTTTGTTTACATTCTTTGAGCGTTGTAATCGTCTAGTGAGTAAGTGATCTGGGGGGTCACAACAAATAGGGAATATAAAATGCGCGCGCTATGTGTTTATGCAAACGGCGCGTATTTCATATTCGCTCATTTGCTGTGACCGTTGATGTGTCCCAGTGGTTATTGTTGGCCATATTGGGGGGTCACAACAAATAGGGAATATAAAATGCGCGCGCTATGTGTTTATGCAAACGGCGCGTATTTCATATTCGCTCATTTGCTGTGACCGTTGATGTGTCCCAGTGGTTATTGTTGGCCATATTGCAAAGTAAAGACGAATAAATTGAATTAAACTGTTCGATTCATCTAAACATTTTTTGCCTGGATTAGCGCACTCGTACAGCCTACCTGATAATGATGCTCCTTAAACTTTACCATAAAACAAGTTGCCCACACTTTGGTCCATTTCCATATGTTTCGGTTGTGCTCGACCTTGTAACTTGATTGGTTTCATGTAAGAGTAATAGAGTAGCTTAGGAAGAAGACCACTAGTGCACAGTTATGAACTAATCATTGGGTTCGAATTTTGTAGACATTTTTGCTAGAGCTGATCCAACGTTACGGTTATTTCCTGTCTTGGATGACTCTTAGACAGTAACTACTAGTCGAACTAGAACTATTTTATACCGGCCGTTTTTATGCCCTTTTTGCTCACAGCGAAAACCCACCTACTTATCATGTGTACGCATATATATGCCTGTGTGTGAATGGCTGTATGTCGAATAGTTCCAATTCATCAATCAAAAAAGTTTCCATGATGAAGCTTGGCAGTCACAATCAAAGGCAGCGTGAGGATTTTGAAAACGATTCATGGACTCCTGAATAATTTAGAACGCATAGTGAATAATGAGTCGAGAAAAGTGAGTCATGCGAACAATAAGTCGAGAAAAGTCGGTCGGAGGAATAATGAGTTTAGAAAAAGAGGTCAAAGGAATAATCACCGTCAAGTTCAATCCCGGGAGTGAAATATGGATCGACGAAAAATTGGTAATTTTATGGAAGTAGATGCAAAAAATTCAGAGAAAATATGGGTCATCGGTTTCGATGTGCCGAACAAATCGATCCAACACTATAACCATTTCACAGCGAGCGGAAAAGGAATTGTTTATTGACGTATTGAGCAGAAATGTTTGTTTGAAGATAAGTATTCCTCATTTATTTATTATATCATTTTAAACAGGATTGCGGAAAGCGCACACTATGCCAGTTCTTTTGGCGGTCTCTGCAGTTTGCTTCCAATTTCAATTTTTTGGCCATTGATTCATATATATATATATATATATATATATATGTATATATATATTCATACATATATATAAACTCTATTCATATACATTCATATTCATATATACGTATGTAGGGGGCAGTAGCTCAGTGGTGGAACTCCCGCTTCGTATGCGGGAAGACCTGGGTTCGATTCTCGGCTTCTTACCCGATGGATCGCCAACAGGCTGATCACGAGGCGTTCCGAAACTGGTCAAAACAATCATGCGTGGGCATGGTTGTCAGCTTCATCGATACGGGAATGGTTAACAGCATTGTATTACCGTACAGACATTAAAGAAGACAAAGATAATCGTAAACAAAATACAAGCGATTTACAAATACAGCCACAGTTAGCATAATTCGCGAACAACCTTTAATCGCTATATGTAATACAATGTGCCATACATAGATAAAGCATTTTTCGTTTTGCAATAGATATTGAATTTATTATGATTCAGCGATCACTATACCTTCTAAAATTGTCCACTTTATTAACCTGGGGATGAGATGAATTAGCGCAATTAATTGATAGCTTAATCCGTTTTTGTTGTCTAATTAAGGCTGTTTGACCTCTATTTAAGGCTGTTTGACCTCTAATTAAGGCTGTTTGACCTCTATTTAAGGCTGTTTGACCTCTATTTAAGGCTGTTTGACCTCTAATTAAGGCTGTTTGACCTAGAGATAGTAGAATTGCATAGAAAAGAATTGCTTACTGAGTTTGTTGGAAAAATAAAAATAATCACCGCTTCCGTAATGTACAATGTTCACGCGTACATTTGATATCAGCGATGTGAAGGGAAAGAGTGAAGAGAACAAGAGCGCTATATCGAAGCGGCGCTTTCGGAATGAAATGCTGCAAATGGGGCCAAATATCGAAACCTTTCGGGAAGCATATAAGTGTACTATTCATAATTTTACAATATTTACGAGATTTTGATAATAGCGGAAGTGATATGTTCTGCGCCCATTGAAGCGGTCACAGTGAGATTTCCAGCACGCACCACAAGTGGCTTACTGCTATCTGCAAATCGTTTGATTGACCAAGCTTCGAACATATCACCCAGATCGTGCTCTTTCATCTTATCGAAATATTGTTGCACTGAAAATTCACTTCATTTAAAGTTGATAATATCGGCGGGCCCTAGTGCCTTAACTTGTTGTCGGTTTGATTGCTATGAAATCAGTTTTTAAAAAATTTTATATATTTTTTATTTATTTTTTGTTTTCTAATATTTTACTTAGTATTCTTAATATTTTTAAAATTTTTGCCATTTTATGGTTTCTTAATATTCTTAAATTCCCAATAATGATATTAAGAGGGAATGAAATTTCCTTAATATGAAATTCTTTTGATATTTTACTATACACTTTGAAGTAAGGCTGAAATTGTTGATTTTTTTTGCGACAGAAATAACCTTTACACATTTATAAATGAATTACTAACTCAGCTATTCAAAACGATCACTTTATTACAATCTCATTAGGCGATAAAGTCAAGACGAAAAAACAGTATTTTCTAGCGCGCACAAGTATCGGTGATCGCTAAGAGTTATTGAATGATTTTACTCGTAAAACTCTAACAGCTGAATAGTTGATTCGCGCTTTTCGTCTTATTTATAGAATAACTGCCAGTTGATAGTAACTGTATAAAAATTTAAAAAAAAACTTTTACTTGAGCTAAACTTTGCAAATACAAATGAGTTATATTAACCTTGCGTAGTGTACTTTGCTTCTTTACGATTATAAAATTTTCAATACTCTCAATTACACTTAACGTTCGCTATACATCACATAATTGTACTTATCAATTTTATAGTTTTGTTTTCGTATATCAAATTCACTAAAATAATTTTATCGTAACGAAAACACACACACACACACATACTCCCTCTTACTATTTTCGAACGTCATAGCTATCTATGATCTTTCATCAACTGTTTACGCATAACAACACTTCAACATTTCAAGTTGCTCTCGCTCGTCGATTTATTGCTTCGATTTTGGGGATAAAAGATGATCAACATTTATTGCTATGGAAGTATTTAATTAAATCAATCTCAATGAAATGAATAGTTGTGATCAAATTTCTACTCATATGAAACGAAGAAGGTATTGGGAACAATTAACGTACCAGAGATTAAAGTGTTCAGTGCTATTATATCAGAAATTTGATCTGAATAAAAAGAAATTTTGTGTTTTTTTTTTCACTCATAAAATTGTATTTTAGTAGCGGCGAAATATTTACAACTTATAACTATCGTCAGTTCGAGTAAATTGATAATGCAATCCAGTTTTATTTAAAAAATTTATCTTATTCTGAATTTCTTCTGCTGCGCTTCTTCGGATCATCTGAGCAAATAACCCTTCCTTTTCGACCGTTCTGAAGAAGTTATTGCTATAAGCGCGATAGAGGAAAAAAAGAGATCGTAGCATTTACACGAGCTTTTCATAGCTGAAGTCATCACTGACTGTTATTGGTTAACATTTCAAATTGATCACTTATATTGTGGCAGTTTTGAATCCATATGGGGGTGGGGAGGGGAGGGTGTTGGAGTGGAGGGTTGGAAGGCTGGTGGAGTGGGAGGCGGAAGGGACGAGCTAAAGAGAGAGCGGTTTCGAGAAAGAATTTTTTTTTTTGATAAAGAACGTTTTCCATTACCTTTGTTGTAGTAACCTTCCTTGGTGATTGCGACACCGATTTGATTTGTACGTTCGGAGAAAGAACTGGGCGCAGAGAGATATACGACCACTTGTCTTTTGCCCGTATAAAGTGAGAAAACCGCATCAACACCCGACGAAGACCATAATATCATACGCATCAGCTGCAATTTTTATAGATCCAAAAAAAACTTCCAATCCTTTCGTTATGATGACTGAATACATATTTCGATGTCTGTTTCTTAAAGTTCAAAGAAGTTTGAGTGGAGCTTTGACGAGTTCTAGTTAAGAGGGATTACACAGCTGCCCAAAAGTAAGGTAAGGGGTGGGGATTGGTTAAGGTGGGGGGTGGAGGCAGAGAAGATGAAAGTTGTCTTGGCAAGGAATCGACACTCCATAGATTACCGGAGCACTGTTGAAGCTGAAAATATTATTTGTAAAGTAAAATGCGTGTATTTTCTATAAACCTTGCAAGCGCCCTGAATATTGGTCTCTGTTTTATACGGACCTTTACTGTCTTTACGACAATGAAAGTAATCAAGTATAACCAGTTGCACTCAAGTCAAATTCAAGGTCTCCACTAGCTCATCCAGCATTCAAAAACGCACCAAAGCTCTAAGAACATGAAAGCTTTGAATAGAAATACCTAGCCACCTTTGCCAATTTGAACGTATTCACAGGCTACAATGGTCTGAAACTAGCTACAATGACCCCACTAGCTACAATTGTCATCGAGTCCTCGCAGAGAGTAGTCGCTTTGAAAATTTCATTTCCACCTTCACTGTATTTGGGATGCATCAAAAATAACTGTTAACGGGCTGTAACATTTGTTTTGGTCATGAATCTGCTTTGTCTCATTTGCTCATATAAAGAATGGAAATGGAAACTAACGAATGACTGTTTTGAATGAGGTGGCATTGGTTTGATTGCGTTTACAAGAATACCGTGATTGAGATAGTATTGCGGATTCCAAAGTGGTGTATCACGATCGTTCTCCACCTCTACGCCGACACAGATTTGATGAACGCATAACGGGTCCAGATCAATTCCGCGTACCGCGGATGCGGTGGGAATTGCTAAGCAAACAATTGCTGCTAACAACATCGCCAAATTTAAGCGATATCCTACATAGAACATAGTTAAGAATATGCTTTGATGGGGATCGATCGCCTGAAAAGCTGTATTCGAAATTAGTATTATGGTCTCCTCACAAATCAATTTGCAGTTGTATTTGATTCATTTGTTTTTTTTTTCTCCGCAAAACAGTGTATTACATTGAGCGTGCTTGATTTATTAATGATCTCGCCTCAAAATGAAGATATGTGATAATTTTTTAATATTCCCATTTTTGGAACCGCTGCAAGACGCGGTGTAAGGTTTTACAACGTCTACAAATATATCTGCGATGCGAAAACTCAATTTTACTGCTTTGTAAATTATCCATACAAAAAATAAACGATTTCAACTTAACGACAAATGTACGAAAACCGGCGACTTTCTTAAGTATGGCACAAACCTATATTCCGCGAATATCAAGATCCTTAAATGATAAAGGAAACAGCACTGATGAGTATGAGAGGGTTGGAAACCTTATGAAAATATCCGGAATTTTCAGGATCTAAAATTTAGAAAAAAAACTTCAACTGTCTAGAATTTTTTTTCGCAATAGCACTAAACATTTGGGAGAAATAATTTGGCGCAACAATGAAGCAGATCTTTGATATTTGTCTGTATGACCAAAGTGCTCGAGAAAACATCGCAACCAAATTGCACCGTTGCAGTGAAATGAAGAATTCATAGTGTCATCTGTTTTTATACGTACTGTACATAAATCAAAAAGCATTTGTTTTCATTAATTTTAAGCGAAAGATTTATTATGATGAGTTCGACCTTATTGCGCTCGAAGTCATCGAAGCCGTAAACAAATAAGGTAGATTACATAATCGAGTGAGCTATATCATTAGAAAATGCGTGATGAGATAAACCGTTTTGTACGATATCGCATGTAATGCGCTCCGAAAATAAGTGATGAATGATGATGACCTTATGCATAGCAACTAAAATGCTTTAGTTATTAAGCCGTAAGACTCAAGAACATATGATACCATTTAGGGATCAAAAATGAACGAATTGAAAGCCAGTTTGAGAAGATGCTTCCTCGTTCCTGAAGAAACTCGTATCGCGTTTGCCACACCCCTTTCCAGACTGAATTGACAACAGCTAGCAATAATGAACACGAACGTTGTTGGCGTTTTGTGAAGTGATGGAGTGAAGAAAACAGAGAAACTCTCTACGACTTATGCGACCAGATTTTGTCAAATGAACGGTGAAGCAAGTTAATGCTATCTATATAGGCTCAGTTAATTAACCGTAGGCCAGTAAAAAAAGGAAACCTTTAAGCTAAGAACTGATAAGCAGGATTTATCGAAACACTAACCGCCAACGTGAGCAACATGAAAAGGCAAGGATGTGACAATAAAGCATCAGAAGATGATTAAGTTAAGGCAAACCGATTAACGTGATCTTTGAACGTTGTGCCAAAAAAGAAATCTCTTTTTTGTTAGCCTCGTCTTAATTTAAAATTGCTTCTTCCAAAATTAAAAAAATGCTTCTTCCAAATTTAAAAAAAATGCTTCTTCCAAAATCAATCGCAAACGAACGAAATAATGCCTATATGGCATTTGTCCTAAAATCGGTTATTAGTAATCGGCTTAATTGATAAGCGAATCCCTCAAACGATGAGCGACGCATTTATCAGTGTTGATTTTGAGGTGGCAAAAACAAATTCTTTTCTTGTCGAATGGTCATCATAGGATGGCAACGACGATCGAGGTCGTAGGAAAATGAGAATGAATATTAGAAAAAAAATTGAATTTATGATCGATAACAGATATTGTATGTGTATGTGGTTTTGATAGCGAACGGTAAAGACAACAATATTGAAAGAGATTCAAATGTTCACACCATCACAGCACATTTTCAAAGTGGTTTATTGATGAAAACGTCATATAAAAACAAGTTCCATGAAGTAATCATTCCATGCGCAACACACCACACATTTCACACTTTACTTTTGTGTACAGACAACGACTGAGGGCATTAAATTTCACACTTTGCTGTAGTTGAGCAAAAGGAAAAAAGGAAGAAAAAGAAAAGTTAAGGATTTTTTGGCTTTAATAAAAGAAGTCATAAGAAAATATGTGAAATTTTAACAGCGATAAGACGAAGTATTCGTAGAAGTTTTGTCATCTAGCACACTGAAGTAACATCCGATCAGTGACCCATTATTGAGATGGTGGCAATTGGCTAGAAGATTTAAAAAAATGTTACCGATTATTTACATAAGATTAATTGAGTCTTTTTTCGTTAAAATTGATGGGCAATTGCCTCACAGGTGAAGAGATGACGAAGATTTTTTAGCTTTAAGCCACGACAAGCATGATTCTTTGCATATTCTAGAGACAGAGTTCTTGAAAGAATACTTTCATCACGGTCCTCTGATGCATAAACTCGTGAGAAGATCAACGTTTAAATATTTAGTAGCTCCACAATAAGTAAAAAATACAAATGAGATGAAAATGTTGTACGGTGATAAGTTATGCGTTCGGGAGTCGGGTGCTGCTATATGTATTGTATAGGTCAGATGATGCGTGACCGTAGTGCACTGGCGGCGTTTAAGAAACGGACTCCACGGACACGCTGCTGTAAACCGATCGTTGGCTCCTCATTCGTTCTCATCACTTCACCAGCTACAAGTACGGTGGCTAAACTCCATCATTCCGAAGATATCAGCTAGGTTATCCTATTTAAGAGTAGATTACACGTTAGGTTTGAAAACCGGCTCTTAGTCAGTTTGCTAGTTACATGAATATTGATTAAGAAGTTAGCTAGTAACTCTTGTAGCTGATTTCGAAGATCTACGCCATACACTGACATGTATGTTTGTACGCGCGTGTGTGTGTACGTGCTTGCGTGTGCGTGCGCGCGCGCGTTCGAACGTGTGCGTGGCGTGTGTGTGGATGCGTGCGCGTGTGTGGTGTGTGTCTGTGCGTGCGCGTGTGCGGTGTGTGGGTGTGTGTTTGTGCGTGCGCGCGCGCGTGTGTGTACGTGTGCGTTTGTGTGTGCGTATGCGTGCGCGCCTGTGTGTTTGCATATTGTGTTTCCATAAAAGAAGTTGTGAACAAAGATAGTACCGGAAAAAAAAGACTGCTTGAAATAGACGAAAAAAAAAACTAGTAATCTAGGCAGTGAAAGCAGTCCGCATACGAATTTGGCCTCTCAAATTTTTACATTTCAACGCAATGTGGTTCATCAAAAAGTTGAACTGCGATTAGCGAAAAAAATCCGAATGGTTTAGCGTCATTACAAGAAGAACGATTCAGAACGCCTTCAAAATCGCGTACCGTGTATTGTGCTTCCAAGAGCGCGATTCTGTCTCCAGACTGTTTGTGCGCCCCTAACTTCGGAATTCTTCGTAAACGGTACCATTGATGGATGGGATCTTTGCTATAAAAATTAAATCGTTTCGATGATAATAGAATATTTTGGTGAAAGATACCAATTTATTCGACTTGTGCAAATATTCATAAATGAGCATTTTTTGCATATTACATTCAACGTATTATTCAGATTACCAACCATAAATAACAGTTTCGTACTGCTTGTTTTTTTAAAAATTTCCGTTATCTAAGTTCCTCTACTGCATTTAAGAGTGGAAATTACTAAATACTATATATTACAGCATTTATTTTAGAGTTGCTCACTATCCTTTCGGTATCGCCATCGACTTCATGTACTCGACGGTTATTTTTCACTCTCTCGTGGCTCGGAGAAACGAAATCGTCGTCATAAATCTGTAAATGAGGGTTAATATTCATAGAATTTCAATTTTTTTAAGCTGCAATTTTGAGTCATCTACTAAATGGCTAAGATAAATTCTGCTACGTTCATCTTCATTTCAGTTTTAAACTCAGTGGTTAGATTATTCTTCCGTGACTGAACAAGTGAAATTCGGCAAACTCACAGCTCTAGAATGTGCATTTGTTTTACAATATATGGGTGGATTATATGAGGGAGAGGGAGGGGAGGGTCGGTGGAGTGTAGACAGGGTGTAGATAGGCTGTGAGAATTGGTTGATGGATAAGAAGATGAGTGATCTTGGTTGCCTGATGTGACGAAATGACGGTATAGTATACCATAGGAGGATGAATAAAGATAAACAGATTTGTAAAATCTAACCCTTTCTTTTGATGTGAACCACTTATACAGTTTAATGCAATTAAATTTAAGAAGCAAAGAAAAAGTGCAAAATATGTCGAATAGTCGCATAAGTGAATAGAATTACGAGTTTTAATGCTCACCTTATTGCTGTCTTCATTGTTATCATTGTTATCAAACGCCGAAAAATCGGCATCTCCGTCAACAACGTCAACGAATTCGAAACGTTTTCGCTGAACAAAATTACGCTCTAATCGCAACGATCGATCGCACCGATAGAGCCATTGACGATCAAAAAATCGCATTTCGTAAACTTTACAAAGAGATATTATCGGCGTAGGGAAGTTAGGATGAGAGTGTGGGAAAGTTATTGAAGGGCGGTTTGGTCATGGGGATAAATGAATGCTGGGAACCGAATGGAAATGAAGCACTTTTGGAGATGTTATCTTCCGGTGGAACCCTCTAACATTCAACAGTTCTGTTTTGATCGGTCGAACCTCGCATAATTGAATATCGGTGAAAAGTACATCTTTCAATAATATAGTTAACGAGTAATTTTTGTAACGCCCACGCCATTTTATTTAATCGGCAATATTTTATTTTATTTGTTTGAAGAGAACTGTGCTGAATGCGGGAGCTTTAGCTGTAGAATTCACATTCCGCATTCGAACAAAGTAACAGTCGACTGCCTCTAATGGTGCATTTCTGCCTTTCAGTTTCTATGATCAATGCTAAAACTAATCAGTTCCAAATGATTCAATTTTCACTCGGAAAGGTGATTAAATAAAAAAAGTCATTTCAAATAGGTAACCTGAAGACCGATGGTCGACGGTACGACCACTTCAGGTGTTGGTCGCTGAGGTGAACGAGTGGTCGGCTCAATTTTTGCAAATATTTTTCTCTGCTGCACTACACGTTCGTCCTCATCATCGAATTCCCTCTCGGAAATTAAATGTTCTGCAAAAGCATTGTGCTCTAGAGCAGCTACGACTTTAACCAACCTACAGTTATTTGTTCAGTGTAACATATCGTATTACTTCTTCATACTATTACATTGGGACTATCAAACATGGATATGGAGGGAGGGGGGAACGGTAGAGAATTTTTTTTTAAAATGAGGACAAATTTCGCTGGTAGTTTATTGATTGTTTTAAAAAAATAATAGAATACAAATTTACAACTGAAACATTTAAAAATTTTTTCTTGGTCGGACCCAAAGGGACGGTTACCTACCCTCAATTACGCGAACGCTGTCCAGTCAGATGGGCTCAAGGAAATAAAAGGTCGCCCACAAAATTTGCAAAACACATGAACTATTTATGAATATAACATCTTACTGTCGAGTTAAAGAAAATCAAGAATCTCGGCCATCCTTTCGAGGAAAACAGTGGTATTCATATCGGAATAAATAACATGAGAGAGGAAAGCATCTGAGATATAGAACGGATTGAAGGGACAAATTGCCTTAATCGATACAATTTTTAAAAAAAAAAAAGTTGCAAAAAGATCAGATTTGCAATGGATAGTTGAAAAAAAAAACTAAAAATAAATAAACGAGCAAATAATGGAACAAGCAATGGAATGTCAATAAAAAGTGCAAAAAAATAGCTTCAACAAAATCAGAAATGACACCTTTCCAATCGATTTCAGGTGGTTTTTGCAACAATTTATTACTTCGACGAATGTAAACAATTCCAGTTGCTGGTGCATCCGGATCACGTGGCCATACTCTGAAAATTTTTACTTTCATTTTTGTCATTTATGATAAAGCGACTAGAAAATATCGCCTGCACAGTAGATCAATGAAATTAGCTCATATTTTAGGATGGTGTTACACTTGGTCGGAACATTAGTATGGAATGGAGAACAGTATATATTTGATTTCAATAAGCGCTCAATGTTCAATATTTTGTACTTATCTGGAACAAAATTCACTGCCTGCAATAAATTTCATATCACAGAAACTAAGCATATACCTAAGCATAATGACTTTGTCGCAAAAAAAAATTTATTCATAAGCTTTTATCCTCTGTTTGCTTCATAATAAAACATATGCTAACCGCACAAAACAGGATGTTTTTTAATAAATGAAATTGGCGAACAGATTTGTTCTACAGATTTGATCAATTCAAAAACAGATTTGATCTATTCAAAAAAGGCCTAACTTAACGGTTTAAATAAAAGCTAACACATGCTTCAGTTGTACAAAACTGTTCGATTTAATGTATGCATTGTTGTTTGTTTGTTCTTTGCTTGTTCTTTGTTTGTTCTCTCTTCTAAAAATCTCAATCCATTCTGGTTGCGTCATGTGATTCTCCTCTGGAACACTTCATGTTGAAGATAATAAGTAAATGTGAACCTTGGTGGAGCATTTTTTTCGAAATCTTGTTTCGACTCCGGTACAGGTAACCCTGGATAAACCGGATAGTAGAGAACCAGACTGTCGGCAATAGCCAGTGGCAATAATGCGATCAACGAGTAAATTAACATTCTTAAACGCATAATTCATTCGGATGAGTTCGCTCTTATGCATTCGAATAAATAGTTGAAAGAAAATGAGCACAAATTTTATTTGTTCTTTTATTGACATAACGTCAATAAAAGAACAAATAAAAGGCGATAAAAATTTCGAAAACAATAAACTAATTCAAACGTAAGAATTTAAATAATGTGAAACGAGCTGAAAGATTGCAATGACGTTAGCAAACCAAAAAACGATAGCCCCATTAATTACTGCTCAAGACGAAGAATTGCTTATATATGAACCGCCAAATAAAAAAAAACTATAATTCGTGTCGCGTTCAAGTCTCGCACCTCTTCAAATGACTGCAAAACCAAGAGAACTGAGAAATCCGCCTGCGAAAGACGGAATGTTGTTGTGTTATATGGCAAATCGCAAAGAAAAAAAACGTGCAGTGTTTTCCGCATGTAAATCAATTAGAGACATAAAACGAAAGTTTTACTAATTTAAATCAAGCGATTATACAAATATCGACAAAAACATATTGACGATTAAGGACATATTAATAGCGAGAAGAGATAAAATGCATAAAAATTATCATTCCTAGGCATATGAAATCGCTGAAAATACGAATTAGATACGAATGCATGACAGGCGATCAAAACGATTAGAAAGAAAATGTGAAACGAGTTATATTTTCGTGAGCGGTCGGTCGCCAGAATATTGAAATTGCTTTTATAGCACATTGTGTTGCTAAAATCGACCAATAATTTTGGGACAGAAACATCCCGAACGTAGGCAAAAGAATCGCAACAATAGCTGCTTGATGCAATGGCAAATAAGTAGGCTTGATTATTAAGTGTTTTCTGCGGTCTCTTTAGTTTGAGATACACTTAAAGCTGCTTCATAGACCCTTCAACAGTCTAAACCAATGCACCAACCTTCTCACCTGAACCTCCATAATGCTTTGATTCAAAATCATTGCCGAAGTAAACACTAAAGTAGACAATAATATTTGGGTGCTTAAACATTAAACTTAAGACATTAGCGTAATCTGTTATAGAGCTACATAGCAATTAAAGAAGCAATTTTTTAGGAGTGACTTAAAATGGAAGTTACGCACTGCTTTGAGCATATTTAGGCGAAACTTCGCAATTGATTAACATAAGCCAATTTCGAGTTAGAAAGAATTCAGGATGGGGACCGCATGAAAATAGGTCGCCAGAATGATAGGGGAGGGGGTAGAATATGGGTAAATCACCTTTTCATGCGAATCAAGTTGATGCTAATCGCTAAATCGCTATTGTGGTTTACAATAAAAATAAAGCAGTGTAATTTTTTAAACAGATCACTACAGACATCGAACAATTCAATAACAGTTTTAGCAGGTATTAGCTTTAGTTAAGAAACCATGCAATACATGCTGAAGTGAAAGTGAAAATCAAAAGGCGAACGATGAACAGGGTTGCCGTAGGTGATGCGGTCGATCCGCGAAATGTGTTGTCTAAAGTGGGCAGGTTAGTTACGCATCTGCGAAATGGGGTCAGATGAGATAATGAATCACTGCCAAATCGGACTCAAGCCTTTCTTGTTTGATCGTCTATTCCTTTCTCGACAGTGGTCATTGGCCAGTGACGATCCATGCATAAAAAAAGAGTCAATATTCCATGACCTCCAACTGACAAGCAAATACGTGATCGGTTAATGATTCGATAGCGCTTTCATCTGAAAATCGTATCCGTGCATAATTTAGCTGAATATATCGAGAAAAAAAATTCCGCTTTAGTACTTTTATTATTAACAATGAGCGCATGGCAATAAAGTAAGTACATACAATGCAAGAGAGCATTTGTTCGTGATCGTTAACAAATTGTTTAAAATTCGAGTTTATGAGTGCAAAAAATTGGATGGAAACTTTTTAGGGCATGAAAATTGCAATAGGGAACGAAAATTGCAGCAATTCCATCCTTCATTGAGCCTTATATTTCAGAGAGGTGGAGGTGAACGCCGTATGTAGGCTTAATGACGTCAACGAAAAAGTACGGATAGCTTAGTGAGAGAAAAAGTCGTTGAACGCTGAACGTAAGAACAGTTCGGAGAGTATTGTATTTCATCCAGGAACGGTGAGCTATGATTTTCAAGAAAAAAAAATTAATATAGACAATAAAAAGGAAAGCAAATTCGATCCCATTTATGAGCGACGTCCTCTTCCCACAACGATAAAGAAACCCAACAAGTTTCTCAGCTAGGCAACTCCGAGCCGGAGTCTCAAGTTTTTGTGCGCTCATCTCCCTTGGATTTTTCATCTTTGTTTCATGCTTTATCAGGTTCTTTCCACATTCTTTTTTACAAAGAGTCTCTACAATCTGCAAAAAACTTCGTATCTGCCTGCCTCCTCGTTACTTCCAGGTTGGAGTGCGTCACGTTTGCATATTTGACACCGCTTCACTTATTCGGCAACTATACTTCACCAGTTATTGCCAGTCATGGGTCTCGGTGAGATTCAAAGATGAAGCCAATGATCTGAGGAGGTTCGAGAGGAGGGCACTGTCGATTTCATCAGAAGGTGGCTTTTGTGGTCTCGGGTTGGAAACTTATACGAACAGCAACCGCACGAGAAGCTTAAAACCTCAGAAATCATAATGAAAGTTCAAAACTGTTTTCAATTGTTTGGTTATTCACAATATTTCTGTCACTGCTGCGCCTGTGATCACAAAATTTTTGTAGGTCATTTTTGCCACTTCAAAATAATATGAGTAACAACG
>JPKZ01000533.1:143993-157104 GCA_000803305.1 Toxocara canis
AAGTGTTTGCATTCAAACGCTTCAGAGATCCTACCGGGCTATCCTGAATGAGAGGGAAATCGTAGTCGAAAACGTTCTGGAGAGAGTGAGAAACGAAGTTGCAGTTTTCCTGAAGCAAATGGAAGTTTGTTTATGGATAGGAAGGAAAAGGGAATGATGAGAAATGTTCGGATTCACATAGTTTTTGAGCAATAACATTTGTGATGTTTGGTTTCGTAGGTGTCTGCTCCAATCACCGCTAACCCGGGGCGAGGGGGTGGGGGGAGGGGAATACAAGCAGTGTCGAATTTCAAAAAGAACATTGAAGCCACCGAAAAACGAGTAACGGCGTTTCGTTTCATATGTTTATGTGCAATATGGTATGTAGTAAATGGTATGTTTACGGCTAGCTTTATTTAGTTTTTGCTTGTTTTTGACGGAAAAATTCCGTGTGACACTGTAACCAGAAATCGAGAAATGCCGAAATCCCAAGACCGGAATTCCGATACGGCCTCACTGCGGGCGCCTTTATCTGACGTGTTACTTATTATGTGATTTTTTTGTTTTTAAGTTTTTATTTGGTTTTTTGTGGTCTTACTAGTTTGCTTTGTTTGACTTTTTTTGCAGCATAAAAAGGTCATTCGTTACTCGAAAACAGCAGAACGCAGATGAGCACTGTTCACTCGGTGTCGGCAAGGTTGCACGTTTCGCGTTCATTTCGAAGTTCATTTCTTTATTTTCACCTTAACAAATTTGCATTTACAGAGCTCACTCACAGCATTCGCCACTGACAGTGCATGTGTTGTGTATACATGTGTCCGTACATCGTCTGCTTGGTCATCCGAATGTTTCAGTTCACTAGTCACTTAAGGAATCGTTGTGAAATTCAGTAGGTGTAATTATCGCCTTAGGCGCATCGCCTATACCCCTTCTCAAAGTAGTTCACAGGCGTTGGGGCAGTTATTGGCGTTAAGAGGTGCTGTGAAACTTACATATATTTTTTAAAGCAGCAGGACAACGTTTCGTACCGTTCGACGTTCGGAAAAGTGAGTCTTCTGCCAAAGATCCGCTTTATTCGTTAGTTGTGTGCAATTTACGAAATCGGGTGGTCGAACGGATGGGATTTGCAAAGCGCATATTGCGCCAGCTTCGCTGGCACCCATTCCTACTTTTGTCTTAATAAGGCTGCTCATTTGACCGAACCATTTGCGCTGCCGATTTTTTCGCGCAAAGGCAAAATAAAAAAGTGACGAAAAAGTGGAAAATTTTGATTGAATTCGGGAATACTGGCGTGAGGGAAATTAGAAGTGTTCAGAATTTTGCAGTTTAGTTGGGGAAGAGTGAGTTAATGGATAGAGAGGTGTCGTTTTGCTGTTGGGAAAACGTATCTGGGGCGGATAGGGTTACTTTTACCTTTGTTTATGCAGGTAGAGTTGCTTTTACTTTTTTTCTCTGGAGAGTTTCACGAAAAGGATTCAAGTAAAACTTAAAGTATGCTGAAACACCAAGAAGAAATGAAAGATTCGATACGTTGCTCTTAATTTGGTATTTCGGTTGGGATGTAATCGCCACTGAACGTGTTTATAAGCCGAACGATTTTTTGAAGGATGTGAGGGACGATCTTCATTCGAAATTGCCTCTTTCTGAGCGATGCTTCAACGAGCACGATAATGAGACGGTTCCAGAAATTTCTCCAAACGAGTCGCCCTTTGAGGACAGTATCGGCGATCACTACAACGTTGAAGTTCGTGTTTTTGGTCGCCATTGTTTTTTCTTTTGCTGTATTTGTTATATGTGGGTGTCACATCTTCACTGAATTTCGGGACTGGCGTTAAAGTTGAGGGCATTTATTGGTACAGCGCTGAAAGCTGGAGGATAATATATAAACAGAAATGAAGAAAAATAAGAAATGGATTGAGAAATAATGTTGGAAATGAATTTGGAAACTTGGGATACGCCTACAAATATTTGATGGATTTTTTACAGTTTGCGTTTATGATCATATGATTGTTGACTCATTTTCTGGGACATGAGGTGAACTTTTTTGTATAGACGGACTTCCAGCTATTGTTTAGTGCTGAAAGACCGGGAAGGAAAATTGATTTGGACGAGTATAGCCCTCATAATATTTACAAAATGGCTTCAACTCAGAAACCGTATCATTCATTGATGAACCCATTCGAAAAGTGCATCTATAATTTGGTGCGGGCAAAGATATTCTTGTTGGTATTCATGCATTTTTACTGGCTTTTAGTTAATTTGAAATTATATTGGAAACTTTTGTTTTTACAGTACAGATATAGTTTCGGGCATTCAATTGTTCATTTTTTTTCAGCATTTGAAGAAAGCTTTCCAAGCAGCGAGCAGTGGCGATGTGATAACTATATCAGCGTGTATCTATAAGCTAGGCGTTCCGGTGGATTTGGAGACGTTGAAGGGCGTTTCAATGCTTCAACTTGCCATTACAGGGGACCATATTAGGGCGGTTAAACTACTCGTAGAGTAAGTCATTTTTCAAGGGATTTTTTCATTTGAATTGATTCTTAACTTAGAATTGCGGTTTTCGTGACGATAATTGCATGAGTCAAAGCATTGAGATATAATGTTTTTGCGCGGTCATGTATAGTATAGCACAAGGTCTATTTAAAATAACTGAGGCAACTTTTTGCATTTTCTCTTCTGTTTGTTTTTTTTTTCGCCAATAGCAGTCGCTTTCCACAACGGCTTCAAGCGAATGTTTCGGCTGTTGTAATCAAAGCGGTTTTATATAAAAATTTCATTTTTTGAATTGTTACAGTCTCGGGGCGAATATCAACAAAGCGACAGCAAGAGGACGTACACCGCTTCTAACAGCGGCGAGATATGGTGCTATTCATTCACTGAAGTTTCTGCTTCAACTGTTGTGCCAAGAGGAAAGGGTTCGCTCGTTTTTTTTTTTGTATGGCAAAATATATTTGGTTGATAATCTAGAACTTGTTATCGAATGGTGGGTAAGTTGTTCATTGGCTGAAGTTGAGCAGCGCTGTGAGCGATTTTTGGGCCAAACATCGCCGAAGTCAACAGCTTAAAGGAGGTCCCGTCCACTTCATAGGTACGAGGAAAAGTTACAAGTAGGGAATGTTAAGTGTTTGACGATGAGGAAATTTTCAAGATTCGTGCGCTCCTCGCCTTGTACCTTCACTTTCCTCCGTCGGCAGTTGTCGAAAGAATTAACTACTAATGATTACAGAAGCGGAATGGACAAAACGCTGTTGTGCTTTTCCATGAGGCACACAGCGGAGGAAAGTAGTACATTTTATTGAGTATTGTTAAAATGCTATTTGAATAACTGAATTGCAGAATCGGCTCAAGAAGCTGAATGTGAAATCGCAATCCGATAAGGACGCATACAGTTTCTTATTGATTTTGGACGAGAATAATGACAGCGCCCTTCATTTGGCGTGCCGAGCAATGAACCATAAGTGTGTTAAGGTAAACTTCAATTGTTTTAGACCAAAAGTACCTGATGGAGAGAATGGGCAAGGCCCAATAGCATCTACTAGCTGGTTGGCTAAAATTGCAAATGTCTTTCTTGTTGTTTTGTTATAAAATAAGTCATTCATAAAAGTTCGTATAGAATTCTTCGACACTTCTCTTCGTGTAAAGTTTTAGACCTTTGTATTTTTCGTTTTAAGCGTTGTACGCTTTAATCTCAGACAAATTGTTATTCTATACTTTTCGAGTAAGAGTTTATTTTTGACCACCAGCAAACGGTATGAAGCCCATTAAAGGTGTTTCGTCCTCGTTGTTACCTTACCATTTGGTTGTGGGATTGTGAACCGAACATAGAATTGCATATTAGTTGATTGGATTATAGTTTACGCTTGCTTTCGATTGAGGAGTGTCACCGAAATGGAAAGTGATACAGGCTTGCAACGTAACATCGTCTCAGAATAGATCGATCGCTTGGTGTTTAGCCGACCAATAGATTTTCAGTAGAGGCGAGTTCTTCCCCCCTGTCTTGCAAACCTCGGTTGCGCATTTCCTCTTTCCTGTCGTGCAAAACTGTGACTGAATTGTTGGCGATAGTGTTAGTTGTTGCATAATATAGTTGTTTAACTGTTCAGTTTGCTTAGGTGATAGAGTTGTTTGACTGTCAACGGCGGCACTTAAGTATAGATTGAGATTTTGAACTGCAGGCTTTACTGCGTGTATTGATCGATATGTTGGGTTGGCAAGTTGCTGAGAAGCTCTTGAATCAGACAAACGAGCGAGGCTATGCGCCGATTCATGTTGCATGCATGTGGCGTAATGCGGCCGCGGCACGATTATTGTTGACGAACGATTGCAACAAAGCGATCGCAAAGGTGTGCCCAATAGGGAGAACGAGGCGGATTGCGAACTCTCTTCGCAAGGCGTCAATTGATGCGCTCAACTACAATCTGCAGACGTAAGCCATCATTTCATGTAATGGTTGATTTCGAAGAAAATCGCGGCTTTTCCTAGTATAAGAAGAAAAATGGCCTTATGGAAAGCATTGCAAAAAGAGAGTGGAGGGAAATTGTAAATTGCAAAAAAAAAAAACTTGAAAAGATTGGAAGTAAAGAAGAAGTGATCAGTTTTCAGTGAATTGCTTTTGTAGACCATTCTGCCTGTTTTAGGAAACATCTGTTCTGTATACTGTAAGGATGTGAGTTTTATCAGTAAAAGTTTCTAGGGGGTCGATACTGCATGAAATGGCGTGCAGTAAGGCATGTAACAGATGCGCATGTGAAGCGGACATTCAAACCCCCATTGAGGGCGAATCACCGTTGAATTCGATACAGGGACTTCCTGTAGGTCTGGTAGCGAACTATGAAGAAGACGATATGGATCTACCGGATCGGAAATGTGTTGATTGCGAGAAACGTTAGCAAATACAGTTATTGTTCATTTCAGTTATCATGTCATAACTGCCTGTTTCCTGCCTATGTTATCATATTGTCACTACGCTTATTTTTTAAATTCTTTTTAATCGGTGGTTTTCTAAGATTAATGATTTTTAAAAAATTTTTGAATGGATGTATTCTGCTGCGGAATCATTTACGCTAAAATTGATTATTTATTTAATGGAAGTAAAGAATTTTTATTGCTTACTGTAATGTGTGCTGTTGAGACAAAAGTGAGTTGCACGCTATTTGTTCTGTCAAATAGATACTTTTGGATCATTTCAAGTATTCAGGAGCGAAAGAGGTGGTAAAACTGGTGGCTAAATGTTCTCCACAGTTGCTGAACACTCGTTCGGAGTTCGGTCTCACACCACTAATGAGTGCAGTTGCACGTGACGCACTAGGTATTGTCGAAGCACTTCTTCAACTAAAAGTCGATCTTGAGGTCAGTTGAATCTAACTTTAGAGCCCATAAATTCCAGTTTTGGACGATCATTCGCTTTGGTTGTGAGAGTTATGATGTCTTTTTTTCGATTATACACATATTTGCGATCGTCACTATCTCCGTTTTCGGTTTTCGATTGCTGGTGCCGGTTGCTGTTAGTAGTCTGACGGTTGTCGGATATTGCCAACTGGGTGTTGGTAATCAGTTTGTGACGGGAACGCGGACTGTTTCATCAGTGAGGGCATCTTCAGTGATTGTCATGGCCACTTTTATAATTAATGAAATCGACAGTTGGCGAATAACGTAGGTGTAAGCGTGATGTACAAATGATATATTTGCTTACAATCAGTTTACTGCCTCTTGGTTGAAAAAGTCGTGTTCCACAAAACTTTTATGCTAATAGAGTACTTCAAGCTTAAACTGACTGGACGCAATAAAGCGGCCTTATGGGCCGATACGTAAGCATGAAGATTTTCTGGCAAACGAATTTTTCATCTGAACTCCAGTGAACAGGTAATACCCAAGCGTTCTATCTTTTACGGCTTATAAAAATTTAGACCGACTTTACGAACTGTGCATTTAGTTGGATACGGAACATTTTTTAATAATATTGGACAGTCTCTAACAGTGAGGAAGAGGATCCGTATTTAAGGAAGCGCCCCACTTCTTATGTTAACTTTGATGGCAGCAACATTCGTTTTATTTTGTAGGCGGTGGATGAGCAAGGGCGTACAGCTATGCACCATGCAGCATCACGAGGGGTTTCGCGACAAGTCGCTATTCTATTATCATGGGGTGCTTCTCCATGTAGACCTGATTTTGAATGTAATAGACCGATGCACTATGCTTCAGTCAAAGGGCATACGGCCAGCCTCAGATTCCTCTACAACGCCAACAAACATATCGTTAGTTTCGTTTTCTTACTTATATTCATTCGTCATATTTATATGGCATTATCGAATGGTTTGTCTGTGCAGTAGTCGGCAAGAATACAATGTCTATTGTCTCGCTTTTTTCTGTGTTTAATTTGGGATTCACTTGGAACAGGCCAGTGAATGATGGCTTCATATGCGGAATATGATTTTTCTCGAAGTGCATTTTTCTACACTAACTAAGGGTAAGGGATGGGGGAGGGGGGGTGGGAGGAGAAGGGGAGGGCTGGTGTGAGGTTCTGCACATTAAAAAGGGAGTGATATGTATCTAGCGTTATCCGTAGTTAAGAGTTTAATAGTAAAATTGAGCGATCTACCCGTAGAAAGCAGAACTCTCTCACTAGCGATTCACCGTTTTCACGATTGCTGGCTAGCGCACAAAAAGATCTCATGAGAATATCACTTCCTTTTTTTGCAATAGCATCGACTGCTAGTCTGGGAATTTTTTGCTTTAAAAGCTCAAAAAAACTTCGAATAAATAGTGTTGAACCCAGGAATAAATAGCGTAAACTTTTAAAACGAAGTATTGTTTTGTTTGACTTGAAACGAATCGTGTGTTTTCGGCGTCTGTTCGTTATGCAATAGTAATTTTTTGAAAAATTGTAAAGATTTTGACTTTTGGAAAAGACGATGAATTAAGGATGTGGCATCTCTAAGCGGACATACGGCATTTATGTGGGCAGCGTTATGGGGTTGTGACGCTTCGCTGAGAACTATGCTGAATGCAAACCCTTTATTGAGCCGTCATGATCGTGATAACGAAGGCAATACCGCACTACATCTTGCCGCTAAACGTGATTTTCCGAACACCGTCAAACTTCTCGTCAGTGCTGGTTGGGACATCGAAGTGAGTTGTAGCCTTTTTTGCACTCGCATGGTTTGGCTCGCCCTTTTTTTTTCTCACTGTAGCGTTAATTGATGAGTTTCAGGCTTTGTTTTGTCAAATATTTACCGAAGGCTCACGATTGTTTGTTTACGAAAGTATGGAGTTCTACCGAGGACGGAAAGCAGATGGGGAGGAACTAAATGGCGTAGATTAAATTTTCGCCATGATGGCATGACACCCAGAAAGAAATTGGTAAATGAAGGAACACATTAGTTCTTGAACGACGAGCGCTTCGCTTTCGAACATGGTTGATTGTTATATTTTAGCAGATAAGGCATGCTTCATTTAAAAATGGCACTGCTGTGAGGTGGTGAAGGTGTTGTTTTGCAATTAATTAATCGGAGTGTTGACTGGAACTTCTTAATTTTGAGTTACATTTTTACAATCATACGACACGTTCAGCGTAAAGCCTTCTCTATCATGCTTTGTCATTTATTGCTGTACTTGCGCCAACCTGTTTTATTCATCTCACTTCTTAAGTGCAATATCAAATTTTTCACAGATATGAACTTTCGGCTCCAATCAAGTGATTAGCAATGGTCTTTCCAAGAGGAAATTGTTCTGAGAACTCGGTAAACGAGGATAATTTGAGGCACAAAACGTGAGGGTCACGAATAGGCAGAAAGGAGTTGTTGAGGAATTCAGTTACAGTTTAAAAACGATCGTGGTGAGAGTGCTTTTCTGTTGGCAGCGGCGCATGGGAGTTCAAATGCGATGCGTGCATTGCTAACCTATGGTGCTAATGTATTCGCCGTCGATAAGGTACTCACTTTTATTTCTTTCCAATAGGATCTTGTCGGTGAAACGAATGACGAAGAGATTTTTCGGCGCAGAGCATGTGTCAGTCTTTTTTTTGGCGCAGTGATTTGCTCAATTTTTTAAAATGTTAACGGTGAATGGAAGGTCAATTTATCATGTAATCATCATTCTACACCCGTGATCCCAATTTTTGCAATATCAAGCAGGGGGCTAGGAGGTTTCCGTGCCTAAGGAAAGCAAAAAATAAGGGTTCGTTCAAAAATTTGCAAAAGTAAGATGAGGTGTAGAGAGAAAAAAAATAAGGTGAGCAAACAAACATGTAACGGGGCGCAGAAATTGATTGAACTCTGGTTGTGGTACTTTTAAAATAAATCCGATTTATTTCGAAAGAGGGATGGAGTGGGGAAATTAATATAAATAGCTTATTACTGAGCAGTGACGATTAGCTACATAAATTGAGAATTTGTTGAAACGTTGAAGTATCGCTTCATTATAAATGACAAATTGTTGAAAAAGAGCCTTGGATACTTTGAGGATGGCAATACGGCACTGCATGCATCATCGCGTTCGGATAGTTGCCGCGACGCCCTACGTGAATTGCTCGCTTGGTTTACCGAGCCAAGATTCGTCAACTGTCGAAACAACGAAGGCAAAACTCCACTGCATATCGCGGCTGAAAATTGCGCTGTTAAATGCGTTCGTGAACTACTCAAGGTTTGCTTGATTTAAGACTATCTAAAGTGATATGTTTAGTGAGTATATCGAACAACAAGAAGCTGCTTAAAGACAAGTCAGTGGATGATTGAGGGAGAGGTGGGGTGAAGGGATAACTGTAGCAGACACAAATGTCATCGTACATTTTCGTAATATAATTGAAAGTATTTACTCACTTGTTGAGCGGTCTGGTCTCAACAAATCATTGTTAGCTGGATAAGAATATTGACCGTGAGAGTGATGAAGATGCGTTTTGTGAAGTGAGTTCGGCTTTTGAGAACTAGATGCATGGAAAAGTGTTTTGCTTGGTTTGGTTCGCATAGTTTTTAATAATAATAAATATTTGTAGAATGGATAATAAATATTTGTAGAATGGAGCCGACATTCGAAAGCGTGATTCGCGAGGTTGGGATTGTCTGATGATCGCCACAAAGGCAAACAACCCACGCTCGTGGCCAATTCTTACTCTCATGATCAAGTAAAATTTGTCCGTTTTATTTTTCTTATTTTTTAACTTTTAATTTTGATTTTTTTGACTTGATTTTTTCAGTAAGTTTAAAAATTTATTTTCGGGTCTTCAAATAGGAAAATTAAAATTAAAGAAATTTTTCAAAAAACGAGCAAAATTTGATTTATTCAATTTTTTAAATTTTAATTCTGAAGAACTTTTTTTGCCGTTAGGAAAAACGGTCTCACATTGTCTCACTGAAGAGAATAGCGATCGTTGGGGATAAACGAAATGGAAGTGGGATCGAACACGCTTACTCAGCAGAGTAGGGTAACGTACTTGAGGTAGTTGATGGTTCATGCAATTGTCAAGTTGACTGACCCATTCCACTATCCTTCATACCTCTGGTGATTTGAATCACAATTACTACTTGCCTTTGTTTCCATCCGAAAACCTTCATTAGAGGATGATAGTACGTGGGAAACCGCCCGCATCTCCTCCGTCCCTCTCGGGAATATCAGTTGATGATGCTATCCATCGCTTTTTATCGCTAATCCATGGTCGTCTCAGAATAGGCTTACCTCGTTACATGTGTATCATGCATTAATCAGTGATTGTGTTTTGCACGTTTGTCTTAATTAAGGCATTCACCAAACATAAATGGCTATTCGCCAATGGATAACGTATCGACTTTGTCGTTGGCTCAAGATTCACACAATGAACTATTCGTCGCTTATTTGAAAGTTCATGGCGCTATGCTACCTTTTGAAATTGTCGACCGAGCTGCTAGAAGGTGAGGAGTATTGTTGCACAAGAGAGAGACTTTTATTGCGAACGTGAATTTTTTAAACTCAGTTCTAAGCACTGGTACATAACAAATGACGTGTCAAATTTAAAGATGAAAAAAATGGAATATCTCACCTGATTCAACGGTGACGAAAATATTTATATGCATCTCGTCGAATGATTTTATTGAGATTCATTGTTGCTAGCTGCTATATAAAAATGTTTTTGAGGGGTTGCATAAATTAGGCAAATCGTCGGCGATGGAACAAAGAATTAAAAGTTCAAATTTAACAAATATGTAAAATGTTTTAAATCACATCACAGTTTCTCCAAAACGTTTTTGTATGGTCATTTTTGGCTCAATAAATTTTCTGCTTCACGCAGTAACCACAAGATATTCACCTTCTATCTTACGACATTCTTTTTCTTATACGCGTTCACCGTGATTTTGTTTTGTTTTTTTGTTTTAATTTTTGAATGAAACCAGTTATTTGTGTAGTTTTAGGATCCAACGTTGGTATCGCAAAAAGTTATTCTTACGTAGATTACTTCGCCAGCCAAAATGTAAAGGTCGTCGTGTGCGACAAGCATGCGCATCGCTTGGCGCTGATATGGTTGAAGCTGGCGCACATATACCGTTATCGTCGTCTTATTTCACTAGAAAGTACAATGCGGTATTAACGCGGAGTGACCCTTCCCAGGCTTTCGACTAAGCGGGCATACTTAACGTTGCTTTACGCAAAATTAAAATTAATTCGTTGACTTCAAATTATTAGATTGTTTTCGTTTTGTTATTGGCTATGTTCACTTTTATATGACCTCATTTGTCAAAAAATCTAATAGTACAACCCAATTGTTAAAAAAAAAAGCATTGCAGTGGGCATGTGAGCATATATGCTTGTCTGGATAAGATTATCTGAAAGGGGAGGGGAGAGATGGGAGAATAAATAAACCATTTTTTGATCTCATCTATAGTTTAAACGAAACGAAATATGAGGGTGTTTGCGAAATTTTGGTTAGAAATGTTGTAGGTGATGGTTGCTGATACCTTTAAAGTTTGAATACTTATGAAGTGGAAGAGGGAAAAGATGAAATAATTATTGGACCATTAATTTAAGGATTTCAAAAAAATGTACCCAAAATTTTAAGTTGTTGAACAGTTTTTTTTTTTCACTTTAAGAATATCGCTGATGCAAAACTGTACAGAAGATGGTGCTAATATATTTTACTGTGTTGTCATTGCATTGTTTAGATGAAACGTTGTGATGATGTTTCGCAAATTGTCCAATGATTCAATTTGTACTTCCTTTTTTTTGTTTAAAAGATATTTTTTATAACTTTTAAATTGGTAGTTTCTCAAGGTTGCACTATCATTTTGTCATTGTTATGATACTTAAGTTGTTGAACAGTTTTTTTTACACTTTAAGAATATCGCTGATGCAAAACTGTACAAAAGATGGTGCTAATATATTTTACTGTGTTGTCATTGCATTGTTTAGATGAAACGTTGTGATGATGTTTCGCAAATTGTCCAATGATTCAATTTGTACTTCCTTTTTTTTGTTTAAAAGATATTTTTTATAACTTTTAAATTGGTAGTTTCTCAAGGTTGCACTATCATTTTGTCATTGTTATGATACTTCTTACGCTGATTCCTTTACGCAAACTGAATTTGTTGTGTCAGGGTGCCACCTCTGTTATATACATATATAAATATATATATACATATATATAAATCTCGCACCATTACAAATTTTGGTTGCCTCATATTCGTTCGCATTCAGATTTCCTTCCTGTTTCTCGTTTTGTTCCAAGTCGGTTTCGCTCCGTGATAGTCGAGTCTTGCTGTGTTAGCGTCAACTTTAATCACATATAGGGCGCTTAAAAATTTCTATGCAAAATTTCTTTAAATTATTCTGAATTGCAACCAACAATCATGGGGGGGGGGGGGGGGGGGGAGGGAGAAAAAGAAAAGAAAAAACTTTCCCACTCTCGACGATGAACGAATGGCTAATAATCGGAAAAGAAAAATCAATCATTCTCTTATACGAACATCTTATTAATTAGTCTATAGTGTTACCTGTATTCAACGGATGATAACAGCACTTCTAATAATCACACACCCACTCTTCAGACTGTGCGATATTTTCATGCGATACAAAAATCAGAACAACAAAGCAAAACAAAACAAAATCGACAAAAACACTCGAATAAAGCATACGAAAATCTATTATGTGGCAGTCATTAGCCGCTACATAACATAATATCAACTTTTCCTTCAATCGCAACCCTTTCCAAGTGACAACGATTTTCTGCTTTCGGCTTATTGGTTAAGAGAAGTTCCGAATTTTTTTTCTCATTCAAAATTTACGAACAATGTTATATTTTGAAAAAAAAAAACGACGATTAAATATTTCTCGCATAAAAACAATAATAAATCATAATGAACAAGCGAAAAAATAAAACCTATTTTAGTTGCTTTAAACATTAACGATAATAATCGCGATAAGTGATAAGCGGCAAAAATGGCTAGCCTACTACAGTACCATACGAAATGAGCCAACAATAAGAAAATGAAAAAATTCCCTTTTGAAAATGAACCGTAGGAATTTCACCGTGATCATGCTTAATCTACAAATCGAATATACAATTTCTAGACAAACACTTTCCCTCCATGCAAAACGGCAATATCAAAACATTTCATTCAATTTTTTGAAATCATCAACAAACGTTAGAAAATTATCGAACATCTTTGTCGATCCTTTCGATGAAGACTTTTTTTCTTATTTTCTTTTCCCTTCCTCTTTCTCTATCTCTCTCCCTTCCTCCCTCTCCACCTTCTCCTCCATCTCCTATTTATAACAGAGTCGAGACTTGCAAGCTGTTGTTAAAATAACAACCATTTCTAGATTTTCCCACAACTATGCGAAAATAAAAAAAACTAATCAAAAATCTTCTTCCCACGGCTAAGTGGAATGACTAACCAAAAATTCAAGTGCCGCGAAGCCTAAGAGAAAATTTAGCAAAACACTTTTGTAAACACTTCTGAAGAACTTCTAAAGAAAACCGGCGCATACTTCTAAAGAACCAAATGAAGTTATCGCAAACACGACATACACTTAGCCTATAAACAAAAGAAGCCAACCCATTTCTTAGAAATAATACGGTCAAATCGTTTCTTCCGTAATATCAGATTTTCACCTAGGAAATACAGGCGACCGAAAGGAGGAAGAGGGGAGGGAATAGAGTGGAGGG
>JPKZ01000533.1:157215-171874 GCA_000803305.1 Toxocara canis
GCGAACATAAAAGGACAGGAGAAGCTGCAACCAGATTCGTTATCACGCCATTGTAGTTTACCTAGCTGATTTATGCTGCAACAGCTTCTTTCTTCAAACAACAAACAGCCTTAAGGCGGCTATCAATACTGTTCTCCTGCAAAAAAATTACCCTACCCACCCCACGTATAAAGCTAAGATTTCTAGTTTTGCGAAACCGTTCTGTACCACTCGACATTCCCCATTTTAATAAACTAGACTTTCGTGGCGAATATGCAGTTCGAGTGAAAATAAACAACAGCCGTACACCTTATTAGCCAATACGGTGACACCTGAACTTAATAAGACATTATAGACAACCTGTTTCATACACTCTATTATCTACGGTTAAAATGTTACGAAGGTGATATAAACACGAAATCGCAAATGCATACCACAATTTGCCAACAAAGCTCATCGTTTTCAAAAAAAATACTATAGAGTCTCAGCGAAAATGAATTCTTCAACGAACAACGAGAATCAAAAACATCATTGAAAAAACTGGCAAATCCAATTTTACCACCCTCCCCCACCCCACCCCCTCCCCTCTCTCCTCTTTCCTCTCGTCTCCATCCCTTTCGGAAGGTCAACGAGCAAATCTTCGATGACCGTTTCTTTCGCCAAAAGAAAGTTTAAGAAAACGAATAGAGTTAAAATGGGCAATTTATCATCCGTTTTTAGACTGTTTACCGCCTCCATTGCTGCACATTTTTCGCTTCGCTTTTTCTTCCCTTCCCATCTCTCATGACACATTAATTTTCACAATAGGATTAATTTAAGCTCGGTTCGCAACTTGGCTCCGCTCGTTCCCCTTCCCCCACCTCCCTCTCAAAATGCAAATGAAATTCTTGAGCGTTTTTAAGCAAACCTATACGGCTGATTATTCATTCCGTTCAATTCCGCCTGCCCTATCGTACAAGTTCTATTCTTTTCCATCAACAATCCCTTCCATTTGATCCTGGAAGTGACTAAGCAGGAGGGGAGGGAGGAATTAGGGAGATGGAACAGACTCCTAAAAAGACCACAATGATAAATTCTTCAAATGAATAACAATACCCATTTGCAGCTATACGTTACATATTTACAATTCGTTCATTCTAAATTTAAGAGACAATTTCAACAGCACAATAAAAAAGAAAAAAAATGACGAATCAATGCGGACTAAATGATCCTCATTATGCGAAGCGTTCAAAAACGATTGTTCGGAAATAATTACTTTCCATTTATCTATTTAAAAGCTATTCAAACGATCGATGCGTGCATGTAACTAAAAATGTAAAAGTGGCAGAAGTTAAACGCGTCATTTATGGCTAAAAATGTGCTATCGAAGCGAACATGCAAGGATATATCCGACTGGAGCGCAAAAGGGCTTCTGAGCGAATTTATTAACGATAACGAAAAAGCGTTTTTTTTTGGTTCTGAGAAACGTTACGAATCTCAGCTCTATGCCTTACTAAAAGAAGCACAATTTTACATTGTTCCAATTTCCATACAAATTTAGAAACGATATAGTCACTAATCGAACATAACAATAACCTAGTAAATTTCCGATTCTTCAGATCAGTTGAGTTTTATCCATTCAAACGAAATGAGTTTCATCCCCTAGTCGTTAATGCGTTACAGATGGGACATCCGAACGATCGGGTGACAGCCATCGACAGCACAAGTTGATAGAAGGTAGAAGATGGAGAGGAGAAAATAAGTCGTTCAACGAAAAACCTCAAACCAGGGGGCAAGAGCGATGGCTGTCTGCTGAATTATATCGTATAAACACGGTGACAACGCAAAACATAATATAACGAATAAAAAAAACCTGATCGCCGTTTGGGAATAACGGGCACTTTTGGATGCCTGCCAAAGTTACCGTTTATTCCCACATCTTCGACTCCACTAACAGCAAGTGACAATATAGCCAATATCATAAGCCAACATCGAAAGTCAGCAATAAATTGGCATCACTTGCATATCTCCTAACCTCCTTCCCCACTCCTCCAAAAAATCGCTTTCAAATTTTAGATGTTTTCTCGTTTAGAGCTTCCTTAGCGGTTTTTCGACAGATTACATTACCTCGGCTAGCATTACCTAGAATGTAAGAGGACCGTGCATTCGTTGGATTCAAGAAAACATAGAAAGCGATTTTCTTTTGCTAAAATTACTGCTTCCAATGCGTTTTCCGTAAGTACCCTGCTAATAACGAACCACACTTTTCAGTGCTCACTAACAGCTAATCTCCTCCTTTCGTCGTACTTCTCGTTTCGATCATGGATTAGGAAAGGATCGCTCATGAGAGATGTGGGAAAGTGGAGATGCAGCGAAGGAGCGGTGGACGAGCGAGGAGAGGATAGAGCAAGCGACGATCACTCTAGTCAGGCAAGAGGAGGGGCGCCTTGGGAAGCATCTCGAGTAGGAGCACATACTCGGTCATACTGTGATTCAGATCGACTGGCCGCCTTGCCAAACGCCAGTGCAATCCCAGCTTATTGTACAGAGTCTGGTTCTCGTGATCCAGCGTCTTTTCTAACGCATGGACCGTCTGTAAAATATTAATCGTTAAACAAAAAAAATCTTAATTGAACATCGTTTGCTTTGCGATGAAAAAATTGTTTTCGCACTATTCATTAAACAAGGTTCTGACCTTTTGTCTGAAGCAGCAGCAAATGTCAATGAATTCCGAAGACTTGATCACTTTTAAAAAAGAAGGAGAGCAATTTTTTAAAACATTCGCAACATTTATTAAGTCTCTTCCGAAGAGAAAGGTGAAATACCTCTCCTTCCCCCTCACCAAGCCTCTCGGACTCTATTCATGGCTCATCGCGCACTCTGAATTACATGCACCCTATCCAAAAATTGTTGCTCGTTTCTTATTCAAAAAAAGTACGTGAATGTATATAGCGTTATGCCCGTTCAGAAAGGTGAAGCAATGTTTGCTGCGAGTGCTGCAATTTGAACTTTGCGCGAGCTGCTGCTTGTTCCGAAAACGAACAATCTAGGCCAAAGACCGTCCGTCTCTCACCACCTATAGCACAATATCGGTTAGAAGAATATTATCCACTGAATTTCGTTCAACCTATTCAGAGAAAGACCATACGTGATCGTTCACTACAAAACTTAATAAACGCGTGTGGGAATACGGCAAAGCGTAGAGACCAGCCGCGTTTTACCCGCACTCCTTTTCGGAATGGACAGGCGCCATAGATAATAAAGTCAAAAATGGAACATACCCGTTTGTTGAGGCAAACGACAGGCCAAAGAGAACATCCGGCAGTACAACAACAAAAGAGAAGGCCACAAACAAGCCAACGCGCGTTATTGGGCATCGTTCGGCTGAGCACGTTGTTGATTCGACGCATCGTATCGGCCAGCTCCTCCGGTGCCAAACGACCCGTTAATACGCTAGGAAATTCGGTATCGAAACGCGAGTTCAGACCAAACCTTAAGCTATACTATCATCCAAATCACCGCGTCATTTGACATCTCACACATTTTTGCGCATCTGAGAGAGCATGGAATCGGATTTTTGCTAGTCGCTTTATGCTCCACTATTTTGCTCCTTCTTCTAAACCCCTTTCTTACTCAACCGCCAACCCTCCCACCACCCCATGCCCTCCATCCGTGCTAATGCCTCGGATGCGAATTTCAAAAATCAAAGCTAACCGTACCTCCCGATACTCCAGATCATTGCAGTAGTGTAAGCCCGCATTAAAATGAAAATAAAATTCACAGGCTAACGCATCATCGGCCCTTCAAGGAAGTACTTGTTGATGAAAAGTGTAAGATTGCGCGCAGATTAAAATAAACGTTTTATTTCACCTTGGGACAACACATCCGCTTGACAAGTACGCATTGTATGTTTTTGCAGTTGTTTGTCAACTTTTTGATCTTCGAGTCTTGTTTTTGGCTAACAAGTCATCCCTTTATCTAAGTGGACAGAGATCGAGAGAGTCAGAGTCAGGAAAACATTCCCATGTTAAATGTTAGCGTTGAGATTACACTATCCCCCTCCCTTGACGTTATATTTAAAAGGAAACGGTTGCCGATTTACTTCAGTACTTCATTAGTCGACGTTCCCAAGCGTACCTCTGTACAAAAAAGCAGGATTAAAAAGGCTGCGAATCAAACGAAGTATACTGTTCATGCAGCCGGAACTTCCTCTCACTCTAGATAGTATCTGGAAGCAAAGAGGGAGAAGATGCATGTGTCAGGGCGGGTGAGGGCGGATGAGACGCAGCTAAAAAAATCTCCTGATTACCAAGTCAAATGAAAGGGTTCCAATTCCGCCCCACCCCCTTTCTCTTTAGATATATCATTGTAACGACCATGATGCTTAAAAAAAAGAAGAGAAAACAGACATGGTCATGTGGCCAACACCACGAATAATGATCGGTTCCCTATTGCGGGCGGCAGGCGGTATCACGTCGTCGTCGCTTTCGATCACATCGATATCCGACGACATCGTGCAACGCCCTCGCTTATACCAAATACCTCCCCCTCACCAGCGCTTTTCCTCCGAAAACAGTGCACAAACGGTAATTAAATTGGAGAAACTGCACAGATCAACAACCGCGTATACGCGTACACTCATCAACCTGTGGATAACGTACTGCGCAGCAGTGGTATTTTTTTAAAATGGCCAACACATTCATATTTTCATCTTAAGACTTGGTAGGGTTCGTATAAAAACGTTTACAGCTTCGTATAATCCAGTTTTACAAGAATTCGCCTCCTACATTTACACGAATTCCCCTCCCACATTTACATGAATCCCAGCCCCCTCTCCTCCCCCCCTTCACTCCCATTTACACGAATTCCCCTCCCACATCTATTCCAATCGATTATTTGAAAAACCTTGCACTCCTAAACTGCAGCAAGCGAAGAAAAAAAAGCAAGAAAGCGCAGCCGCCTTATGTACGTGATGCGATGAATATCGATCAAAAAGTTCGATTGACTCTAGCAAACGCTACAATTGCAAAATGACAACACTTCAGTGTAACAAAAGCTGACTGCAAAATTCGCATGCAAATTTTCCCCTCTGTTTGCACAGACGGCTGTGTTTTTTTGGCTGTATGAAAATAATGATCTCAAACATTTGCTGATGAATTGATATTACATCTGCACAATCACTGCTGATAAAGTGATATTTTCGCTTAAAGACTGCCAAATGGGCAGCTGCTATCCAGCATTCGATCTTCGAAATGACTTGAACAATTCTAATTATTAGGTATGCAATCAGGTTAAATTATTTGCTGTAAAACTTTAGCATTCTAATTTAAACCATAATATTATGTCTAAATGGAGAAAAAATTATCGGCAACTGCATAGCTAGTCAGTTATGTGAAATAATTGTAAGCGTAGAAACAACATAATAAAAACTCCGGAGCATGTAAATCGGGTCGCAATAGAATTATGAAGCGAAACATAATTTCTAAAACAAATTTGTATCACTCGAGTTAAACATCTGTGCCTCGACCGCCATCGCTATAAACACCTGCACGGCTCACAATTTCAAAAGAAGCTGTTTACGCCTCACTGCAGAAATCTCATTGTTTCGGTCCTACGTGATCGGATGTAGACGACATATGAAGAAAAACGGTTTACGTCATAGTTCTTAACATTGTGACTGATTAATTATCACTAACAAAGTTTATATAGAAATCAATAATGACTTCAACAATATTCCTCAAACCACTAGAACGCCGAAAAAAAACGATATTCTAGACATGCCGATATAAATTGTTCTTTATGTACGCATTACTGCGAAGTGATGTCTGTGTGTCTGTAGGTGTACGTACGTGTAGGTGCCTACCTATCTGGTGATTCCAATACGATAACCATTGAAGTTAGAGTAATGCGCTTTGTTATACATCTAATCTGTACCCTAAGGTAACACGTAACCTCCTCTCCTGTATGCACTTTAATGGGTAAAGTTCTACACCTCAGACATGGGAAAATTTGCTTATATTTCAAATTGTCCCAGATGCATAAATCACATTAGCTGAATGGTAAGGAAATAGGTCCAGATAAAAATTTGAGTAATCGTCCTTTGTGAATAACAGTTCATGAAAGTAGCCTGCTGTCCTATCGATCACCAAATGGCACACATCTGTGATGTTCACTCCCATTTGTTGTCACCGGCTTGCATCGGAAGCACAATGGTGTTTTTTTCGCAAAGTGAATTAAACTTAACTCGTCACACATAGGAACACAACCCTAACGAAGAAGAGCACAACAGCTGCGGCTTTCCTTGGTTTTATGATGGATCTTCCTTTTTCCGAATTTGATACGTAATCGATGAAAGCCGCCATTGGTGATAAATCATTGGAATCGGCAATACGAACGCACTGTGAATCACGTATTCTTCTCAACCAGAAAATCTTGTCGGAACGCATGCCGCACATACCTTTTCGTTATTCATTTCAGCAAAACGCATAAATGAAACTTTTACTATAAGTGGGCTCACGAAACGATTACAGTGCAGTGTGCAAATCGTGTACGAACAAATATCCACAGTGCAAACGTTCATTACGTAGATGTCGGGCGCGAAAAAGATCATGGCGCATAGCATCGATCGCGCACAATAATCAGTCCCATGCAAGCACATGCCTTAAATAGCACTCATGATTCCACAGCATGATAACGAACGGTGTTTCAGCGGCGAATACGAAATGGTACAACAAATACTACAGGTTGAACTGACTCTTTAGATTATCCCTACCCATCACCGCGACAGCAACCAGAAAAGATCTTGAAGTACTGCAACAAGTCGAAAACCACTCGATCACAGTTATTCACAACCTTAAAAAATTCGAACAAATTGGTGAACACAGAGCTCATTACAGCTGGGGAGATATTACAACACTGCGCAACATGGAATTTAAAGTAATGGTCAAGAAGATGCAAAATGGTCAACTCAGTGAAAATTTGAATAACTTGCTGACAAAAACAACTCATAACCGAACGAGGCGTAAAATGTACACCTGTGAAACATTCCGAAGAAGTTACGGACAAGAAACTATAAGACATCGAGCGATTGCTTTCCTCAATACACTGTTGCATTTGAGCTGAATAGTGATATGCAGTGATGTGTTGTGACGTAATATTCTTATTATGATTGTATCTGATTATACCCATTTGTATCATCTTTGTATTGTCGTAAAGGTTGTCCCTGCCTATCGCGTAAAATAAAAATTCGATTCGATTCGATTCGATTCTTTCTCTTTTGTAGTGTTATTCTCATAGAGTTTTTTTCTAACAACAGCTTTTCTATTTGAGGACGAAATGAATGCAGCAGATGTCCCATTTATATGATTATCGCATTTGTTTTATTTTCCGTTTTGTCTTGTACACATTCAGAAAGGTCTCAACGTCAAAAGGCGAAAAATGTTAAAAGAAACATCCCATATAAGCTCTTGTAGCATTTTACACACTCAAACAAACATTTATTAGACGGCTGTACAGCTGTACAATAATAATACGACCGTTTACACTCGAGATAAAAGTGTCGATCTTCGTACGCTCGATGTCGTTCGATTAGAGGGATGGGAAAAATTATTAAGAATTACTGCATAAAACAGAACTCGAATTGTTGTTAGATTCTCATTTTAATTAACATTTTGGCAGGAAAAAAAACGCCCTCGGGGATTTTTTATGACTAGGGGCGTCTTGTGTCTCTGATTGAGAACGTTTGAATTTATGATCTATTAACAGAACCAATTCATTAATCATTCACCGAAACTGTAACTGTTTGGATTGTGAACAACATCATGAGCACTCGAAAATTATTTCATGTGCGGTTATTTCTGCTATAGCGTACGGTATATTTTAAACCGCAAAGCAGTAGTGCACGGTATATTTTATACCGCATGGCAGATTTCATAACTTTGAGCACAACCAGCATGCTCTATGCCATATATCACATGCAATAGATTTTTGTATCGTTTCATAAAGTATTTTTCAAAGCATTTAATCAACTGCATCCAATAAATATATGCACTCGCGAAACCACTGATGCGAATCGCAGTCAGTCACTATGGAGATTCCAATTTTTATTAAAGTGTTTTATAGCGCTCTCTATATCTACCCACCGATTGGCCTTGTTCATTCGATGTGCTGGATAAGTGTGCACAAAATGTAAAACAAACGAGCACAAGTGCGAACCGTTTGAATAAAAGACAGGAATTCCTGTCAAGAGTTGCAATTTTTTCAAAAAAAAAACAAGAAAAAAATGTCATGTCCTCATCTTAAGATATTTTTTAGGACAGCGCGCCATTCCGATCGTCGAAACCCTTGGAAAGCACAATTTTTAGAGACGAAGACGACGGCAAACGCATAAAAAATTTTCTTCTAAGGAAGGATAGGAAAATGTAACGAAATATCTGCAAGAAAATCACAACTATACAGAGATATTAAAAATCCAAGAAAGTTTTGCGTCTAGTACGATCAAACGTACGGCAACTAAGCGTCACAGTTGATGATCATGAACAGTTTCTAAAGACTGAGCAAAACGTTACCTGAAGTGCTGCTCAATATGCCATTCATTTAGGAGCAGCGCCGCTAATTATACATGTGTAAAAACTTTATCGTGTTGAAAATGAACGATTCCAATTTCTATCTAGAGACTTCCAGAATTTCCTCAAATTTCGAATATTTAGCACTTTAAAAAATGCTTAATTCGGTATTACTGAAGGAGGAAGTAATTCGAATTTTTCAGAACTGCAAGAGAGTTAGGAAATTCAAAAATAAACGCATATCACAAAAGTCGTTCTTTCCAAGCTATACAATTTGGAAGAGAGAGAGAGGGAGGAAGAGAAAGAAAGAGCGAGAAGTCCAACCAGTTTGGTTCATCAACTAACTGCCTATAAATCTTGCTAATTTGAACGGAACAAGCAGGGCATGAAACAGGAAATGAGTTGATTCGTTGGATTATTTTTTTCATCTCGTTCGTTGATCACTAATTACTATGGATCATTAAAAGAAGGTTCAAACAAACAGGAAATTATATCGCCCGCGTTTGTGATGCCATTCTCGCAACTGCACTTTTACACAACACTTTCAATGATTCATTAAGTAACAGTTCGATGAAATTACCAAAATATGATCGGTGCTGAGCTTCGAAGAGAAAGAAAAAAAACCCTTACTGCAAAGATGAGAGAAAGAAAATAACCATTAGCACATTTAATAGCACTACAACAGAATGATCGTTAGTCCTCATTTGATCAAACTGTATTGCATTGAATAAATAGTTCGCAATAAACTTAATCAAACCTTATGGACTAACTGCATATGAATTAAGTAGCGAAGAGTTTTCCCATGCATAAATAAATTGAAAAAATCAACAATAAATAAGTAGAATAAATAAATAAAGTAATAAATAAACAAGAATAAAGAACAAATAAACAAAGCAATAAAATAAATTAATTAATTAAGCAAATAAATTAATCAAACAAATAAACAAAGCAATAAAATAAATTAATTAAACAAATAAACAAAGCAATAAAATAAATTAATTAATTGAACAAATAAATTAATTAAACAAACAAACAAAGCAATAAAATAGATTAATTAATTAAGCAAACAAATTAATTAAACAAATAAACAACAAAACAAAAGTAACTAAATAATAAACGAATAAACGAACAAATGAAAAGCAAAATAAACAAATAATAAATAAGTCGACAAATGAATAAAATAAACGAATATATATGAAAAAATTAAAAATTAAAAAATGCATATATATATATATGTATACGCAATATTTTTTCAACTATTTCGAGTTTGTTGGCCGCTCACGAATGTTAGTGATTCGAATGCGCATTGTTTGCTCGATGATTAAAATTTCTGTTTTGTGAAAGAAAAACCTTTCGAAAATTGATAGGAACCGTTGACTTTCTCTGTGAACATTTGGTACACCAAAAAAAACAATTAATGATGACGATGATCGATTGATCACGATCAATCGATCATGATCGATTGCAAAACTTTGCTACAATTCACTGCCGAATCCATTCAACGTTCATTTAAGAATTTCTTTATTTTGCTAATTAACAAATGGCGATCAGTTCAGCAAAAATGTCTGCATATATTGCTTGTAAAGCAGTCTTTAATGCAAAAAAAAAACGCTTCAGGCAAGATCTTCATGACTTCCGAAAGTGGGATCGGGAAATCTACCTAATTAGGCATATCAAATTCACATTCAGTCGCTTACGGATATACATTTTGGCGTTAATTATACGCCTGCATATTGCTTGCAAGGTAATCGGGAAACAATAAGGAGAACAGTTCTTGGTTAAACTTGTTTTATAAATGATGCTCAAAACGACTGGTTAATATACCAAGGCCGCATAGTTAAAAATATTTCGGATCACATGTATGAAAAAGTTAATGTACTTTATCGGTTTCTCGACTGTGCCGTGCCACGATATCCGATGTTGTATGTATCAAAATTGAACGCCGCAGGTGATGCACAGATTGGCAAATGGAGTGCTCGTTGTGAAAAATGTGCCATAGCGTAGCAGAGTATGCTGACTATGTTAAGAGAATAAGAGAACGTCAAAGTGCTAAATCCCCATAATAAAACCTTAAACGTCACACACGAAAATATATGACGCTTGGTTTGATGCCTCCCTGTTTTTTTCAGTTTTGATTTGATTTTAATCGACTGAACAGTTAAGCAATCGAATTTTAAATAAGGGTGAGTGACTAAAAACAGTTACAAACTGAAATATAAGTGAAAGAAAAAGAAAAAGCATTAAATGAAGCAAAAGTAAGAACTAGCCAAAGAGAATCTTTCGTATGGTCGAATAATAAGAAGAAGAATAAGAGGAAAGAAAGACAAAAGGCGTGTGTTAAAACTGGTATTACACAGCAAAAAGAAAGCAGATGAGCACATCAGTTGAGCGCATAGACAGGCAATGCAAATTTTGTGACGCAATGCGATCTACATCGATAAAACAAAGTTGCACCGAAGCAAGCACCAGTGCCAACTGTTCCACAATCTGTATATATACATTATATGTATATGTATATATATATATACATATATGCATGTGTATATATACACACGTCCACACAAATACATGTACATATATATACACATATATATATATATATACACGCATATATACATTTATACATATACACATATATATACGTATATATGTATACATGTATGCATATACACATATTTACATGTATATGCACACATACGCATATGTATATGTATACATTTAATATATATGTAAATATATATATGTGTACATGCATGCGCATACGTATACACATATGTACATAGTTATGCATATATTTGCACATGCATATATATGCGTATAATATATGTATGCATATATTTATGTACAAATATATGCATATATATACATTATATACATACATATATATATACACATATATATGTACATATATATATTTATACGTATATATATATATATATATATACATATATATGTAAGCATGTATGCACATACACATACGTACATATATATGCATATGTATATGTACATATATGTATACATATGTATATGTATACATGCATATACACATGTGCATATACATATATGCATGTCTATATATATATTTATAATGTACATATAACATATACAGATTGTCCAACAGTTGGCACTGGTGTTTGTACGTGCACATGTATATGTATATATATATGTATATGCACATACATACACATGTATATATATATATATATGCATGCATATATATCAATGCATATATACATGTGTACACATATGTATATATATATATACGTACGATATATACACATATATGTACATACATGTACGTGCACATATATACGCATATACATACACACGTATCTACATGAGCGCGAGGGATGAGAATGTCCCACATGAAGACGAAAAAATTCAGGAATGCGTGAAGCGGATTCCAAAATGCAGGGGGATGTGGGGATTGGGAAGCGGCTGAAGGATGCGGTAGCCTGGTTTTGAGAAGAGATTAGTTACTTGGGGTTTTGTGTTTGATAAAAACTAAAAGGAGACATCGTCATTCGCATGATCAATATTCCCAAAACTTAAATCGTGCATCTGCAGCAAATTTTATATGATCCAGTTGTGACTTTTATCGTTATGCTACGTTCACACTTTTTCTGTTTAATATCACATCTTAAGGTAAGTAATATGGAAGTAAATTGCGAACACCAAGGAATCGCTATTGCTTCCATGATTTATGTTATCAATGTTCTTCTTACTTTGAAGATTTCAGCAAAAAATCGAGCTGCATTATTCCGAATCTTAGCTATTTGTGCTAGTCCGTTCTTTTTCAGGTTCTGATGCTAAAAAATTGCTGCGACGAGAAATTCTGTAATTTTCTGCGCTCGAATTTTAGGAACTATGAGCAGTGGCAGAATGGGGATTCAAAAAGGACAGCTAAGACAAAACAGGCTTATCTACGGTTGCGAACGGAGGTAATAAGCGATTCATGAGAATAACAACAGGTTATTTAAAAAGAAAAAGAGTTCTTATATCGCCGATACGCTTCAAATATCAACCATTTTTGATTATGGTGCAAAGTTCAGCGCAGTCTCTGTGGTCTCTTCTCTAAAAAAGCCAAATTTATTTTTTCCTTTATTAAGATAAGCGAATGGGATGCCATTTTTGTTGTTTACAACAAAACTTTCATTTGATGCTTATTCGCAATCAAGCTTTAATCATTGGATGAATACACGATGGAATACTTTGGGCGTTTCATGTAAACAAGGAAGTGGCAAAAGTGAGAATGGGTTCAAAGATCACAAGCAATCAGCGAACGTCGTCAAGCATTATAGGCGAATTCGAGAGTGTCACTAACCACACAACGAAAAGTGCAACGATTAGTGCACATCGTTGCTTGCGTGTACACCATAAGCATCTATACAACAAATACGATTTCAGTCAGCTAATTTTCGTCAATATTTTCTATTCCGTTCCGTTTAGCAGTTTTTTGGCGACTTTTCGTTGAAGATTTTGCCGGTTAAATTATTTCTTCCGAGTTCTTTAAAAAATATGCGCTCAAAGATTTGCTTTGAAGATTTAAAGATTTTAAAGCAAAATTATTTGCTTCAAAATTCTTCAATGATTAAACTGGTTAGTATATTTTACTAAAAAATCGATTTAAATTCAAAGATTCAATTAGTTCCTGCGAAATTCCTTAAAAGCAGATCGGCTAGATCTACTACCGCTAAATTCTTGAAAAATCAAAAGAATCCCACCGAGAAATCTAATAATGTCGGGCACTTGTTTCTAAAAAACTATTGTTTAAACAAACATTTATGGCACCTGTTGTTGTTCCATTCACGGAGCACTATTGAATTCAGGTCAAATCCGCCAGGTAAGAAGAAGAACAGAGTCAAACTATGAAATTTTGTCGAAATCAGCGAAGGACGTTAAATTTAACAAAAGCTTGGCCTTCCACCTTAACAACACTTCTGCTCCTTTATTAAGTAACTGGGAAGTGAGAAAAACGGGTAAAACTCGTCAAAATACGTTGAATTAACACAGCGCCTCATGTTCGCTGCACCATTCCACTATTACAAACTTCCTATCTTTGTGCCTCAACAACAATTCTCGAGTGTAAGAATTTACAGTTTAGCAAAACTTTGTTGAATCTCTCTTGTTCCACGGATCATAAAGACACGCTCGTCTATCGACCATCTGAAAACACGATATGCTCGTCCAGCTTCGAAACCATTCCTTTCTTTTCGTTTGAAAGCCCCTCCACAAGTGCGCCGAAATGAATTCCCCTAACGATACTTTTTTTTCTCATTCGTTTCAATCACATAAATGCAAGCAAGCAATAATAATTGAGCAGTTAAAGCTCTCGAGCAGGATATTACAAAGCTTGGTGAAATGTGAAGCACTAAATCTATGATAATTTCCGCCAGCCTCTCAACTCCTTCAGAAAAAAAAAACATTTTTCCATTTCTTGCATATGTAATTTAATTTCTTTTTCTTCTTTTCCTTAAAAGCATTGTTGCACGCAAACAATTGAGATTCTACTTCAAACAGGAAAAATTTTTTTTGTTTAAAAAATAATATAGGCTGGAAGCGCTTTGAATCGCAACTGATCCCATGTGAGCATTTCATTGCATTCACGTCATTCGCATTCACTTCAGCTCTCACATCGGAGATACTTTTCAACATGAATTATGGCCATAATCGATCTACAATTCAATCAAGCGTATCAGCTATTCGTCTAGCGTCGTCTCGACGTGATACTTCATTCGAGCGTAAATTAAATTAAAAAGAATATAGAAATCTCTCGAAACTTCCGCCAAGTCAATTAAATTGACCATGAATTGAAACGATGATAAACAAACGTTTCCATATAAGTTAATTAAGAACCGTAGCCGATGAATGGCCCATTTAATAGAGACGTAGACGAGTTTTCAAAACGAAAATGAATTAGTTTGCTTTCTTTTTTTTTTTTTGAAGACAGCCACACAGAGTGAATGGGTCAGCCGAAATGCGAAATGTGCGATCCATGCGCTGAAAAGGTGCTTCAGATCGATTCGCTGAAGTTGACTGACGTTGCTAGCTGTGAACGCGTTGTCTAAGCGTTTCGCACACACCGAATGCATACGCTATTAACTGCCAGTACCTTGTAAATATTAACTGATTGCACT
>JPKZ01000533.1:179292-193301 GCA_000803305.1 Toxocara canis
TCCCCATCATCATAATTATCAGCAAAACAGAGAAGGCTTTTGCCAATGATCCGATTTATGGAGTTTTCTCTAAGGTCCGTTTAAGGTTTGTGCTGAAAGAAATATAAAATTTGTTTGTGAACACATCAAATCAAAGTGTCGTGCTCAAGTGGGAATCATCGGCTTACAAGTTCACTGCAAGAACTGTTGTATTTATAAATAGTTGCGCATACGGCGCTTGTTTTATGCGCGTTCAGTCATTCAATCCTCTCACGACCGTCGAGCTTGGTCAAGTGGGATACGGTAGAGGGGAAAAGAGGAGCGGGGGATTGGGCAGAGGATGAGGGATGGAGGTAAAGATAGGCAGATAAAATATCGGCTGGGTGTGTTGATGCGGAACTTTATATGTAGTAAAAGTTATTTTCTGAAATTTTTTTAAAGAAATTGTGCACAAGCGATTATGATGAAGTGAGGGGATGCGTCACGGCGCTAGCAGGAGAGCTAGTGTTAGATGTGAAGCAATTTCTAGATCGGCGACAGCGTTCGCGAAGGGCGAAGTAGCAAGCGAAGATTTCATTAATGTCACTGATGCAAGAAAAAGTCGAGGACGAGAAGTATCGAAGATTCCTAAAATTACCCACACTAGCCGACGGCAGGGTAGAATCTTTGCCTAAATCCTGGGGACAAACAAGAATCCGGGAGAACAAAAATTTCAGTAAAGGATCCCAGTTACATTACGGTTTCATGGAAAAGTTCTGCGTTCCCAGCACGAACTGTACGGCTTTTCGCTTCTCGTTCAGCTGTATTGTCGAGCTTTTCATAGGTAGACCTTTAGTGAACTGCAATAAAAAGTTGATCCTGAGAATTAGTTTTTGCTCGGATACGTTCAAGTACATGTGATCTTAGCTGAACTAGTTGTTACTGTAGCACTTTGACCATACGAGAAGGTAATCTCGACGAAGCAATCCTCTCCAAACAAATCCAACTATAAGCGATCGCCTTCTACATTTCTGGAGCGCACATTGCCAGTCGATGCTTATTGACTGTTGAAATAGTTTCAGTTTTAATTGCAACACTGAAGTTTATTTTTTCTTTTTGAAAATTATTATGGTAATTGTGATACGTATACTGTAACGTGAATATTAATGTTTAAAATGAAGCGCTATAATTCAGGCAACAGGCTTGGTTGTTTAGTGGGCAGGCGGACGCTACGATAGGACGTGCAGCAGAGCAATGTGATATGAGTGAAATAAATGGCCGGACGAGGGGAAAAAACCTGATTGATATATGTCTCTTAAAGCTTCAACGACTGAAATTTGAACTTCGTAGTTTTTTTTAAAAGTCTTTATTGTCCGCTTTCACTCCCTCCTCCCCTTCCTGCCCTTCGTCTTTCCTCCCCTGCTCCCCTCCTTCCCTCCTTTCCTTCGCCCCTCCTCCGTCCTCCGTCCTCCGTCCTCCCTCCTCCCTCCTCCCTTCCCTTTTTTTTTACATACTAATATGATCAGTTTCTTGTGCGTTTTTGAACGCTTTCATGCTCCGTACTTTTTCGATTCGATACACAAATTTGTCGCTATGTGATTCGATTGTGAAAAATTTATTCGCATTTGTATTGGCATAACTGAGCGCGTTCGATTTGGACATATCATTTTCGTTAATAAGTTCTCATCCTCTTTACAAAGTCTGCTAGCTTAATTGCCTTTTTTTTTGGCCTCCTTTGTTCACCTCCTTCTAAGGACATTGTTCTACTTTATTAGTAACTAACTAATGGAATGCATGGAGTCAGTTCAACACAATAAGTAAATAGATGGTGACCAGTGTGAGGGGCTGGTAAGGATGCGTTTCGATCACACAGCTATCAAACAAGGTGGTTTCTTAAATTACTCGCAAATGATGAAAATTCGGATTTGATTCAATTCGACCGCTTGTGCAAGTGCTTTGCTGTGTTTGATTTTCATGTACGTTGGAATGTCTGCGCGTAATTGTTGTCTATCTGTTTGTCTGTCTCTCCGACACTTTCAGATTGGCAACCATTGTTATAAAATTTTACAGAACATAAAGTACAGATTAGCATCACCTGGCATTCCTAATTTCTAACCAATCCGCTTGCGTCAGAGGGAGTCTCGCCTTCTCGGGGTAAAAGTTCCAATTCATTTTTATGACCGATCAAGATACATATTCAGCAGATTGAATCATGAAAAAACGATAGTAGAAGATTTATACAAGCGATTTTGTGGGATAAAATTTTAGTTTTCATGCATTGACGGCAATTCGTGAAGTCGGCCCCGTTTGATGAGAGGGGTCTCGAAAGTCGTTTCATGCTAATCGATGGTATGCATTCGTACCTGATCTGTTGCTCGTTCGATACGGTTGCAAAATCTATGCAATGCGAATATCTCACCATTTTTAAGGGGTGTAACTTCCACCGAGTTCGATGAATTGGTTTGAAAATGGAGATGCAATATGAACCTAATTTTAGTCGATGTCAGGTTGAAACTGCATACTTGTACATACTTAAGGCACAGATGAGGACGTCACAAGAATGTGCTTTACAAATTTAAAAAAAATGTGCTTTACAAAAAAATTATTCGAAGCGCATGAAAAGTAGCTTTGCCACATAAGCATAATAGTTGCAAATAATCGATCGTATACATTGCAAATTTTCACGTGATATAAAAACGCTTGAACTCTCATCATCTAGTGACGATATTCATGCATTCGTTTACAGTTTTTCTCGGAGAACCCGCAGCAGGCTGTTAATTTTGTGGGAATCAAGTCCAAACACATGTGTGACAGGCGATCGACAAACAATCATCAATTTAATAATAATGTTCCGGCACCATCTCGGCATTTTTTTTTTGAGGTTTCATTAGAGTGCATCATCCTTTTTGTACAGTTTTGCAGCAATTGTTCAAAATCAATAATTATTGATCAATCAATACTAGTCAGTATCAATCAGTCAATGATTATTCCCTAAGACAGTCACTGATGCGTCAGAAATTGAAAAATCGGACAAATTGTGACGCGAAAACGCAAGCAAGAAACTATCAACAAACATCGTTCTGAAAGTAAATATAATCGAAGTGCTTTAAGGTTAACAGCATTAGTGAAGCTAACAAACGCAAAATCATTTTGCCATAAATAACGTTTCGTTTCGCTACCAACTATTATATTTCGATCAATGATCAAGCTTATTAGATTGTTTTCATTCGAAAGCATTGTTTGTAAAAGCATTCATGGCGAGAGGTTTTGTCTGGTGTTTTTTCATTTGCAAAAAATATTGATATTGTTGTATAGTGGGGATAAGTTATTGATTGAACGATTGATATTGTTGTATAATGGGGATAAGTTATTGATTGATTGGTATTGTTGTATAATGGGGACAAGTTATTGATTGATTGATATTGTTGTACAGTATGGGGTACGCCTTAACATTTTTATCCGTACTTTGTAGATGGTTGTGGTTTGGTTGATCGTTCTAACTTTAGTAATTGTCGTCAACTCTACTTCAACTGTTTAAAATCAAAATACAAACGTTTAGCTAAATGTTAGCTCCATAAGTAATATAGCCTTAAAAATTCCCACATATTTGTGGTACCTCAGGCTAATTGGCTGTTAGCCGCACTCAGCGCATCCTTCAACGAGATAAGAAAGCAGCGGAAAGACGCATTTGGTATCAGTTTTGATAATAGGAGCATTATTTAAGAGAAGTGAAGAAGTTTGCTGCTAACTCGATTTTTTGAATCAATCCCATGTTATTGTACGACTTAAGATTAATTTTAGGTACCGACGTTGTTCCAGCATATTCTATTTGCATATATGATGATTACGAGGGATTACTTTGTTCATAATCTAAACCTAAGAAGTAAGAAGGCATAGTTCCATTCCCTTCCACCCCCCCCCCCCCCCCCCCCCCCCCCCCCCCTCCATCCCTCCAATTAGAGCCCAGCTAAGCTAGTGACTCTCACTTTTCTGGAGCCGCTTGTATTAATGTGAAACGTTAACTGCTATGATTGTAGAGGTAGCATCACATATTTGAGAATGAAGTTTTCAGGATGAAAACAATGGTCGAAGTGGTAAGTTCAGCACCAATATTACGACAGTTAAGCGCTCGTGAAGATAAACGAATCGAATCGAATGCGACCGCATTATTTCGACAAATCAGTGAGAGTGCAATTGAACGAAAAACAAAAAACGGAAGCATTATCACAGTCGATTTCACCACTGAAGTCGCCTCTGAAGCAGCAAAACGAAGAGAACGACTTCTGAATGCACTCAAAAAAGAGGTTTACGCTCCGCTTTCATCATACCATTCAATTTATTGTTACGCATTTAAGTATCGTCTCGAAATTGAAAAAATCCTAGCTCACACTCATATGCAGTGACAGAAGACTCACTGATTTGTTCGGTGACGATTTTCAATTGCTAAGTTGGAAGAATGAGCGAAAAGCGAGCGCATTTTCTGATCTTCACACATATTTGATCGCCGTGCATATTTAGTAGTTGAACTGAGAACCGTCTAGAACAATGACCATCGCTCGGATTGTCCGAGTCTATATATTTTGAGTACCCGTAGGCTACATTCACTGTAAAAATCAACTTTTACGGCACTCTGTTTCATTGGCTTAGCTTATCTGTTGCGGTTCGCTAAAAAACAGCATAAAATTTTCTCGAATGGAATAGCGCGTTTCTCAAATGCCGTTTTTGGCAATCGACTCTTTAGATTATGGTTTCTCCGTTCGTGTGAGGCAATAATGGCTAAATTTTGAGCACTTCACTTTGCCTGTTTTTGTCCTCTTCCGCCATTTCTTAACACCAATTCGCTCATATCTGAATTGATTTCGTATTAAGCTTTGACGTTCTAAATTTTCTATTATATCGACTAAGCTCGATCAAAGTCTCTAAGAACTACGGACGTGCTTGGAAGGGATTATGCGAGACTGACCGTTTCGGCTGAAACTATGTGTTTAAGCTGCTATTGAGTGACATTTTTAGTGTGGAGGTTCTCCATAGTATTTGTTGATCTCTTTAAAGAAGAGCTATAGGGGTACTGTTTGCGACACCATATGGTAGTTTATTTTATATACAATTTTTTTTCATCTGACGCAAGCGAACGGCTCACAGATCTGCTATCATTAAGACACCAAGTTGGGTCGAGGAGCAATTTTTGTGGCTAACTTCTGAGCTAGCGCAGAAGCTATTCTCACCTTTCAACTCACGGCACTAGGCGAGTGCTCAAAAGCATTGATAGATTACTGCATGGAGGGAAGGAAGGTTTTTTTCTCGCATAAAGCATATCGACTAACATTAAGAGGAATTAACGAAATACACAGAGGGGAGCTTTTGGTTTTAAAAAAAATGCATTTATTTATCGAGGAGACGGTATGTTTGCGATGTGAATTCGTATTTTGTTTCAAAAGATGGCAGCTAAACTTCTTCCCTCCCTCCACCACCCCCCTCCCCTCAACCTTCTATTATATCGACTAAGCTCGATCAAAGTCTCTAAGAACTACGGACGTGCTTGGAAGGGATTATGCGAGACTGACCGTTTCGGCTGAAACTATGTGTTTAAGCTGCTATTGAGTGACATTTTTAGTGTGGAGGTTCTCCATAGTATTTGTTGATCTCTTTAAAGAAGAGCTATAGGGGTACTGTTTGCGACACCATATGGTAGTTTATTTTATATACAATTTTTTTTCATCTGACGCAAGCGAACGGCTCACAGATCTGCTATCATTAAGACACCAAGTATTTCTTGTCAGCTTAATGAGCGATTAATGAATATCAATATGGGGATGTGAAAAAATCATTTCGCCTTTTTCGCGGATGCAATCGCTAAAGCAAATGAATAAACAGTGAATAAGTAGAGAAGGGAAAAGGTGTGCCAAAGTTGTGCGATTTGGATGATACGTTAAAATAGCAGTCAGTATCAATTTCATTAGGTAGTATATTAGCATAAATGAATCGCGATGTAATATACGTATAAAATTCAAGTATCCATTCTGGGATAGACAGATTAAAGTAAAAGTTTGGTTGTAAAATTGAATACGCTTATGAACAAAGATTAGGATGCATACGAACATATGCGTGAAAGGCATTGAAATTTTTTAAATATTTCCAATTTCTTAATGCACCTTTTTTTCACCTTTTTTTTCGTTTAATGGCATCTACACGACAGCCCCCATCGCTAATAGCGTCTAAGCCATAGGGCATGACTTTTGGTTCGCATATTACTTAATGAAGCTTTCCTCCGGTTTGATCTCTATCCGATGCACTAAGGAACACATGACACCAACAGCATTTCTTGTCGATGCCAACATATATGTGAAGCTATCAAGGTGAGAAGATCTTTTAGGTTAAGTAGATTGTCCGGAGCTGTTAATATTAATAAACGAAGATCTTTTCTAGAAATCCTAACATATTATTTGACGATACTGTCAATGTGTCGCATTTGTTTTTGCAAAAATATTCTGCGTTGTCTTACAGCGGCGCTTTTTAAAAATAAGCTTCCCGTTCATGTGGTGTACTGAATGAAGGGACAACAGATTTTCTCAGTAGCGTCGTTTTTAACGCTTTTCTTTTCAGAAAATTCTCGTACCATCACGAGAATTTTACCATTTCTTTTTTTTTTCGAAAGAAAGTTGATTAAGCATATAGAAATTCGCCTTTTCGATTGAGTATCTTAAAGCATGCTTTAGGAAAATCGAATAATAATAACGGTTTATATGAAGGTGACCGTTCTTTATGCTCACTGCTGTTTTTATTTGAACAAATTATCTGCTCGGCAACTTGAAGTCGTAATACTTTTAAAGAAATTTCCGGCGTGACTAGATGGAATAGTTTTTACATTTTCAAGGCTAACGTGGTTAAGCAGTGACATCGATTGAGATGCTGAGGAGCTGTGGATTTGTTTAGAGAGATATTTTTTTGGGAGCAGAAGGAATGGATGAGGACTTATAAAAAGTGATTAAGGATGGAGAGGGGGGAAAAGAGAGAAGGGAGGAGATGAGAAATATTTTTTTTCAAGTTTTTTCTTTTGAGTTCATGGTTTTTCTCGGGTTTATCGATTCAGCATGATTCTTTTTCCTGTAAAATTTTTGGTATCAAAAAAGGAAATAGAACAAGGAAAAAAAGCAGAAGCGGATTGCCGAAGAAATAGAGGATGCTGTTACCTTTTTTTTTAACGTAAATGAGTCAGAAATATTTTGAACGTGCCTTAAATGTTTTTTTAAAAGATTTTAAAAGATTGCAGGGATACGTTTTCTGTTGGTAATAATATTGATAATTGGTTGTTAGCAATGTTGGTAATATTACCTCTGTGGCACTTCCCTTACCAATAACTCTTACCAACCTTTTTTAATGAATCAATTTTTAAGAGTTTTGAAAATACAAAATTTCGATTTCAAGATAGTCATAAGAAAAAGAAAATCATTTTTACTTAACAAATCATGTGAATAGAATTTTGTTTATTTAATTGAGTAAGCGTAAAAAATTCCTAAATTCTTCTTTGCATTAAAAGCGATTAGTGACTCAGCTCAGTCGCGTTTACAGATAGACGCAAATCCATCAGACTTACAATATATCTCATTTATGGCGGAAATTCGCGGGCGATAATGTCGCAACATTAGTCTACTCATATGGCATCTTAAATACTGAAAAGATAATACATCTCTTTTATTCGATCTAGATTGATCATCTGCACTTATTAATTTATAAATTTAATTCGAAGTCTTGAGAAGGTCTAAGGAAAACAGCAATTGAATTAAACAGCTAATTTAGTTAATTTTTCTCTTGTTCTTACTATTGTTAGTGGCGATCGTGGGGGGTGGGGGGGGGGAGAGGTACAAGGTCCTTTTATTATAGCCGGCACAGTTCGGTACAATTATGGGCACAAATAGACTGTTATTTCCTCAGCCGTGATTATGAACGCAGATATATCCTTATTTCCTCCATCCCTCCTCCTTCACCCATAAAAAATGGCTATACAGAGCGACGCATTGCAAAAGCGGTAATCTATATTTTAGATTACAGAGGCTGTAAAAGAAGTTAGCCATTTGTTTACTAAACAAAATGATGCAATCGTCAATCTACTGCCTTTTCATTTGTTTACATCTGCTACATTTGCTCGTCTTTTTCGCTTTAAAAAACGCGAACTAAATTTTGCTGAATGAAAATATTTTCTGTTTCATTTCTTTAATTTTTTCATACTTAATCAGTATCTAACTTCGATTCACTTAAGGTGAAAGTAATCATGGAGGAATCAGTGAATCGGCGCAAAATCCACGTTAACAGTAACTATGTGACATCGCTATGCGGTGAGTTCATGCTGTATTTGTTCGTTTTGCGCCAGAAAGATTTACATGCATGAAGGTATGGGAGGGGGGCGAGACGGAGGGGGAAGTTGATGGAGAGAGAGGGAGGAGAAAAGTAACTGCCATCTTTCGAATTATCATGTATGAACTACATTTAAATACGTCAGAGAAAGATTTTTAACGTACAATTTCGAAAAATTTTGAACGTTTTTGGATGTCAATTTCCTCGTCAAATTACAAAAAAAAACACACATACACGCACACGCACACGCGCGCACGCACGCGCACACGCACACGCACACGCACACGCACACGTACACGAGCATAAACACACACAGCGCACGCACGCACACACGCGCGCAAGCACGCACACACACACGCACACACATGCACATGCACAATTCTTAAAGCTTCTATGCGGGCAGCTGCGATTTTTTTAAAATTTCTTTTTTAAAAAATCCTAAAAATTGTACTCTGTTCAGTGGCACACGCTCACTCAATTAGAGCGAAATAGAAACGGTAATATTCGGCCGATGTGCAGCGTTGAATTCGTGAAAATTTTCATTGCTATTATTTTTCTGTACTCTAATAAGGCAACCGATCAGGGATGCTATAATTGCCAGAATCTATTCACTCATTCACCAAACGATAGCATTGCGCTGTGCTTACGCTTCGCATACATCGACCGTGTATTTATCATTACAATTGTTGGATAGTGGAAGTTTCAACTGTGTTCCACTTTTTCCAATTCTTCTTGATTGCTGTTAGCCAATATCATCAGTTGTTTATGTTTGAAAGTTTTTGAGTTCATTAAACATTCCGACTTTCTGAAGATTACATGCCTTGTACACAAACACTGCTGGAGCTGGCTAGGTGGAGAGAAAAAGAGGAAGAGGAATAAGTGAAATCCCCTAAAGAATTGCATCCGCAATCATTACTGTAATCATCTTCATCCAACTTTTTACCATATAGCGTCAACTAAATCACTTTCTGATAACAAAGACAATTTCCAGCATCGGTGGAACAGTGCATTCTGGATGGATTGAAGCGTCGGTTGCTGGGTCTGTTCGGCTCTCGATCCACTTATGCGTTTCTTCGAACCATTTCAAAACATTGCGCTGCAGCAGCTGCTGTCTTAGCAAAAACGATCATTGTTGATAAAGACGAAGAAGGGTTCGTCTTTGGAGTAATTTAATATCAGTTTTCGAGCCGAACTGAATTGAGCACATTTGTTTTTTTAACTGAACGTTCGCTATTCACTACCGACACAAATATAGAGAATAAAAGAGATACAATACAGTACAAGAAAATGTTCGAAATGTCAGCCGTAGGAAGTCAAACAAACATTAAAGTTAGGACGAATATTTTTCTGGAGTACTGAAATTGGAGATGTTTTATGGAGAGAGTTCTTAACCAGAAAAAAAAAGGTTGTCTGCTAATGTGTATTTAATTAATTTATTTACATTATGTGATTCGTTTGGATCGTCGAATCATGACAACAAATGCAATTTCGAACCCATCGTTGCCATCGTTTCAATCTGAACGCTTTCAACTGTGAAACATCGCTTAAGTCAATTGTGCTTCGCTAATAACGAGCACAAAAAAACTTATTTGTTAAATCATAACAAAATGATGTTTTTAGCAATAATTATCAGGGTGTTTTTTTTAAATTAATAATTGATGTGTATTGTTTTAACAAGTAAGATGTAATGGTCATTTGTTATTTGTGCTTCTTTATAGATCGTTATTTGCAGAGCATTCTCACAGAATTTTCTCTGGATTCGAATAGCACTCGTTGAAAAGAAGCTTCCAGCGATTCTCGATTTCATTCACAGCTCTCCGCAGTATGCTTGCTTCATTTTAACTTTCTAATAGCTCTTCTGTAATTTCTGACTTATCAACATTTCCGAAAATAAAATCCAATCAATAGAAGTACTCAAAATACATGATTGCTATTCTACCTTAGTACCTGTAAACGAAAAATAAAGAATTTCCTGGCAAAGAGCTGAATCCTCATGATTTTTGGAATAAAAAACAAATAGTTCGAAAGGTATAGTATTTTTCAAACAGTTTAAATAGTTGATTGTTGAAAATATCACAGATTAAGAAACATGCAATGATAGGCCAAATTTTGATAATGTGAAAATCTTTTGCGAAGTTTTCTATAGTCGTATAATCTTTAATAAAGCTGTTGATATTCCCATCCGAGAAGAAGTTTATTAGCGCTTCTAAAATAGTTCATAATTTATTTAGCTGAGATGAATTAACTGCAATTTTCCGACCCGTAAGATAATTACATGAAATTGCATAGGCCTAATTAAAATGCTGACTATGGAACCTTGAATGAAAGAGGGAAATGGGCCTCTATCGAGGGAATGTCCTTCCGAAGAGGGGTGGGCTTCTGTTGAAGATTACAGTAGGTTACTTTTAAGGTGCCGACGTTATTATGAGAAGAGCGCTTTGATGCTCGATCCGGTGAAAGGCGGTGTCGTCGCGGCGCTTCTTGGTTAGTTCTTAAAGACTATGCTATACTCTTTCTCTTCCACTTTTCTCTTCCGTTCCAATCTGAGTGCTGATAGGTCGGCGAAGAGCATTTATGGCAGCTGATTTCAGTCAAAGTAGGTCCAGTCATGTTGTGGTGCCCATAGTTGCATTAATACCTTAAATCACATAACGACTCAAAATTAGTGTGTCCTATTATATCGGCATTTTTCATCACCATCTCGTCGTTCTCTCAGTCAGTGGTAAATTCTTTCCAAGAAGCAGTTACTGACTCCGAACTGCCCCGTTGGCAAGTGACTCTGATGGCATAAGCGAATGAACAAATGAGTGTATTGCTGCTAGTTGAGGGGCCTTTGCGGGTAAAAGTATGCAAGAATATTTTTTTTTTGAAGAAGGCATTGATAAAGCGAGCAATTTTTATAAATTGCAAGAATGCATGAATAAAATCCACGTATTAAAGAATGCAAGAGACACATGCATATGGAGCCCTACAGTACGTAAACCACGGTCTCTGATGAAATATCTTCTGATTTCCAGCATTACTGAGGTTGGAGGGAAACTAGCAGTGTGTTTCCTTCTCCTTGTAACGTCTTGTAACTTCTCCTTGTAACGTGTTTCCTTCTCCTTGTTTCTGAACAGCAATGTTCGTGGTATATGGAAATATGCAAAGGTAAATTGAAATACTCATTATGGTGTTCGAAATGCCAAATGTTATGAGAAATTTGGGACGGTCACTAGCTGACAAAAAAAATGTCAGCAGTAAAAAGTATTCTTGTTGGGCTAAATTTTTATTTCATATTTGCGACAAAACCACTTCTTTTTTTTCCTAGCCCCGCTACATCATCCCCCCTCCCTCCCTCCCCTTCTATCGTTTTTTTTACTTCGATTTTCTCTACACTGTCAAATTCTTAGACCATTTCCCAAATTGTTTATCTACGATCCATAAGCAAATGCATTCATGCAGCAACAGCTAGCTCGTATGTTTCGCTGCTGATAAATTAATGCGCTATTCAAACATCAATAGCGTTAAAACTTTATTTAACGCGTAAACATTTGAATTGCCACCCGCTACATTTGTATATTTCGTAGCAAGAGTCTGTCTGTTATTCGTTTACTGTATTACCAGTCTACTTGTTATCGACATGAGTACGTAAAGATGCGAACAATTTATTGCACCCATGTGATATGTATGGTTCACTATTGATTTAAAACGTTGTTAGCCAAGAAAAACATAGACGGTCATGCAAAGTGCTTCGTGTTCGCTCGTACTTATGTATATGTATGTTTGTCTGTCTCTTGCTGTTAAGTGGCTTCTACTCAGAAACTACCGAAGTTAGAGTTATGAAATTTAGAAGGTAAGGCCTACACCTTCGGTGTACCATTCACGCACAATTTAAAATCTATTCATCAACCACGTGGAAATTATATTCAATTAAAGTTATAGAACATTTGTATTCATTCTTAGGCTGATCGGGTTGCATGGAGACGAACTTTTGATGGGTTGGTTATGTGAGGTTTTATCATTTTTACCGATTATTTGCCGGCAATTTATGAAACCGATTGGTTGGATGGGTTGAGTCGCCAAAGCGCTATTCATGCTAACTTCCCAGCACGCATTTCCACTTTTTAAATTATTCTATTTTTTATCAAGTTTACCTATTTCTTCCGTTCAGGAAATTCAACTGCGAGAGTGTGATTAGAGCTTCCTTACGATAGTATCTGTTCCTATGGTAGTATCTATTCTTATACATGAGAAGAGGAGAAGAGAAGAGCCATGGCATTTTTGTTTTGTGGATTAGAACGATAGCCTTCGGACAAGCGTTAGGACCAAAGGATGCCTAGACAGAAATGTGGCCTACAGCTCGAAAAAGTATCACACTGGTTACTGAGGTTGGAGGGAAACTAGCAGTGTGTTTCCTTCTCCTTGTAACGTCTTGTAACTTCTCCTTGTAACGTGTTTCCTTCTCCTTGTTTCTGAACAGCAATGTTCGTGGTATATGGAAATATGCAAAGGTAAATTGAAATACTCATTATGGTGTTCGAAATGCCAAATGTTATGAGAAATTTGGGACGGTCACTAGCTGACAAAAAAAATGTCAGCAGTAAAAAGTATTCTTGTTGGGCTAAATTTTTATTTCATATTTGCGACAAAACCACTTCTTTTTTTTCCTAGCCCCGCTACATCATCCCCCCTCCCTCCCTCCCCTTCTATCGTTTTTTTACTTCGATTTTCTCTACACTGTCAAATTCTTAGACCATTTCCCAAATTGTTTATCTACGATCCATAAGCAAATGCATTCATGCAGCAACAGCTAGCTCGTATGTTTCGCTGCTGATAAATTAATGCGCTATTCAAACATCAATAGCGTTAAAACTTTATTTAACGCGTAAACATTTGAATTGCCACCCGCTACATTTGTATATTTCGTAGCAAGAGTCTGTCTGTTATTCGTTTACTGTATTACCAGTCTACTTGTTATCGACATGAGTACGTAAAGATGCGAACAATTTATTGCACCCATGTGATATGTATGGTTCACTATTGATTTAAAACGTTGTTAGCCAAGAAAAACATAGACGGTCATGCAAAGTGCTTCGTGTTCGCTCGTACTTATGTATATGTATGTTTGTCTGTCTCTTGCTGTTAAGTGGCTTCTACTCAGAAACTACCGAAGTTAGAGTTATGAAATTTAGAAGGTAAGGCCTACACCTTCGGTGTACCATTCACGCACAATTTAAAATCTATTCATCAACCACGTGGAAATTATATTCAATTAAAGTTATAGAACATTTGTATTCATTCTTAGGCTGATCGGGTTGCATGGAGACGAACTTTTGATGGGTTGGTTATGTGAGGTTTTATCATTTTTACCGATTATTTGCCGGCAATTTATGAAACCGATTGGTTGGATGGGTTGAGTCGCCAAAGCGCTATTCATGCTAACTTCCCAGCACGCATTTCCACTTTTTAAATTATTCTATTTTTTATCAAGTTTACCTATTTCTTCCGTTCAGGAAATTCAACTGCGAGAGTGTGATTAGAGCTTCCTTACGATAGTATCTGTTCCTATGGTAGTATCTATTCTTATACATGAGAAGAGGAGAAGAGAAGAGCCATGGCATTTTTGTTTTGTGGATTAGAACGATAGCCTTCGGACAAGCGTTAGGACCAAAGGATGCCTAGACAGAAATGTGGCCTACAGCTCGAAAAAGTATCAC
>JPKZ01000533.1:194164-207000 GCA_000803305.1 Toxocara canis
GAGGAACGGAGAGTGAAAAGATGTTTCCTCTATTCCCCCTTCCCCCTACTGTTTCCTTCTAAAGAACAAAATCTATGCTCTGACTTTGGTAAAGTTTCAGAACATTAGACTGTCCTATACTGCTGCGCCTTTCATTATGCTATGATGTACTGATCTGTGATTTTTATGGATGAACTAAGTCGCAATCTAATATTCTAAATTTCTTGTCCAGTCTATTCTATTCGATATCAAAAAGTATAATACCGTAAGCTGTACTGTCCTATAATATTATAGGACAGTACAGCTTACGGAAAAGCTGCTTTTCAAGCGTTCAGTCATGCAATGTTTTGATTAATTTCGAAGGCGCACTCAATGCGTAATGCTCTAGCAGCAAAAACACGATGATGGTCGTCAAGTTTCGCAAGTGTGAAGCAAATACAATCGTCTTCGTTAGCAGTAAAAAGTAAGTAATGGTGTGATTGTGTTCATGAGAAGCACACGAACGGATCTGGTTGATTTTGAAGGGACGATGAATGCAGCTATGTAGAGCGAGCAGTACGACGCGATGCTGCAGAGCAGTGTTGATGCGCGTAAGCAAGCTGAATAATATCGCATTCATTAGCAGCTTAGCACCAGCCGCCGATCTGCAGTTTGCGTACATCGAGCGATTTTGCAGCGCAGTTATGTGCTTGCTTAAAGAGATAGGCCTATACGGCCCCTAGTCACGCATCTGCGCACCTCATCTAATCACTTTTGTTGCCTAACGCATAATTAGAAAGCGTTGACTCGTTGCTCGTTTAGAATTCAGGGAGCTATTGTTGGAAGCGATTTCAGAGCCGAAGTGGTTAGGAAGGCGACCCCGTCAGGAGGCGGAGAGGTTGAGAAGTCAATGAGGAGGAGGGGGTTGGGGGGAGGGTTGTGGAAGGGTTAGGAATAACGTATATAAATTTAGAACAGTTGTTCACTTAGCGTGACATCTTGTGACGTTTGTTAAGGCAATGAATTAGAAACGGGAAAAATGGAACCAACTCAGCACTCAGTAAGACATGTTTCTTCGAAGTTCTTAAAGGTTACAGAAATGGAATATGAGATTATTTTTTATGGGATCGGTGTCATCAAGGGACACAGTTATGGATCGTCAGAAAATCTCGGGGCGGATAGGAGCGAATTAAGTTGGAAGCATAGTGTGTAAGCTGTTCGAGAAGTGAAACGAATGAATAGAGAAAGGGCGGTATAAGAGTGAATAAATGATTTGGGCCGTTATGTGCTTCATATGTGGATATGGATTTGTGGTAGCGCATAGCTTTAGAGGGAAGTTAATTTGAGAATCAAAACGAATGCTGCGAGAAGAAATTTTGAGGGTCGATAGATTGAATTATTTTAGCAAAATCTTGGAACTAAATTGTAAAGAGTGAAAATTTCCATAATCACAAAGATCTTTCACAATCTTATTCTCGAATATGAGGCATCACAATGAAACATTGAACTCAACTAACTGTTCCACGTTGTTACGATTATATTAACATAACGTATACAGGTCCCCATCTCAGTCCCCCACTGAGCTCTAAATGCTCTCTCTCCTTCTCCCTCCCCTTCTTCTCTCCGCTTCCCCTTCCCTCCAGCTATCCCCATTTCTTAAGAAGTGCTTTTTTTAGTGAAAATGACCTGTTAATTATGACTTGTTATTGAAACAAATGACTTGTTATTTATAGTAATAAGCGACCCGAAATATGCACGTTTCACGGTCAGTTGCATTTCTGTTTTGTTCGGCGGCAGTCTTGACGATGTGCTTTCAATTCGCTGATGAGAGTGCATTAGGAGTGGTTTATTTTTAGCAAAAGAGCTAGCTGTTGCATGATGCTGGCTAGCTGCATTAAATAAATCGCTATCCCCTTAGCTATGCTTTGCTAGCGTCCACTATTGGCAATCATTATTCTTTGCCGTATATATCGAACGGTCGTATTACTTATAACACGGTGACTAGCCAGTACTTTCTTTTCTTGTCACTCTCATCTAGACGAACATTACAAAGCCAGAGTACTTTATTAGTAAACAACTAAATGCTTTATACATGGTGCTAAAAGTATATATGCTCGTACAGCCGTGGACTTTACTCTGCAATAGTACCTTTTCAAATATGCGTGTATGTCGTATTACACAGAATACTACCCTGCTCCCCCATCCCCTCCCCTTCCATTCCCCGTGGAAAGAGGCTTATTTGGGGAAGAATTTGCTTTGTTATTAAGAAGAAATGTGCACAGAAGGGAAGGGCAAGTTAAATGTATTAGCGGTAAAACAGATTCAAGTGAACAGCTGCAATAAATATTATTTTGTCAAACCTAAAATTTTCTGTTTATGGGGAGAGGGGAGGGGGGAGGGGGGGGAGGAGTGGGAGAGAAGTGTCCGAGAGAGTGTGCAAGGTGTTTGTCTCCAAAGCGACTATAGAATCTTCGCTTGTTTAATTCTGAGCCAAAAAAGTATTTCATCGCGCTCCTTTTTTTTCTCAACTTGACAAGATGGTTTTATGTAGGTGTGCCGCACGTCTTTACGTCATGCAGCTCATGTGCTTAGTGAAGCTGTTGCTTCTGCTGATGCCTTCGTTTTGCAACAGCCCTAAGCATTACATATCGCTTGCGCAACAACACCATCCAACCGTTGCAGTATTTCAAGAACTGAAACGTGTAAAAAAAAAATCATTTTGCCTATTTGCAGTGCTTGCAAACGCATTACATTTTTGTTGCAAAATGCAGAGCTTACACCACTGCAAAAGTGCGGAATAATAGCACCATATTTTAAGGATCACTCTATGAAATCTGTCGCTATCAGTCACTTACGACGGTGTTCGACGTCAAAATCATGCAACTGTGAGGCTAATCAAGAAACGAATTTCTCAAAAATATAAAGCTCATTTAATATACGAAAGGGCTTTTTGACAGTTTGATGATTATCGTTATCGCATAAATAACGGATTCGTTTGTGCGCTTTAAGTTGACCGGAAGAATATAGTTAGTTATGTTTGCGAACGAAATTCGCTTTCGTTAACTTTATTAAAATTTGTTTGATTTTTATTTCGTACAATTGATTTCAAGCCGTTTTTTTTTTTAAAAATTCATCAATCCTCAAAACGAGTCGTCAAAATCAATTAAAAACGATCGCTTTCATGCTGATTGCTGCAGCCCGAATGCTTTTTATAAGAACCGAGTGCTTTGATTACTTTGAACTCTTTTGATCTCGACATTTGAGGGTTCTTTTATGATAGTGCACTACAAAGTATGTTGTACTCATTTAAGACTTCGTATAACCTTAAATGAGCCGTTAATGAATACTTTTGTGTACTGTAGTCTGTAGGTCAGTGAATTGTAGACGGAACTCAAGTGCATGAGCACTGCAAGAGAAACACACTGAGAGAGAGAGGGGGAACGTTTTTGACAAAGTGCAAATGGTAAGCGAGTGTGATCCGTAATCTTGATGCATCTCTCATCAGCACTTTTTTTAAACGCCAAGTATAAATTTAGATGAATTATTGAAATCGTGAAACAATCGTTTTGCATTTCGGGAAGAGCCTATTTTAAAAATTAATTAGATAGATGCGATTCGCTAAAGTGTGGATTTATGGATGAGAAATACGCAAATCAAAAGTAAATGGCACGATGGAAAGTCACAAATCTCCGGTCAGTTCAAGCAAACTCGTGCAAAGTTGTATACGATCGTTTACGGGATTGCAATAATTTTGCAATTTAGCAATTTACATATCGTATACACCTTTGTAAACGATACACTCAATCGGCAATAGGTATTCACAGAGGAATAGCGATGGGGGGGGGGGGGGGGGGGGGGGGGGGAAGGTGAAAAGAAAATATGCCACCCGACCCCTCAGATTTGTTATCTATAGTATTTGCGGTTTGCCTTCTTGCATTATTCTATATGAATTTTTCGCGAACCTAAACCTGACGTATATCGTTCCATTTCGCTTACATCTCATCAAATTTCCGTGCCTGTTTATGCCGAGCGATATCGTCCATCTTTGCTCATTTCTAATGCATTGCTTTTATTATTAGTGACGTAATGGGCATTTGTGACTAGTAGGAGTGACGTATTTTTTTTAAGCAGTAAAAATCAGTTATTATAACGTCATAAAATAATGGAGAAGCAAGAGATAAGAGATAATATCATGTTGCTCTTCAAAGTCGATAAAACTCAATGAGGTAATTAATTATTCCTTCGGCTTTTTTTTTTTTCAGCATCAAAAATTGATGCTGAAAGATAATTGCAATTAGAACACGACGAAAAATGCTTTGAAAGAGTTAAGATATATAAAGCAAACAAACCATTAGTTGAGAGCAACAAACGTTGCAAGCAACTAACAATTGAAAATGAGCGTTTTCTTCTCGGCTTCGCACCGATATATCCTAACATTTTCTGCCAAATTAAATATTTCGTTGACCGTAAGCATAGATTGGTCTGTTGCGGATTGCGCAAAAAGTACCTTTCACTGCGTCTTCCATATATTATTTGACTGAATCATTATGTCGTAAATGAGATTTTTATTACCTCTTACCTTTCCACTACCTCTTACCTTTCTACTATATTACTTTTTTACTACCTCTAACCATTCTACTACCTCTTACTTTTTCACCACCTCACCTTTTTACTACCTCTTACTTTTTATCGAAAAAGGTTAGAGGTAGTAATAGTCTACTTTTATGCAATTTATTGTACAATTCGAATAGGTTTTGACTGATTTTTTTTTTCTGAATGAGTATATGCTGACTTATTTGTATGATCGATCGTACGTTAATTTTGAATCAAAATTTAGCGTTCAAAGTTATGCGAATTATGAAAGGTTAGTGTTTTAATCATTTCCATGCAAACTATAATAAGAGAACTGAATAGATATGAGTGAGATAAGTGACAATTACGAAGCAATAGGCAATCATCGTTGATAATCTTTAAGTGAATTACTATCGCGGTCAAAATTAAGCTCAACTATTGTTACTATTTCATTTTACTACAGTTTATTGGAAAAACTATCTTGCCATTATTTATGTAACTTAAAGTTTGTCACTATAAAAAGCGATTTTTTAAATATATTTACTAATTTTTTTTTTAAATTTTCATTTATTTTTTTATATATTTATATTTATATATATTTACTAATTTTTTTTCACAAAATTTTTTTTCATTACTTAGTAGAAATATATTTACTAAGTTGAAAATTTTTATCCTATTGTGATAGCGGTTAAATTTAGCTCAATTTCATTAAAGTGTTTCTTAAACTAGCAAAAATGAAACGATATTATCTGTGGAAATCCGAATTAAATTATAGTTCTTCGTTCGAAATTCAATTGTTTTGCAGCGCTTATTAGAAGAATGCCATTTTTTCTTTTGCCTGCCAACAAATCCACTAAGCAATGTATATATCGATAGTATTGTGCATTCTTGGTAGAATCAATTTGTTAATTTATTTATACGATTTATGATCGCTTTATGGAAATTTCTCGACATTGATGCAGCCATTAATTTATGTATATTCGTAAAATTTTTAAATCATAGTAGAAAAATTTTGAACCTTTAAATTTTCAGTAAATTCGAGTTTTTTTCTCAAAATTGAAACGCTCAAACAAAAATTTCTGAAATATTTCTGGTTTCGATAGAGTGAAAATGTGAAATCATCTTTTAATGATTTTTATTTTTAAAAAATTCTTCACAAAACGCTTAAAAAATCGATATACTTCAATTTGGAACTTTCGTCGATGAGGAAATAATTGATCGAACTAGAAATTGCAACTTTTATGCGTATCCACTTTCACTGTAGAACTTAAATTACCGATTACGTTCGATTTAGTCAAACGGATATACAAACATATCGACATTAGTCGTCTATCCACTCAATATAGACTTCCTCTAAAAATTCGTTCGTCAGCGACGATTATTGTGCTCTCAAAGATTGCCTATATTGAACTCAATATGCGCTCATGATATGTTTTCGAAAAGAAACATGCACATCAAAGATGCAGCCCAACTCAAAGTCGTTTTAGAATTTTTAATGCGAAGAGATGAGCACATGTCGATATAAATAGTTATGTTATGTTTTGTAGGGGAGCTGTAGTTGTACTGGACGGAAATAGTCATTTTGATGTTTTGAATATTTGCTTTGTCTTTGCACTTATCTTTTCAAATCAAAATACATCAACATGCTTCTTTTTTCAGAATGTATCTTTTTGCCGATGCTATTCATTTTACATTTTTACTAACAGATCTACTACTTCTGTAGCCATCCAGTAATCTGTCGTAGCGAGCGTACGCCATCATGCATGCGGCTGATACCTTGTAGTTGAGTATTATGTATGTTGCCAGCATTATCTTTAAAAAAAGCCCCCCCCCCCTCCCTTCAACTCTTCCTCATCCCGCCCTCTCCCTTCACTTTTCTCTACGGATCAATTTCATTGTTCCAGTTTTTATACGAGGCTAAAATCATTCGGACAGCAAAGATGTACAGTATATAGGCAAAAAAAAAACAACCGCTAAAGATTCAGCGCATCGTTCCGTAACTATCGAAATTATATGTGTGGGATAGTCAACGTAACATTCTCTTCTTTTCTATAATGGAACGCCATCACTATAACTGATAATCGTCATCTCAAATAAATTATACTTCGACAAGTACTGGATGACCCCTTTTGCTTGAATCGATGACGTGAAGCAGACGCATACAAGCATGGATGAGCGATTTAGAGGAAGCTTTTTATGCGCTTGGATCTTGACTATTTTATGAGTAGAAATGCATTGCAAAATAATCTGTTTAAATGAGGACCGATTTTCTAGAAGTTTTCAATATAAGAGTAATGGAAAAAATAAGAAAAATATTAGCAATCATTAACATTATTCGACAACAAATTCATTCTTTTTTGCAGCAAAGCGATATTCATGAATATTTTTCCTTCCGAGGAAAATTCGAACAAATTTTGCGAGAAATGAAATGTTCTCTGCTACTCTATTGCAGTTTTGGCTGTTTTAATCCAGTCATTGATATTATATTTTTTTCATCAACTCGACTGAAAAAATCCGGCGGTTTTTCGGTTATTTTCTTTCGGTAAGACTCCTTTCATTCAGCTATTTCTATTCTTCTTTTTTTTTGTCTTTAAATGATAAAAACTGGCATGAAATGGCATGAAATCAAGATTTTTATAAGTGGGATGACAAATTAATCTAAGCATTCGCTAATGATTTCATTTCTATTATTCTTTTTTTTTTGTCTTTAAATGATAAAAACTACTAATAAAATGGCATGAAATCAAGATTTTTATAAGTGGGATGACAAATTAATCTAAGCATTCGCTAATGATTTTGCTCGATTTGTGCAAATTAATTCAGTGAGTCGATCTAATTGCTGTTATCGTTGTTTACAAATTTGAGATTAATAAACAATCACTTTTTCGCTTTTTTGCGCGTATAATTTAGTGGGGAAAAAAGGAATGGATCATTAATTAGAATACTTTATAAGAAACTAAGTAGATTAGAAAAATTAGAAAAATTAGAAAAATAATTAGAAAACTTAGAAAAAAATGCATTAAACACAATGGTGATAAACAAAATAAGAATTAGCTATCGAAGAAAAGAATCTTTTTGCTCTCTCTATTCGATATCTTATCGTTACTAAATTGTACTGTTGTATGAACCTTTCGTTTCTTTGATATTTTTTTATGATGAAAAAATCGAACATAAGCATCTTGTTGTTTATGCGCGATTTCAAATGTGTTTCCACTACTGTTTTTCCATCAAGCGTGATATCAGTTCATTTTGTTTACTTGTAAAGTGATATCAATTAAGTGATATCTGACTTATCAGTTAGATCACTAATCATTAAGCAGAGATTTTGAGCTGTTTTTGATGCGTTTATTTAAGAATGTTTTGTATTAAAGTGTGTCGATGTGCTTTTGTTTGAAAAAAAAAGTAACGGAAGAATTGAAATGAATTGTTTTTTTTCTTTTTAAACCAAAGACTGAGGTTGATGAAAAAGCAAAAAAAAAGGGGAGCTAGCCAAAAGGAATGATGATATTGCCAATGGCTTCATCTTCAAAAAGTGATTACATGAAACTGCGTCGAAAAACAAAGGGGAAAATGTGCCGAACTATTCATTAGTTTGTCGCTTTGATCGGTCTTATTTCGGGTCTGAACTCAACTGCATGAATATTGTGGATCTCAATGTTGGAGATGGAGTCACAGAAGGTGATGGCCCAAGATGTTTTTTATAGCTTTTTGACACATTCGATGTAATTGCAAAATGTATCCTTACTCAGGATATATAGGAACGAGAGGTGACACATTGGCCGCATTGATCGCTTCTCAGAAGCACCTAATTGTCTGCTTCAGTGTCGACACCTTCCCACATACCGTCCACTGAAATTCACTAAAAACTTATACGAATACGAAAAGCGATGAGTCCCTTGCAATTGCCATTTCTGCTCGTTGGCGATCGATATCTGGCTTGCATGCGCTAGGCTCTCTCTCACCAAAATCACGTCATGCGTACACCCATTTTGCCCAAGAGCTGTGGCTAAGCAACATGGCAGAGCATAGCGCTCTAGGCGGTATGCATAGAACGGCAATCCACCCACACGACAGCCACACCACCCCGCCTTCAACCCCTTTTCTTTTCCTCCCTTAAACATCTCTCCTTTCTCGCTAATTCATATGGGAAACTCTCACCATTTTAATCGCACCCAGTTGCGTAGGTTGTACAGACAGATCGATTTCGCTATTGCCAAAACAACTGTCGGCACATATCGGGTGTCGTCTACATTCTCGACTTCTACGTGAGAGCTAACTGCGCATTCGCTGGTACAATGAGATTTATAAAAGTTGAGACAAATTGTTGAGGGCGGAAAGAGAGGAGGAGATTTTTGCTTTTTCCGATGTGTTTTACTCTCGTCATATCGCTCCAACATACCACTTGCCGTCCATCTTCTACTATCCATTTTGAAACTGTCCAAGGTGCGAATGTCAAAGATCTACCTAAGCTTTAGCGTCACTTCGGTACTTTCAGTGATTCTGTAGATGGTGTATCGCATCCTCTACACACCATTAAAGTTATCTTTCCGGATGGCATCTGCTACATTCTAATGGAAAGAGATATGTCAACAGAGTTTAGGTTCAAATGAACCTTCTATTAAGGAGGCTGGAGGTGGGAGAGGGGGGAGGGGAGGGGATGCTGCACCGTTGTCTGAATTAAGCAGAACGTTGGTGTGTTTCAACAAAATTCGAAAGTTACAAATAATTACAGTGCAACTACGAGAATTGACAGCCAGTGCTAATGAGCCCTGTCAAGTTCAGTTTGTCTGGTATCCTATCATCACGAATTTTTCCTCTTCATTTTTTAGCATTTCATGGGTTTCTCGGCTTTCAAAAAGAGGGATAGCATGCAGATAAGCATGTTCCCTCTATCATTTAGAAGAAAGTCATTATAGGTATCAACGATTTTAAGGTGAAGTGCAATCCTTTTGGATACTTTGATTTTAGATCTCGTTACTTCTTTCGTTCACTTAATGACATTTTCGCACTCTTCATTGTTGAAGCATTGCGTCCACTTTTCTATAGTGTACTCATTACGAAATTATAATGTTTTACGGATTAATTATTTGTCCGGTTTGCCTTCCGACTCACATTGCTTGTTTACTCTGTAGAAAGAGATTGACCATTGTGCTTGCACACTTCCAGAAGTGATAGAAATGGCATTAGTGGAACGTTGTGCGTGGTATGGCCCAGTATATATGCTGAGCGTAGAGAGTAGTACATTTTATTGGAGGGGAGGAGGGTGCAGATGAAAATTGTACATCATATAATCTACTGGTAGAGGTTGCGGGTACTTTATAGAAACATTGCATAAGCAGTTCATCCAAATCAAGAGTGTCGATTTGCGTCGAATTGGTTAGCGTTTGTAATGCGAATGTGCGGATACGATATACGTGCAAAAAGATCCGCTCGACATTTGCGGTGGTGTCGTTCGTTTGTCATAGCTGTAAATTGGCCGGGTCGATAGCCAACATCCATATTTCTTCCCCTGCGTCATATATCGTTTGTTTTATCGTCCTTCCTATGCTCTTTTGTCCTTTTTCCTTCATTTCACTTCTTATTCGAGCGCATTGCATACTATGAGCTTTTCGTAATAAGCGCTTGTCTTTTGAATGCTGTGCAAGTTTTTTCTTCCTGATAGGGTACTTTTCTCCTACTTTTTTTTCCGAATTTTATCCTCATTGCTTAAGTTGGTCATTGATTTCTTAACTGTAATAAACTAGTAAATGAGTTTATATATATATATATATATATATATATATATGTGTGTGCGCGTCTGTTGTAAAAAGCCACAGAGTATAGAATGCACCTGGCCCAATACGATATCAACCGTTGTCGAGTTAATCTAGCGAGCTGGACAATTGAATACTTGAAAAATACATGCCGCGTTAAAAATTTTAAAAAAAAAATTTCATTTCATAATTTCTCTGTCATCTAAAGAAGAGGTTAATTAACGATATTCGAGCTATTTTGACCATCCTTTGCAAAGCTCACTTTTGATATCACGCCATCACGATTTTATATTCTCGAGAAAGTTTTGTAGCTCGCCTCACCTAATTTTGTCTCAAGCTTTTCAGTTGTAAGATCACTGAACTTCATCGGTTGTACTATATTGTGATTAAAAAATCAGTTCGATGAATTTCTTGCATAATTCAAAAATTTCAATGCAGCAGTCGTGTGCACAGGCGACAATTCCACTCATGGCAATTCTGCGGGGTGTGATACTTTTATTGCTCAATCTCGAATTGCGCTTCCTTATGTCTTCTTTTTCTTAAGGTCGGATGATTTGCAATCGCTGTTTCATGCATTTCTGTTTCTTTTGCAAATAGCTCATTGCACTTTTCTTTGCATGACCCACTGCTCATTACGTATCTCTTAGGCTTGATGTGGAATAGGCGAAACGAGTAAACACCGTCCTTCAAATAACATCTTGCATTACTTCTTTGAAGGCGTTTCATTTATATGTTCATGTACTTACGACTCCATTATACACTCCTTTTCGTAGAACTCTGACCGCATAGCAAATGTAAGTCGAAACAAACGGCTATGCTAGTCATGCGCAGCGAACGAAATTACTCAACCAAGAGCGCAACGTTGACCGCAAATGTTAAGTAGTAATTACTGAATGCTGTCGACAAAACTTCACGCTGGAATCGTTGTGTTTTTGCCTTTATTGTTTCGTTTACTCAGTCCACGTTTAGTCGCAACAAATAAAACATAAAGTAGTAGGGATCAAGACTAGCGATTTTAACAATATACATGAGGGCCATTCTAAAAATCTTAAGGTAGTGTTGAACTTCTTTGTTTGTTTTATTAACGATTTTGATACTCTTGACATTTTCTTTGTTCAGATAGAAACAAATTCGGCTTTTATATTTTTATCATCCATCATTGCATATATTGCCATTTAAGCATTATGTTTTGAGTAAAATTTGCATACTGTTCTACTCATTATGCTCATGGAATGTTCTACACTGTGTTCAAAGAGATGAGCATTGAAAAACGAAAGTAACTATTCATTCAAACTATATACCTATTCAGTTTCCATAAGTGAAAACAATATTTGGTGATATACAAATGAATTCATTGGAGACTTTAGATGGAAGAGGCAACAGTCGTCTGCCTCACAAGAAAAACGAATATTAATATGGATAAAAGCGTATCGTTCATGTCATGAACAATGCTCACATCGTTTTCAGTCTTTTTCATATCAGCAAAAAAAAATCAACGGAAGTATATTAAATGTATAGAATGCCTTTTATTCCTTTGCATTTTCCCTTTAGCCAGAAAAAAAAACTAACAATTTCTTTTTTTCAGCCCTTTAACTATCTTATATTTTTTTTAAAAATCCCAATTTATCAACTTTTAAACTCTTATCTTGCAATACTATTTCCTTGCATTGCATGGTTGTTGTGGTTGTTTTTGCGTTTACGTTTAATGAGTGCTGTAAAAATATTTTGACGTATTTAGGGAAAGACAATGTTTGGGTGGTTAATAGGGCCACCAACCAACTTGTTTACATTGTTGTGTCGAACTAAATGCGGTTGGCTTGTGGCCGGCTTGTTTTCATCAACATGACACTACTCTCCACAATGCGCTCAACGAATGTCGTGATGGAGCCCCCTCCGGCTAGCTCGCTAAGCTTCAAATATGGGTTGAATAGAAATTTATTGTGTGCTATACAGAATGGTGGTCACGAAAGGGCAGCTGCATCCACCGAAATGTTACTTGAAGGGACGTTTCCGGGGTAATGGAAAACAAATTACATTTCGAGCTGCTAACGATTGATTTATTGCGTTTATATGTCTGCATCATCTGTTATAAACGCAAATGCCGCGGCTTATAAGTGATATTGAGATCAACGTTACGCAATATTTTCGATGATATTTAACACTGTAGATATGCACCGTATATTTTATTTCCGTCTGCTCTTACATACGCTAATGATAACTGCTAGAAAGATGCAGTTATCGGTAGCGTATGCAAATAGAGAAGAAACGAAAGATGCGATGTTCTCGTCAGCAAAGCCTTGTCTAGATTAGCGTAGATTTCAGAAGGAAATTTATGTCAAATAATTTTGGATTTTGAAAAACCTCCTTTGATCACTTCAACTGCTTTTCTTTCCATTGTTAAGAGTGATAGCTGGCTAATAAAAGAGAGTAAAATTTCCGTTCAGCTCATTTGTATGTCTTGTGCGCCTCTATCGTAAGATTTCTGCGTATTCTTCTGGTGCTTATTATCATTTAGAAACACTGAATACGCAAAAGGAAGGGATAATCTGTAGG